>CM053033.1:137837025-138329525 GCA_028564925.1 Lithobates sylvaticus
CAAGTGAGTCTGAGTCAGATCATGTCAGAGAGCGGCAGCAGTCAGCAGACTCAGAAAAAAGTCCAACGGCCACCCACTTGTCCTGTGCGGACACCTTGCTGATTCCAGGGGGGGGGGGGCACTTGACCCCCCTTGCCCCCTGCTGCGGACACCCATGTGTGCTGCACTCACACAACACAATTACTAACTCCTGCAGATGGCTGGATTAGATGACAACAGGGCAGAAGGGCAGATACAGGTTCAAGTTGTATACTGTGCTGTGCTGCACTCACACAACACAATTACTAACTTCTGCAGATGGCTGGATTAGATGACAACAGGACAGAAGGGCAGATACAGGTTCAGGTTGTATACTGCGCTGTGCTGCACTCACACAACACAATTACTAACTCCTGAAGATGGCTGGATTAGATGACAACAGGGCAGAAGGGCAGATACAGGTTCAGGTTGTATACTGTGCTGTGCTGCACTCACACAACACAATTACTAACTCCTGAAGCTGGCTGGATTAGATGACAACAGGGCAGAAGGGCAGATACAGGTTCAGGTTGTATACTGTGCTGTGCTGCACTCACACAACACAATTACTAACTCCTGCAGATGGCTGGATTAGATGAAACCAGGGCAGAAGGATAGATACAGGTTAAGCTTGTATACTGTGCTGCACTCACACAACATAATTACTAACTCCTGCAGATGGCTGGATTAGATGACAACAGGGCAGAAGGGCAGATACAGGTTCAGGTTGTATACTGTGCTGTGCTAGACTCACACAGCACACACACTAACTCCTGCAGATAGCTGTATTGGTAGAGAACAGCACTTTCCCCACACGCAAATGCCTGAGAAGAACACACTATCCCTGCCTATTATTCCTCTTTCCCTACACTTTCCCCACACGCAAATGCCTGAGAAGAACACACTATCCCTGCCTATTTTTCCTCTTTTCCTACTCTTTCCCCACACAGAAATGATTGAAAAATAGTTTAGACTGTCCCTGCCTATCAATCCTCTATCCCTCAATGCCGGAACACACTACACAAGGCTGCCGGCGCGGCGGCCTTATATAGTGTGGGGCGTGTACTAAACACCCTGAGCTATAATTGGCCACAGGCTGGTCAAACGTCTTATTTGTGATTGCCCGACTGGATGGAACTCAACCTTGTATATGCTTGATAGGCTGCTGCAGCAGAAACGTGCAGTTAACGACTACCTGTACGAACTCTGCGGCAGAACAGGTTCTGGGGGCTTGTTTTTTTTCACCGCGCCAGTGGCTGCTCATGCGCGATGCATGCAGACTTCTGCGGCCATTTGATGAGATCACCAAATTGGTCAGTCGCAGCCAGCCTTCTTTATGGAGCGTGCATTGCTTTGTGTCATTGATCAAGCCGTCGAGGAGCAGGAGCAGGAAGATGAGGAAGTCGCAATGCTGGATGAATTCCCAGGGGGGGCTACTCTATCTGAGACAAGTCAACAACAGGAGTCTGAAGAGGAGTCAGAGGAGAATGGTGCCAGGGCGGATGAGGAGGAGCAAGAAGAGCATGCTTTAAACCTTTCTGGGATCCCTGTTGTTGTCCGTGGATGGGGGGAGGAGAACGAGGAGGACAACATTATTCTGGAGGATGAGCAGAAGCCAGGCCTCCACACCGCTTCCAGTTTAGTGCAAATGGGGGCCTTCATGCTCCAGTGTTATACAGGGACCCCTGTATAAAAAGCATAAAGGTCAAGGAAACGTACTTAGACCCCTGGTACAAACAAAAAATGGCAGAAATGTTACCACCATCACAGAGGGCTGTCAGAATGGAGCACTTCCAGGCCTTGCTTAGAAAAATGCTGCATTCTGCTTTTGCGTGCGCTGGCAGAGGAATTTCCACTCCCAGAGAAAGAGTTGCGGGTACCAATCCAACAGCACCTGCAAGAAGAGGGCGGTTTGAAGATGTGTTGGTCACTTCTGATATGAGATCATTCTTTCAGCCGACCCATAAACAGGTGTCATCCGGATCCAGCATCAGGGAACGCCTAGACCGACAGGTGTCTGACTACATTGCGTTAACGGCCGATGTAGACGCTCTGAGAAGTGATAAACCCCTGGACTACTGGGTGGGCAGGCTTGACCTCTGGCCAGAGCTTGCACAATCTACAATGGAACTGTTGGCTTGCCCCTCATCCAGTGTCCTGTCCAAAAGTACGTTCAGCGCAGCAGGGGGGATCGTGACCGATAAGCGTACTCGCCTAGTGTTGACTACCTCACATTTATAAAAATTAATGAGGCATGGATCTCAGAGGAATTCAACACATGTAACCAGTAGACCATGTATATGTATAACTATTGTAATCGGAGTCTTCAAGTGGGAAATGCGATATTCCTAAGAACCAAGGCCTGAGGTGTGCCATGGCCTGGCTGGTCGGTATGCCTGAAAAGAGGGCATACCCTTGATGTAAGAATGAGAAGTACTATAAGTATGAAAGGCTGGGGGAATGGGAGGGTGGGAACCCAGAACGCCGACGACCCAGGCCCTAGAAGAGGAGGAGGCTTAAATAGTCTCTCCGACTCCTCCCACATATACAGGCTGGCCCTTCGGCCAGCCTTAACACTTGTAATCGGAGTCTTCAAGTGGGAAATGCGATATTCCTAAGAACCAAGGCCTGAGGTGTGCCATGGCCTGGCTGGTCGGTATGCCTGAAAAGAGGGCAAAAAGACACAAGATTTAGGTGAAGAAGGGAAGGTAATGATCCAACATGTAGACTAACGTGCGCCCGGATGGCAACAGTGAGTAACCGGTAAGTATCCGTTGTGACAGGAGAACCCACTGACTCCTGACTTGGTGATGAAAAGGAACCCCCTGATGAACCTGCGAAGCTACGCAGAACCCACCTGAACGTCCTGTGAAGGATGGAATGAGCCTGATGCCCAAGACAACCCAGACATGCGAATTAACTGCTTGTGCATGAGAGGATACGTAGGGAAAAGGAAGCAAGGGCTGGCCCGAGGAACCCCTGCAAAATGATGGCCGAGAAGCATGGACACCAGCGAAGTAGCTCAGTGAAATCCCCCCCCAACCCCTGGCCTACCCCTACTATGGTATGAGGATGTGAGAAAGAGAGGGCAAAAATACCCCTGACAGGAGTGCAAAAAACCTGGATGCCTGATGGATGTGATGGGGTAGGCGCTATGGCAATGAGCATCGCCAACATGGAGCAATCATGCCAGACACAAAACACTGGTCCCACCTGATACGAACGCGTCGTGCTGCAGCCAAGATGGCCCAACCTGAGAACACAAACTGGAGAAATGACAGACAACCAGACATGAGAACAACAACACCCCTCTGTGCCTACCTACGAATGAGAAACATGAGCAGAAATGTCGAGACCACTGTGCGTGATGAAACTGACGATGGACCCCCCCCCCCCCCTCCTCGTGTGAGTGGTGAATGAGCCCGAGTAACCTGCAGCGCAGAGACAGGTAATTGACTTAAGAACTCAGGGCTGGTGTACCCACGGACAGTGGTGGGTAGTCGTATGAGTGTGGTGAATGAACATGCATCGTATGACGTGTGGTATACGGGCGAGAAGATTGAGGACAACAATCAATTTAACAAACGAAACCTCAGCCCGTATGTAGACGTGACAGATCCTGACGTGTGAGCCCTAACTAACTGACCCAGATACAACATGAACACAGATACGATGAGACATGACAACCAACATACAAAACAGCTACCGGAGTATGCCATGGGTGAACAACGCCCCTCTGAGAAACGCTGAGGCTGAGAAACACTGAGGCTGAAACACAATGACAGAAATGCCAGGGCGGCAACGAAATGACGGAAACTAAATGACGGAAATGAAATGACGGAAACGGTGAGGCAGAAACGTGATGACAGAACTGCTGCTGAGGCAACCGTGGTGACAGAAATGCTGAGGTAGAAACGTGGTGACAAATGCTGGAGGCAGAAACGTGATGACAGCAACGCTATGACAGAACGCTGAAGCTGAATGTTGAGGCAGAAATGCAATGGCATGAATCCAGGGGCAGAAACACAATGACATGAATCCAGGGGCAGAAACGCAATGACAGAAATTCAGGGGCAGAAACGCAATGACAGAATCCTGGGCAAAGCTATGACAGAACGTTGAGGCAGAAATGCCATGACAGAAAACCTGGGGCAGGAACGCGATGACAAATGCTGAGACTGAAATGCAATGACAGCAATCCTGGGGCAGACTGCTATGACAGAAAGCTGATGCAGAAATGCCATGACAAAACGCAAATGACAGAAAAATACGCTGAGACTGAACACTGAGGCAGAGACGAAATGACAGAAATCCAGGGGCAGAGACGCAATGACAGAAATCCAGGGGCAGAAACGCAAAGACAGAAATCCAGGGGCAGAAACGCAAAGACAGAAATCCAGGGGCAGAAACGCAAAGACAGAAATCCAGGGGCAGAAACGCAAAGACAGAAATCCAGGGGCAGAAACGCAATGACATAAATCCAGGGGCAGAAACGCAATGACATAAATCCAGGGGCAGAAACGCAATGACATAAATCCAGGGGCAGAAACGCAATGACAGAAATCCAGGGGCAGAAACGCAATGACAGAAATCCAGGGGCAGAAACGCAATGACAGAAATCCAGGGGCAGAAACGCAATGACAGAAATCCAGGGGCAGAAACGCAAAGACAGAAATCCAGGGGCAGAAACGCAAAGACAGAAATCCAGGGGCAGAAACGCAATGACAGAAATCCAGGGGCAGAAACGCAATGACAGAAATCCAGGAGCAGAAGGAAATGACAGAAATCCAGGGGCAGAAACGCAATGACAGAAATCCAGGGGCAGAAACGCAATGACAGAAATCCAGGAGCAGAATGAAATGACAGAAATCCAGGAGCAGAAGAGCAAAATGACAGAAAATACGCTCAGACTGAACGCTGAGGCAGAAACGCAATGACAGAAATCCAGGGGCAGAAACAAAATGACAAAAATTCTGTGGCAGAATGGCATGACAGAAATCCTGGGCCAAACGCTATGCCAGAAGTGGAATGACAGAAACCCTGAGACTGAAATGCTGAGGCAGAAATGCAACGGCAGAAATCCTGGTGCAGAATGCTGACAGAACGCTGGGGCAGAAAAGCCATGACAGAAACCTGGGCAAAAACGCAAATGACCGAAACACGCTGAGACTGAATGCTGGGGCAGAAAAGCCATGACAGAAACCTGGGCAGAAACGCAAATGACCGAAACACGCTGAGACTGAACGCTGGGGCAGAAAAGCCATGACAGAAACCTGGGCAGAAACGCAAATGACCGAAACACGCTGAGACTGAACGCTGAGGCAGAATGCAATTACAGAAATCCTGGACCACAAACGCTGAGGCAGCAAAGCCATGACAGAATGCTGGGGGAGAACGCTAAAACAGAGATGCCGGGGCAGAAAAACGCTGTGACAGAAATGCAATGACAGAAATTCCGGGCAGAAACGCTATGACAGCAATGCCGGGCCGAAACGCTATGACAGCAATGCCGGGCAGAAACGCTATAACAGCAATGCCGGGCAGAAACACTATGACAGAAACGCCGGGCAGAAACGCTATGACAGCAATGCCGAGCAGAAACGCTATGACAGAAACGCCGGGCAGAAACGCTATGACAGAAACGCCGGGCAGAAACGCTATGACAGAAACGCCGGGCAGAAAACGCTATGACAGAAACGTCGGGCAGAAAACGCTATGACAGAAACGCCGGGCAGAAAACGCTATGACAGAAACGCCGGGCAGAAAAATGCTATGACAAGGGCAAAGGAGCTGGCGGCGGTCGATTTACCTCCCCCTGGTGGAATGCCGAGAGAAATCGGGCGGCCCGTGGAGAAGGATTTGTATGTAGAAAGTTTCTTTGACACATGCTGCAGTGAAGTGCACTTTCAACAGGCTGCCTCCAGGGAAAACAGAAAACTCAAGCAAACTTCGACAAATGACAGAAAACGGTATGCTGCATGACACCGCACTAAGCAGATATGTGCATGGAGAAAGTGTAAGGGGAGAGTAGTCGGCCAGCGGCCGAACACCCCCGCACCAGGCAGACATGTCCCTCGTGTACCTGCAATGGAGAGAGGAGTCGGCGGCGGCCGAACCCCCCCCCCCTAACAGGCAAGCGGCGGCGACAGCCTAGTCAGATGGCTCCCCCCCCCACAACCGACGAACAACGGCATGGAAGGACGGACGCCCCCTCCCCCCCGCGTGAGCGCCGGGAGGGCGGGCGGCTGCACGCAGTGGGGAGAGTGGCGGGAGGAGGATGGAAGGGAGGACAGACTGATGAACGCCCCCCGCTCCCCAGGCATGTGCGCCAGGAGAAGCGGGCGGGCGGCACGCCGCTGACCAGGGCTGAAGGGAGAGAGAACATGGGACAGACGCCCTCCGCTCCCCCTCGGCATGACCGCCGGGAGAAGCGGGCGGGCGGCACACTGCTAACCAAAGCTGAGGGGGAGAGTGGAACATGAGGACAGACGCTCCCTCATGCCGGGAGAAGCGGGAAGACAAAGTGGGTGGTGGAGGATGGATGGACTGCGCTGGGAGAAGCGGCGGCTGCCCTCCACGCGGCTGTAACATGGCGCTGCAAGGGAGGATGGCAGAACGCCCCTACGAGCTGGAGCAACCCAGAGATGGTAGGAGGGGGGATGAATCCTGCGGCCGACCGCCGCTTCAGAAAAGGTAACCAAATGCACCGAGAGGCACTGCCACCATGCAGGCAAGGACCCAACGTGCCGTGGACAGCCCCACCCCCTCCTAACCCAGAACGCCGACGACCCAGGCCCCTAGCAACGACAGACAAAAATCTCCTATGCATCGGCAGCTGCCAAGCTCGGCCAATATGCATACACACCAGGCAGCCCTAAAACCGCTCAAAAGAGCCACTCACCAGGTACAGGAGGAAAGGATGGCGATGGATTTCAGGGACATTCCCCACAGTCTGTGCAGCATGGTCCTGACAAGATGGCGCCCGCAGCCATGAGGAACGCAGTGAGTACACCTTCATCCCCTCTCCCTGCTCCTGATATTGCTGGCCCATCAGACACAGAGCGTACTGAGCCCACTTTACAGGATATACTAGCAGCAGTACACTCCTATGGCTCCTCTATTACTGAACTGTCCACAGAAGTTAAAAGCATGAAAGAGGGCCTAATGCATATTAGACAAGACATGCAGAAAATCAGGGAGAGGGCCACTGCACTAGAGGGCCGAGTCAGCTCCATTGAAGAAGATTTACCCCCCCCCCCCTTGCTCAGGAAGTACATATCACAGCGGCTAGAACTGATGAAACAGCAGCTAGAGTCGAAGATATGGAAAATAGACTGAGAAGGTCAAACATTCGCCTAGTAGGAATGCCTGAAAAGTCAGAAGGGAAACATCCCACTGAATTTATTGAAAACTGGCTAGCTGACAGCTTTGGCAAAAACAACCTAACTCCATTCTTTTCAGTGGAAAGAGCACATAGGGTGCCATCTAGACCACCGCCACCAGGGGGCCACGACAGACCATTCCTTCTGAAATTGTTACACTACAAGGACAGAGATATTATACTACGTTTAGCAAGACAAAAAGCTGATATGGAGATCCAAGGATCCAAGATATCACTGTATCCAGACTTCTCAGCTGCAGTGCAAAAACAAAGGGCTAAATTTATAGAAGTCAAAAAGAGAATGCGTGCAATCCCACTGGTCTATTCCATGCTCTACCCGGCTAAGTTAAGAGTAGTGGCAGATGGCATGGTTCATTTTTTTGAAAGCCCTAACATGGCTACTAACTGGCTGGACCGGAAGGAGAGACAACTAAGAGGAGCTGCAAGAGACCAATCTCCAGATTAAACAGAAGGAATCTGCATAGCTATTGCACCACATCCGTCTGCTCACCATTACAGGATAGGAGCACGTGAAGAGGCTCACCTATTGTATTCTACAACCACACACCTCATCTTGGCATATTTTGCACTCTATTTTCCCCGTTTTTTGAGGAAATTGAGGTTATTGGGCCCCAGCCCTCACTACTACCCCGATCGAGCCCTGCGGGGCACCCTCGGAAGTTTCCGATGGGAGCACAAGTGTTTATATGGGCCTTGCCTGGAATTTCTCTAGGCAGGCTGGTATCAGGGACCTGGTCCGCCGCGTGCCCCAGTGCGCAGGCGCATAGGTCCGGCGCTGCGGCGCACAGTAAGAGTCAGAGGGACGATGTGGCGGCGCACGAACGTTTGCGGCCCAGCTGAACGGCGCGCGCACATGCGCACTAGTGCACGTCCCATGTGACCTCCAGCCGGCCTATAAAAGAGAGGCCCCTGGACCCAAACAGACGCTGGTTCGTCTCTCAGCTGTTCCCTTGTACCTGTACCCGTGCCTGCTGTATCTACTCGCCTACCCGTTGCCGACCCGGACTGTATTGGACCTCTCTGCCTTCTCCAGACTTGACCCTTGGCTTGTGTACCCGGATTTCCGTATCTCCCTTCTCCTGTGTTTGACCCTCGGCCTGTTTACTGGACTTCCGCTTCTGCCTCCTCAGTGTTTGACCCTCAGCCTGCCTTGACCCCTCTGCTTGCGCCTGACCATTCTACCTGGACTTGCCCATCAGTGTTTGATCCTCTAAACCTGTACATAACTTACCTTGTGCTTGATCCTCAGCCTGCTGCCTGTCCACCTATCAGTGTTGGAGTCTCCGCCAGTCTTCCAGCTTCTACTCCGTGATACCTGGATCCACGCCTAGCCACTACCCTACAGGTGGCTTGTGCCTCTTGGTGCCAACTGCCCCCTGTACCACCTTCAGGGGCAGTGGGCGCTGAGTCGCAAGGGCAACCGCTCTTGGCATATTGGCCTCGGTGAGTACTTTAGTTCCTGATAGTACGAACCAGCCATGACAGAAGCCAACAGAGCGGGATCTCCTCTGGAGATGTTATGCCAACAGGTATCCGCCCTCATGGAAGCTGTACAAAAATTACAAGAAGGCTATGTACAAGTGGACAGTCGCCTCCAACAATTGGCAGCAGCTTCCCTTCCAGCAAGCCCAGCTCCTGGACCAACCAGTGGAGGTTCTGCACCACCAGCCCAAGGCCCACCAGCCATGATGATGGCTGTACCCGAACCCAAGGTACCAGTACCTGAGCGATTTTCAGGCGATCGCAGGAAGTTCAGGTCCTTCAAAAACGCCTGCACCTTATACCTTGCCTTACAGCCCCGCACCTTCTCTTCAGAAATCGTAAAAGTAGGATTTATCATGTCACTGCTATCCGAGGAACCCCAGACCTGGGCCCACGGCCTCATGGAGCAGAGGAACCCCCTGTTAAACACGGTAGACTCCTTCTTCGAAGCAATGGGCCAACTTTATGATGATCCCCAGCGTTCTGCCACAGCCCAAGCCACACTACATACCCTCTCTCAGGGTAAAAGGCTAGTGGAGGACTATACGGCAGAGTTCCGCAAGTGGTCAGCTGACACCACCTGGAATGAGGCTGCCCTCCGTTATCAATATCGGCTGGGGCTGAACGAAACCCTGAAGAATGAGTTAGCTCGTGTGGAGACCCCCACAACTCTAGAGGAGTTAATACAACTAGCCACCAAACTGGACCGACGCATGCGTGAGCGGCGTTCCGAGCACCTACAAAATCCCCGACCAGTGTGGGTACCTCCTAGGCCTCCGCCTACATACCCTGCCTCCTCCTTTCCTCCAGGTACGCCGGCTCCAGAGGGGGAGCCCATGCAACTTGGCCTAGTGCGCCCCCGGCTTTCCCAGGAAGAAAGACAACGCAGACGCAGATCTAATTTGTGCCTTTACTGCGGGGGTTCCGGACACTACCTACTGAATTGTCCCATCCGGCCCAGTAAGTTGCCACCTCAACCCACTATCAACTGTCAGTCCATTAACATTGTCCAGGCTTATGTGACTCTTTCTGTCTCCCTACAGCTGGCGAGAAAGAAGATCCGGCTACCGGCCGTAATTGATTCGGGCGCCTGCAGTTGTTTTCTGGACATTTCCCTCGCCAACGAATGGCATATTCCTTGCTTGAATAAAGAAAGACCCTTACTGGTTCACTTAGCTGACGGGTCCCTTCCACACTCAGGACCAGTAGTCCAGGAGACCCCACCTATTCTTACCACCACAAACTCCGGCCACCAGGAACTGTTACGATTTGACCTGATCTCCTCCCCGATGTTTCCCATCATACTTGGACTCCCCTGGTTACAGGCCCATGATCCCCAAATCCATTGGGACCGGAAGGAGGTCTCCTTCTCTTCTCCCTACTGTCACCAGCATTGCATCTCCCCGGCTCCGAGTTGCCACCTGGCAGTCATCTCGGCACCAGAGAACCTCCAGCACATTCCGCCAGTCTACCAGGATTTCAAGGATGTGTTCGATAAAAAGAAGGCCGACCATCTACCACCTCACCGGGCTTATGACTGCCCCATTGAGTTATTGACTGGCTCTGTGATCCCTTTCGGGGCATATTCCCGTTATCTGAGACCGAATTAAAAGCGTTGAAAATCTACATTGACGAAAACCTTGAAAAGGGCTTCATTCGGCCCTCTACCTCGCCGGCTGGGGCTGGCATTTTTTTTGTAGGGAAGAAGGATGGGTCACTCCGACCCTGCATCGACTATAGGGAGCTTAATAAAATCACTGTAAAGAACCGGTACCCATTACCTTTAATTCCTGAGCTTCTCCAACGTTTTCGATCAGCTAAGATTTTCTCCAAGCTTGACTTAAGAGGCGCCTATAATCTTGTCAGGATCCGCGCAGGTGACGAGTGGAAGACAGCCTTCAGGTCCAGGTTTGGCCATTATGAATATTTAGTGATGCCTTTTGGCCTGTGCAATGCTCCAGCTACCTTCCAACATCTGGTGAATGACATCTTTAGGGAACACCTGGACGACTTTTTGGTCGTATACCTGGATGATATCCTCATTTTTTCCGCCACCTTGGATCTGCATCGGAAACACGTTAGGAGAGTACTTTCCATCCTTAGAACCCATCAACTTTACCTTAAAGCCGAGAAGTGTGAATTTGAGAAAACTACGGTACAGTTCCTAGGATTTATCATTTCTACTAAAGGCACTGCAATGGATCCCCAAAAGGTCAAGGCAGTAATAGAGTGGTCAGCTCCCAAGGACAAAAAGGCCGTCCAACGTTTCATCGGGTTTGCTAATTTTTATCGGAGGTTCATCGTCGGGTTCTCTACTATTGTTGCACCCATCACCCGCCTAACCCAACAACATGGCCGTTTCCAGTGGTCCCAGGAAGCCCAGGATGCCTTCTCCAAATTAAAGAGCCTCTTCACCACTGCTCCTATTCTTCGACATCCGGATCCGTTACTTCCCTTCGTGCTAGAAGTAGATGCCTCGGAATCAGCCACAGGTGCCATTCTGTCACAACGTCACGGGCCAAAAGCCCTCCTTCACCCAGTGGCCTTTGCCTCTCGGAAATTGAGCCCGTCCGAAAGAAATTATGACGTCGGTGATCGTGAGTTATTAGCCATTAAGGCCGCTTTAGAAGAATGGAGGTACCTTCTCGAGGGGGCAACCCACCCAATTACTATTTTTACGGATCATAAAAACCTCGAATATTTACGTACCGCCAAACGGTTGAGGCCTCGTCAAGCCCGGCACTTTTTTTTTCAAGATTCACGTTTCACATTTCCTACCGGCCAAGGTCCAAAAATGGTAAAGCAGATGCTCTCTCCCGAATCTCCCCGGAATCTTCTCAAGTGCCGGAACCAAGTACCATTTTGGCCCCCCAAAATTTTCTGCTCCTTTCGCCAGCAGATCTATCTTCTTCTCTCCTCGCTGCTTCAGCCCATTGCCAGGATCCCATTGTGTCTACCCTGGAGAAACGTGAAGAACTATTCTGGTCTCGAGATAAGATCTTTGTACCCCTAGAAGTAAGACCTTTAGTCTTGAAGACGCTCCATGACCACAAACTGGCAGGTCACTTCGGAAACCGAAAGACGGCTGAACTCATCTCACGCACCTTTTGGTGGCCAGGCTGGAGGCAGGACTGCCGCACATACATCTCTTCCTGTGTTCCGTGCCAACGAAACAAGGGTTCTAAAACCAAGCCCTGGGGATTGTTGAAGCCATTACCCATTCCGGAACGTCCATGGGCGGACATTTCAATGGACTTTAGAAGGCTTTTCCACCATACTGGTAGTGGTTGATCGACTGTCTAAAATGGGCCATTTCCTGCCCATGGTGGGCACTCCCTCTGCCCTCGAAACTGCCAACATTTTTATTAAAGAGGTCGTCAGGCTTCATGGGGTCCCCAGGAGCATTGTCTCTGACAGGGGCTCTCAATTCACCTCAAAGTTCTGGAAGGAACTCTGCAAAACCTTAGGAATTAAGGCCTGTCTTTCCTCGGCATACCACCCACAGAGCAATGGTCAAACGGAGCGTACCAACCAAACGCTCGAGCAATATTTACGTTGTTTTTGTTCCTCAGCACAAGATGACTGGTCCTCCCTGCTGGCATACGCGGAATTCGCGTACAACAATTCCTCCCACTCAGCCACCAACCAAACTCCCTTCTGGGCAAATTCGGGCTTCCACCCATCTTTCCTCCCAAACTCGTTTCCTGAATCACCAGTTCCTGCTGTACAAGAACGTCTAGAGGCCATCCAAACCAATTTTAAAAAACTCCAGGAGACCATGCAACAGGCCCAAGAAGGGTACGAGAAGTATCACAACAGGGGAAGGAGGGAGAACCCCCATTTCAGAATCGGAGAAAAGGTGTGGTTGTCAACGGCTCATCTCAGGCTCTCTTGCCCTTCACGGAAACTGGGTCCCAAATTCATTGGGCCATTTGAGGTCAAGAAGGCAGTAAACCCCGTGGCTTTTGAGCTTTCGCTACCTAAGGCGTACAAGATACATCCTGTTTTTCATGCATCGCTACTGAGACCTTTGGTTCCAAGTCCCTTCCCAAACAGGGAGGAACCCCCTCCACCACCCGTCACAATCGATGGTATGGAAGAATTCGAGGTGGAATCACTTCTAGGGTGCAGAAAGGTGGGTCGTCAGCTACAATACCTAGTGAAATGGAAGGGGTACCCGCCGGAGGATAATTCCTGGGAGCCATCGGGAAATTTCCATACACCAAGGCTAATTAAGATTTTCCAGCAGGAGCATCCTGAACTAATGGATAGACTGGGCGTCCGGAGTCCGCCCCTCAGGGGGGGGCACTATCAGGGACCTGGTCCGCCGCGCGCCCCAGTGCGCAGGCGCATAGGTCCGGCGCTGCGGCGCACAGTAAGAGTCAGAGGGACGATGTGGCGGCGCACGAACGTTCGCGGCCCAGCTGAACGGCGCGCGCACATGCGCACTAGTGCACGTCCCATGTGACCTCCAGCCGGCCTATAAAAGAGAGGCCCCTGGACCCAAACAGACGCTGGTTCGTCTCTCAGCTGTTCCCTTGTACCTGTACCCGTGCCTGCTGTATCTACTCGCCTACCCGTTGCCGACCCGGACTGTATTGGACCTCTCTGCCTTCTCCAGACTTGACCCTTGGCTTGTGTACCCGGATTTCCGTATCTCCCTTCTCTTGTGTTTGACCCTCGGCCTGTTTACTGGACTTCCGCTTCTGCCTCTTCAGTGTTTGATCCTCAGCCTGCCTTGACCCCTCTGCTTACGCCTGACCATTCTACCTGGACTTGCCCATCAGTGTTTGATCCTCTAAACCTGTACCTAACTTACCTTGTGCTTGATCCTCAGCCTGCTGCCTGTCCACCTATCAGTGTTGGAGTCTCCGCCAGTCTTCCAGCTTCTACTCCGTGATACCTGGATCCACGCCTAGCCACTACCCTACAGGTGGCTTGTGCCTCTTGGTGCCAACTGCCCCCTGTACCACCTTCAGGGGCAGTGGGCGCTGAGTCGCAAGGGCAACCGCTCTCGGCATCTTGGCCTCGGTGAGTACTTTAGTTCCTGATAGCTGGTTTTTGACATTATTTTTATTTTTATTTCTACGTTTATGTGTACTTTTGTTACTTTCCAGCACCAGTTCTACGGGTCATTTCTCCGCAGGCTTCCGCATAGCACAACTCTCAAGTGTGATCAGGTGATCTACAACGCACTGAAAATACATACTGACTGGCGTCATTTTGAAACCTCCAAATACTCAGGTAACATAGGAATTTGGATAGAATGGACTATCCCCCTAAGAAGATGTGTTCTAGGGGATTTGTTGGCTTCTTCTCAACTTTACCAATATGTTGAGCAATAAGAGGGACATAATTCTCTCCTGGAATGTTCGGGGACTGCATGACCCTGGGAAGAGGACTGCCTTATTTACTTTTTTTTCACAACAGGACCCCACTATTATCTGTATACAAGAATCCCATCTTACTAAAGATACTACTAATATTGTACATATGTCTAAGTACCCTCTGCAATACCATTCGGTACACACTAGATATTCTAGAGGTGTTAGTATAATGTTTTCTAGGAACACAGCATTTATTGAAAAAGACGTACAAATAGATCCTGAGGGGAGATACATTTTTTTGATGGGGTTATGGGAATCCCAAATGTGTGTTATAGCAAATATATATGTTCCACCACCCTTTTCAATGACGGTCCTGCAAAACATGGCAAGGTTTTTAGCTAAACACCCGCAAATCCCGGTATATGCCCTTGGCGACTATAATAGTGCCTTAGACAACTCATTAGACATACGTAGGAGATTCTCCCCTCAGGGACCTAGGGCCTATACACCGTTGGCTAGAATCATTGTGGAAATGGGACTGGTAGACCTATGGAGATGTAAATTTCCCTTTAAGCCCCAATTCTCCTGCCACTCATTAACCCACTCCACTCTGTCACGCATAGACTTTGCATTGGGTAATGACCTAGTGCAAAACTATGACCCGAAAGTGCAATATCTGGCTAGGGGTTTGTCCGATCACTCTCCTGTGCAGCTCAGCCTGAATTTACATAAACCACGATTGCCATTACACTGGAAGCTGAATCCGTTTTGGATTCAACTGTTTACAGACAAGGATGATATGCTGACACATATTAAACACTTTTTGGAAGACAACAGGAATACAGCTGCGCCAGGTATTGTGTGGGATGCCCTGAAGGCCTCTATTAGGGGCATGTGCATAAAAGAAATTAATAAAATCAAAACAAATAGTAGGCAGTGGGCTATAGACGTGGCTCAGGCGGTGGAGAAGGCAGAGGCGTTGTACCTGCAGACTCCTACGCCTGAACTGGAAAGAAGCTGGTCCGATGCTCAGAAAATGCTCCGGGCAGTACACACACAACAGGCAGAGAATAAAAGGTTCTTCACAGCACAAACATACTTTGAGGAAGGGGAAAAAATGGGACACATGCTGGCCATGATAGCCAGATCGCAACAACCACCCCATACCATTCACAGCATTAAAACCCCAACATCTTCCACAGTCACTGATACACCTTCTATCTTGCAGGAGTTTCGCTCCTTTTATCAGGACGTATACTCATCCAAGGTATCCTATCCTATGGAAGAGTTAACACGTTTCCTGGACTCGATTGATTTACCTCGGCTTCAGGAAACAGACAAAAACCTTCTCAATGCCCCCCTTACGTTAGTGGAACTTCAAAACGCATTAGCCACATTCCCAAACTCAAAAGCCCCAGGTAATGATGGCCTGCCAATAGAACTATATAAAAACTTTGGCGGCATACTCCTACCGGATTTGCTCCACACACTTATAGAAGCAGTTGGTGAGGGCTCCCTCCCCCAATCTATGTATGAGGTGGTAGTAGTGGTTATACTGAAACCAGGGAAGGACCCGGACAAACCGGAATCATACAGACCCATCTCATTATTAAACACCGACCTAAAACTTCTCACTAAAACTATAGCCATGAGACTCTCTACAGTAGTAACTAAACTAGTTCACCCAGACCAATCAGGGTTTATACCTAACAACAGATCTACAGCAAATAACTTACGCCGACTATACCTTAATATGCAAATCCCCACTGACAACCAAGGTAACAGAGCTATCCTCTCGCTAGATGCCGCTAAGGCGTTTGATACCATGGAGTGGACATATTTATGGAAGGTACTTGAACGGTTTAATCTGGGAGAAAATATTGTCTCCTGGATTAAACTACTGTATAAGGAGCCCAAAGCATGTATCCGTATAAACAATACCCTATCTACCTACTTTGACTTATCCAGAGGGACCAGACAGGGCTGCCCTCTTTCCCCCCTCCTCTTTGCTCTGGCCATTGAACCTCTTGCACCCGCAATACGGGGAAGCACAGATATAGTGGGATTTAAGAGAGGGGACACTGAGGAAAAAATTGCACTATATGCTGATGATGCACTACTGTTTTTGGGTGATACTTCTAACTCCCTGATCAGACTGATGGAGCTAATACGGATCTTTGGATCCTTTTCTGGGTTTACTATAAACTGGGATAAGTCGACGATCCTACCTCTGGACCCATTGACAGACTCCCTTCCACAAACAGCCACCCTGATTAAAATAGTTGAAAAATTTAAGTACCTGGGAATTATTGTACACCCCGACTTCACCCAATACATAAAACTAAATATAGACCCCATTCTCAAAAATTTCCAAGACAAGACTGCCAGTTGGGTTAAACTTCCATTGTCAGTGGTTGGCCGCTGTAACTTGATAAAAATGATTTGGAACCCACAAATTTTGTATGCACTCCACAATGCCCCCTTATGGATACCTATTCACGTATTCAAGAAATGTAACACTCTGTACTGTGCTTTAATTTGGAGGAAGCAGGTCCCGAGAATTAAACTGGAAACCTTACAGGAGGCAAAGGACTCGGGAGGACTAGCGGTTCCGAACCCATTTTTCTATTTTATAGCTGCTCAGCTACAGCAATTAACAGGCTGGCTCCAGCCCGAGTCCTCTGACCCAATTAGAAATATTATCCGTACACAGTTGACCGGAAATGGTCTTGTGGAGTGCATAGAAGCAGGTGACCTCAGACACATAACTCAATACCCTACCCTAACCCTCATAGATAAGGTATGGTGTAAAGCCAAACAACATATGCAATACACAGGATACACTAACTGGTCACGTATATGGAATAATCATAACTATGTAGAGCTACAAAAGTTAACAAATTTTTCCAATTGGTCAAGGAACGGAGTGAATTATATTCCCCAACTGTACTGTGGAGGTGTGCTTCGAGACTTCCAATCAATACATGAGGAATTTAATATACCAAACGCGTCATTTTTTCAATACCTTCAAATCAGGCACGCTATAGCAGCACAGGCCACACTATCACACTGGGTACTGACGAGACCCACGATACTTACGCAACTTATCACGTCCTCTTCACATAAGGGACAGATCTCCTCTATATACGATGCACTGATTGGACATGTATCTAAGGCAATGTCATTACCTTGTAGGAGCGGTTGGGAAATGGATGTGGGTCAAATTACATGAGAAGAGTGGAATACCATACTTGATAATGTGTTGAAAGTGTCTCTGTCTGCCCCACAAAAGCTTACTCTGTTTATTATCCACCGCACATATCGCACACCCGAAAAACTGCATAAATGGCACAGACGGGATGACCCCCTCTGTCCCCGATGCTCAGTTAACAATGGAACGTTGATACATATGCTATGGAGATGCCCAAAATTACAGAGATACTGGGCAGCAGTGATGAACACCGTTAATAGCATATGGAATCTCAAACTTAGTACTGAACCTAAACTCTGTTTACTAGGCCTGTTAGACGAAGAGGATTACACTCCCTTTACACACACAGCAGTTCTCAGGGTACTATTCTTAGCCAGAAAACTTATTGCCAGGAAATGGATATCCACAGCCCCCCCTACACATAAGGAATGGTTACAATCTGTAAATGATTCTCTTATCAGAGAACAGCTCACATATAAGCACAGAGGAAGCACCCATAAATTCGAAAACATATGGGACCCATGGTTGGACACACCGGGCTAGCACCATTTAGTTTGGTTCACAACAGAATTCTGGGCGGGAGGAATACCTCAAACAATACATAGATGTAATTTCTGTGCTGCACTTTTGAACATGTCATTATGCATAGATTGGAAAGGAGACGAAATAGAAGCAAGAATTCACAACAAAATTGATGCTTCACTTCCCACTCGCTTTATTATTCTTGAGAGATATTAAAATATAAAAGCACTTTAGGCCTGCGGAGGTCTCTTTTACAAAGTAGGTTGTATATAGTTTTCTCTTCTTTCTCTCTCTCTTTTTCTTTGTTCCGTGTCGCACACTGGTAATGTTCCTCTCCTGCTAGATTGGGAGGGGAAGTCCGACTTCACCACTTCCCAGCTACGGGTTGGCTGGGGGGGGTGAAGAGGGTATATAATTAACATTATACACGTGTGCATAAATACAGTGACCAAATAGGATATACTCTTGGTCGTTAAAGGCAGGATATTTGATAGACACTGCTATATCTTGGTAAGACTGATAACACCTATAGCAATGCAAATGACTAAGTTAAATGTCCAAACTATTTGATCTTGAACGTATAGATAACCAAAAAGCGCCTTAAACTGAAGTATACTGTGAAAACAATAGAAATGTAACTTGGTCAGCATTTATTTTCATATACTTATTTGCCTTGCATATTGTGTAATTACGTGCACATGATTGTTTGTGTTTTCTGTTCTGTTGTATGTTTCTAAAATTCAATAAAAACTATCTGATTTAAAAAAAAAAAATATTATTACTAATTTTCCCACATTATTTATCTTTTTCCGTAATTTGTGCACAGTAAATTTGGCTTTCTGTGTATTAGCCTGTAAACATTCATTGTACATATATATGTCCATAGGTGACTGTCATTTGGTTAAAAAGACACATCTTTAAACTCTAGCTTGCTATCTCTAGCTATTTCATCAATAAATTTCATAACTTTTACTCACTGTCTTTAGGAGAATTTGTCGTCTTCAACAATCTTCTACTGGACTGTTGTCCACATATGACACAGCACAAAGGCCTCTTGGTTGGTAGGTTCGGGACCATTTTTTTCTCGAGACTTGAATGTTCGCAAAACTGCGCTAATCTCTCCCCCCTCAGCATGGATCGATAGTTATGTAAAAATGGAGAAATGATGGCAGTGTCTGTTTTGCCAAATGAAGAATAAATTCAATATCTAATATTTTTGTATCTCAAGGGCGTTTATGGATGAATAGCATTGATAGTCAAACTGACTTAAAACAAAGTGTGAGTTTATTGTCACACAGTTGGCATCATAAATACAATGTAAAAAGTATAATAGTTTAGTTCAGTGTAGGTAAAAATATATGAAATAGAATAAATAGTTATAAAGCTGCAATAAGCTTATAAAAGCATGTGTGCTTCATGGCTGCTGCCTTCTGTCTCCATGCTGTCTTGTGTAACCAAAAAGAAGCAGGAAATGACATTCTTAGACTTCTGGGAGAATTCAGCTGTTTCAACTTGTCAAAGTGTCTTCGTGTGGATATGTCTTTCTCTGTCATTTCTCCTAGTGGTTGTGTGTTTGTCTGTCTGACCTTCAATCTTGAAGCATTGGCTGTATATGTTACATATGAATGTCATAACCTCATAAAAACTTAGAACCTTGTATGGCACACATTTATTTCTGCTAACTTCAGCAATATGCTATCCACAAGGAGATACTAACTAAAAGAGAGTCATATGGAGTTGGATTGACAAGCCCACATTTAACACTCTATATTTGCTGATCATGTGCTGATCATGTAATGTCATATAACCAAACATCTACTAATATGAACCCATATTACCAACTTTAACTACATTAAGTAACTATATACTAATACTTATTAATATGGGGGTGTGGCCTGAAGCTGCATGGCATAGGACGCACAGGGAGAGAGCTCCGGCTGCACATAATCGTTCTACCGATCCTTAGGGACTAAATTCACCTCCTTTTCCAGTACGAGTCACCGGCCCCTTTGGGTGAACACTTCGTGCCCATGTCGCCGCCGAAAAGAGCCCAAGGGGCGATTGCTAAACTAAGCAAATACAGCGCTGATGATCCTGACCCCCTGCAGTAAGATGGCGCCGCCTTTAGCTCAGGCGAGGAGGTTCCGCCCTCCAGAGACACGGCTAATATTCTTGATGCTGTCTCCCTCTGCCAGACTACCCTTACCTCCAGAATTGAGGAGGTCAAGGTTGACATCTCTCTCATCTGCCAAGACCTCCATAAGCTGTGGGAAAGAGTCAGTGAGACGGAGCGCAGGATTGGGCAGGTGGAGAACGACATCCCCCTCTGCAGATCACCATGGAGCGGCTACAGCATCAACTGAGTGTCATCCTGAGTAAACAGGACGACATGGAAAATAGACTCCGCCGATGCAACCTCAGATTTGTGGGCCTGCCCGAGAGGTCGGAGGGCTCCAACCCCCCCACGTTCCTTGAATGCCTGCTTATCCCCAACTATGGCAGCGAGGCCTTCGTGGTGGAGCGCGCACACCGCCTAGCCTCGAGGCCTCCGCCTCCTGGAGCTCCGCCACGTACCTTCATTGCGAAGCTACTGAACTACCGGGACCGCGACACAATACTACGCCTTACCCATGAACATGCCATTCGGAGACAAGCACATGCGGTTTTCCCAGATCCAAAAAAAGAGGGCTCAGTTCACCGAAGCACCTTCCCTATGCAATGCTGTTTCCAGCAAGACTCCGTGTCACACATGACTGCAAGGACCATTTCTTTGAGGATCCCATCCCTAGGTAGCGAGGAGACATTGCTGGAAGTGGCAGCAGAGGAGCGGGCATCCTTTTGGTGAAGTGTGCGGAGTAGGGGGACCATTCTTTCTGGACGATTGTTATCTACCTAACCAGCCCCATCAGCAGATCCCGGTTCGTGAGGCCTCTAATGATACATCCTATGTGCCCATACTGCTTGGCCATCCGGTAAGCTTACAATCTTTTTTTTTTTTTTTTCTTTATTTCTTTACAGGAAAACAGAGAAATTCCACTTAAACATAAAAGAAAGATACAGCATAGCATTTACATATTATGTCACATTGTCTTCATGTTACATACATGCTTCTACCTTTCTGTATTCTAAATCTGTAGACCTGTTATTTTCTTTTTTGCAATTCCCTCTTAATTACCCCCTACTTTATCTACTATACTAAAGCCCCCCCCCCCAAAAAAAAAAAAAAAAAAAAAAAAAAAATTCTTCTCTCTCTCCCCCCCCCCTCGCGGTAGCCCCCCCTGGCCAACTAGGGCACTTTATGTATACCCCCTTTCTCCTCGTTTTACTAATTCTATCTAGATTAATCCCAGCTTTCCTCTCCAATCTGTCTCTTACCTTCCTCTGTTTGCAAAAAGAGCTCCCATGGGGCCCATATTTGAGATATCTGTTCTTTTTTGCTCATGGACGTAGATGTCAAATTTTCCATAATCCCTATATTTCTCACTCTGTTGAGCCACATGGAAGTCTGAGGTGCACTTGGATTCTTCCAGCATGAAGTTATGCAACTTTTAGCGGCATTCACCATGTGGCTCAACAATGAGTTTTTATATCTCTCCGTTGGAATTTGTGAAGATTGTAGGAGAAAGAATGCCGGGTCCCAAGGGATCCAATATTCCGTAAATAATTGCGTGATTCTCTGGACTTCCTTCCAAAAGTTTTTGATTATTGGGCATGTCCAAAAAAATGTGCTATAGTGCCTCTTGGCAGCCCCTCCAGCACCTGTCCGATGCTGTTTGGGAAAATTTATTCATTAATGAGGGTGTGTAATACCATCGCGTTAATATTTTATAATTCAATTCCTGAATCTTGGTGCATCTGGAAGAGTGTAAAGTTAGGTGTATTATTTTCTGTTGTTGTTCTGTTGTGAAACTTTGTTCCGAGTCTCTCTCCCAATTTCCCAAACTTAACATCTTAAAGCGCTCTGGAGGGGCAGTCAACAAGGCGTATATCTTAGAGATACCGTGGGAGAAGGGCCCCTTCTCCTCACAGTATCTCTCAAAATTTGTTCTTGGGCGACTATAGCTTTCCTGGGACCCCAAAGATTCCAGGAAGTGTCTAATCTGCTGTGCTTGCCAAAAGGTTAATTCAAACTGACCTCCCATATTCATTAGTAGATCTATTGTTGGCCAGTTGTCAAGGTTAAAAAAGTGCGAGGCTTGGAAGATACCTCTATCTTTCAATTTTTTGAATACACCTGGCTCAAGGCCCGGAGGAAAATCCGGGTTCCCCAAGATAGGAAACAGGGGGGATTTCATTGAAGAGAATTTAGGGTTCTGGATGGTCTTTACTCCCATCCGAAGTGTGGGCCCTATCAGGGGGTGTATTTTTACTGCAGGAGGAATAGCAGCATAGCACCATATTGCTCTATTATGTGGGATTGTGCTAACCTGTTGCTCGATAGTAATCCATAATTTACTCCCTTCATGTCGGCACCAGTCTATTATTCTACCCAATTGAGACGCTTGGTAGTATTTGTATAGATCAGGCGCTGCTATTCCTCCCGCAATTTTCGATAGAGTCAACAGTTTTCTGTTTTTCCTAGGGCGCCTACTCGCCCAAATAAATTTTGTGAAAACACCACTAACTTGATTAAAGAAAGCCAGAGGGACGAACACAGGCAAAGCCTGAAAAAGATACAGGAATTTCGGTACAATACTCATTTTTAGAATATTACTTCTCCCAAACCAGAAGTGTCTAGCTTTGCTCCATTTTTCCAGTAATACTGTTACTTCTTTGATTAAAGGTAGATAATTCAAAGTATAAATGTCTGTTAACTTCGGTGGGATATAAATTCCTAAATATTTTAGTGCGCTTCATGTCCATCTGAACTTGAAACTATTTACTAAGTTCTTTTGTAGGGGGCGCTCCAGAGACACCCCCATCGCCTCCGACTTACTGTAGTTTATCTTAAAATTCGACTGGGCGCCATAATCTTCCACCTCCTTTATAAGATTTGGAAGTGATATCTGTGGGTTTGTAACTGAAAAAAGTAGGTCGTCCGCGTATGCGGAAACTTTATACTCGTGTTTTCCAATACAGATACCTCTAATATCAGAGTTCTGACGATTTTTGTTTAACAAAGGCTCCAGAGTCAAAGCAAATAATAGAGGTGATAGGGGGCATCCCTGGCGCGTCCCATTTGATATAGAAAAGTACTCTGAATATACTCCATTAGCCTTTACCAAGGCTTGTGGTGTAGAATATATTCCTTCAATCCAATGTAGCATTCTGTCTCCAAAATCCATATGTTTTAGCACTCCCCTCATAAAGGTCCAATTGACCCTATCAAAGGCCTTTTCGGCATCTGAATTCACGAAGACACTTGACATCCCTTTCTGGTTTACATATTGGAGCAAATTTAATACTTTAATAGTACTATCTCTAGCTTCTCTTGTGGGGACAAACCCCACTTGGTCTAAATGTACT
This sequence comes from Lithobates sylvaticus, assembly GCA_028564925.1. Lineage (NCBI taxonomy): Eukaryota > Metazoa > Chordata > Amphibia > Anura > Ranidae > Lithobates > Lithobates sylvaticus. The sequence continues at coordinate 137,860,454 of CM053033.1, forward strand.
AACTGTATCAAGTACGGTTGTATACGAGATGCAAGTATCTTCGTGAATATTTTCATATCCACATTTAATAGGGATATTTGACGAAAGCTACTGCACACTGTCTGGTCCTTCCCTTCTTTAGGTATTAATACAATATGTGCCTTCAGCGCCTCTACTGGTGGGGGTGATATTTGACCCCATGTATTGAAGGTTTTAGATAAATATGGGCTTAATACTGGAAAAAAAGCTTTTGAAATATTGCGAGGAGAACCCATCCGGGCCAGGTGCCTTCCCATTTTTCATCGTCTTTATTGCTAATATCACTTTCTCTGTTGTGATTGGCAACTCCATCTCTGAACGAGCTGAAGATGACAGTCTGGCTAATTGTGAGGAGGTCAGGTATTCTTCCATCAACAGGGGGGATACAGGAGAGATTGGTAAGTTATATAATGCCCTGTAGAATTCTCTGAATTCCCTTACAATCTCTTTAGGCATATAGGTTTTTTGACCTCCTTCTGTTTTAATACAAGGTATATAAGACCTCTTCTGTTGTTCTTTTCATTTTTTAGCTAAAACCCTGCTGCACTTATCTCCTGATTCGTATATTACTCTCCTCCCTTGTTGCAGGATTGCCCTAGCTTTATATTAGAGAAGATCTGATAATTGTCTTCTCAAATCTGCTAACTCAATTCCTATTTCCTTTTCCAATGTCTTTTTGTGTTTTTTCTCGATTTCCTGTATCCTTTCCAATAACCCCATCATCCTCTCCTCCCTGGCTCTCTTCACTCGGGTACCATGCTTAATTAAGATTCCTCTGATTATCGCCTTGTGGGCTTCCCAGACTATTCCCATATCCGTCTCCCCATCGTCGTTTATTTGGAAATATGAATTAATTTCTGTAATTAGATCATCTCGAATTTCGGAACACTGTAACAGGCTTTCATTTAGTCGCCATCTCCATTCCATTTTCTGAGTCGCTCCCGTCAGATTTATCTTCATTGTGATTGGTGCAAGATCTGACCAGGTAATATTTCCTATTTGAGTGTCCCGAACCTTCGAGAGTATCTGTTGTGGTATTAAAAAAAGATTGATTCGCGAATATGACTGATGGGGGTTAGAAAAAAAAGTAAAGTCCTTCTCTTCTGCATGAAAGGCCCTCCAGACATCTACTAATTGGAATTCTACCAACTTTCTGGTGATATTTTTTCTTAATCCGATCGATACTGAGGAAGTTCCCTTAGATGTATCTAATTTAGGGTCAAGAGGGATATTAAGGTCGCCCCCTATTATCAGGATTCCCTCCTTAAATTCCATTAATTTAGATAAAGCCTTTTTCAGGAAGCTATCTTGATGTAAATTCGGGGCATATATAGTAGCTAAGGTTACCTTTACTGTTCCTATGTACCCCTTAAGAAAGATATATCTTCCTCCTTCATCCTGACATTTCTCCACTAATGACCAGGCAATTCTATTGGAAATTAAAATAGCTACTCCTTTTGTTTTAGCTTCTTGATTACAGGCATGATATACATTCGGGAAATGCCTATTTTGAAGATATAGGAAGGCCCCTGCTTTCAGGTGCGTTTCTTGCACCATCCCCACATCTATTTTTAGACGCTTAAACTCATTCAGTAGCATTTTTCGTTTTTCGGGAGTATTTAATCCTTTAGCATTCAGTGAGGTGACACCTACCCCGTCCATTTTCCTCTGGGCCCGGGGGCACCCAAGGGGGGGAAAGAGAGATAGAGAAAAAAAAAAAAGGAACCCCCTAAACTAAATTTCCCAGCACCTACCTATGGGTACTTTAGTTTCCCGTAGGTGATGGATATGGGGGGTGACTAGCGAATGCCTGAGTGGGCCAAGCACGGACCCCTGTCCCTCCAACCCTTCCCAGTGTGTTTTAAACCCTCCTGGTTAGGCTCTTTATGGTTTCTCTTTTCTTCTCCCTCTCTCCTCTCTCCTTCTCTCCCTTCCCTCCCCAGAGGGGGGCTCTGCTTTTTCACATTATATTACATTCCTCTCATCCCCGTCCCACCCCTTTCCCTCCTCCCTCCTTCCCCTTCCCCTCCCCCCCCCTCCCCTCCTTAAACCATTTTAAACCTCTTTTACATGTTATCTCCCCACAGAATATAAAGAGTACAATTTGGAAATAAGACGGAGAAGTAAGGGAGAACGAGAAAAAAAATAAAAAAATAAAACCTGGATAAACAAACAAGTAAACCAACTCATTACAGTAAGCTTACAATCTATCCGGTGGTCAGGCACTTCTTTATTCCACAAATAGAGTGAAGGATAGTCACCGTGGTGTATTTCTTCTCCACTAATCCTGGGTTTGAACACCTTGTTCTGAAGTACAAAACCAGTATTTAACAGGACTATATGCATTGGATTTAAGTCATGTTGTGGATTCCTACGGATTCATTTTAACTTTCTGGTTTTATCTATGTGCTCCTCCGTGGCCATAGATCATATTGTTAGACTTTTTAGTAGTATTTTTTTCATTTCCACTGGCGCAGCTTTATACAACAGACCAAATTAAATACTTAGGTGTACAACGCTCCCGTTCCTCTCTTTGAACTTTTAAAACGCAGAACCCAGGTCTGGTCCAGGATCCTTCTTCCCAAACTCCTTTATCTCTTCTGGCATGCCCCTCTTCATGTCCCGACCCACATGTTCAGAAACATGGAATCTATTCTCAATACATTTATATGGGGTTCTTCCAGGCACAAGTTGGCGTGGCGGACCCTAAAAAATGCCCTGTCCATTTGGGCGGCACCGCCTTGCCCGACTTGGCATTGTACTATTTTGCCTCCCAATTGTCCCATTTCTATTACCTTAACAAACAGGATAAACTCAGGTACTCCACACTGGTGTGCATGGCGGCCACGGATGTTGTGGCCCACCCCTTTCAAATAATCTTCTGCACACATCAGGGCCTCTCGCACTTGGGTGACAGGGGGATATTTTAACACACCATAGTAAAATATGGCATAAGACACAGACCATCATTGGGACTCCCTCCCTACACGCGCACACACCTCTTTGGGAGAACCTTCAACTACAGGAGCTGTTGAGTATCCCATATCATAAAATATGGATAGCTAAGAGGATCATATACCTGTCTCAGCTCTTTACCAACCGTACCATTAAGACATTTCAGAACCTCAAAGAGGATTTCGACCTCCCTAACCACACATTCTTTCGCTACTTGCAGGTCCGTCATGCCATCCAAACTCAGTTAGGAAGCTCTCCACCTTTATTTGAACCCACAACTATTACAGATATAGTACTAGGTGATGATCCCAAGAGATTTCCCTCTTAAACACACACCTCCTCACTCCTGGGGCTACAGTCCATGCATGCCAGCTGAAAGCGAAATGGGAGGTGGACCTCTGGGAAATTGAAGATGAACAGTGGGGGGAGATACTAGAGACACCTAAAAAAGTATCGCCCAAACTCTCCGACAGACTCACCCACCTCTATTTCCTCCACAAGTCATACATCACACCCGTTCGACAGTCTAAATACAAACCAAACTCTGACCCTACATGCCCTAGATGCGGGGACACTGACAGCACTTTCCACCACCTCATCTGGGCCTGCCCACCTATTCAGCAGTACTGGGCACAGATCATTAAACTTCTCCAGGATCATATGGGATCCCCCCTGACACTCTGCCCTCGCCAATGCATTCTCGGTCTTCTTCCTCTACCCGAAGAGGAGAAGTACCTCACAACATTCTTGCAGGAAACCCTCTTTACAGCTAGAATGCAAATAGCCCAACTATGGCTCAGACCTGTATCTCCCACGGTTCAGCAGTGGAAAAGAGCCGTAAATCTCACGCTATCTTTTAAGAAAGTCCTGTACTCCCACCGTGGTTGCCCAAGCAAGTTTCAGAAGATATGGGATAGGTGGATCGAAAACTCCCACACTTGTACAGAATAGGACTACTACCTATACAAAGTAGAGCCGCAACGATAATTTTACATCAGTCTAATTACCCACATTAGTGGAATCACAAACACATCTATAATTTGTTATAAATGTTATGCAGATATAAAGATGGTAAATTAAGTCACACATGTCAGACAAACCTTGTGCATCCTTTTATTGTTGGTTGGTGCTTGTTGCACCGGATGTTTAATATGTAATATTCTGTATTGAATTTTATGCTCAATAAACTTTGTTTTGATTTAAAAAAAAATACTTATTAATATGACAGAGACTATGCTAAACTAATTTAACAGGATATAAACAAATATGTATTATTTCTCTAACTACTTAAATACATGTCTATTTTTGTCTTCTCATGACATTCTATACCAAGATACCTTTTATGTAATTCTCATACACCAGAAACTTCTAGCAATACTCAGCTTTAGATGAAGAATCATATCAAATCAATTGATAAGGATCAATCACACATACTATGTTTATTATGACTAATCATAAAACCAAATATGTTTTGCAAACTTGCCATGAATATAATATAACACCTATAAGTGCCGAATGTTGAATTTGGAAGAATATTCTAACAATTATCGCTCTCACTCTCTCATACTGGTCACTGGAAGTTCAACATGGCACCTCATGGCAAAGAACTATCTGAGGATCTGAAAAATAATTGTTGCTCTAAATAAAGATTGCCTAGGCTATAAGAAGATTACCAAGATCCTGAAACTGAGCTGCAGCATGGTGGCAAAGACCATACAGTGGTTTAACAGGACAGGTTAAGCTCAAAACAGGCCTCACTATGGTCTACCAAAGTGGTTGAGTGCGCATGCTCAGCATCATATCCAGACGTATGAGTGCTGCCAGCATTGCTGCAGAGGTTGAAGGGGTGGGGCATCAGCCTGTCTGTGCTCAGATCATATGCCACACACTGTATCAAATTGGTTTGCATGGCTGTCGTCCCAGAAGGAAGCCTCTATTTTTAAAAAAATACACAAGAAAGCCTGCAAACAGTCTGCTGAAGACAAGCAGACTAAGGACATGGATTACTGGAACCATGTCTTGTAGTCTGATGAGACTGAGATAAACTTATTTGGTTCAGATGGTGTCAAGTGTGTGTGGCAGCAACCAGGTGAGAAGTACAAAGACAAGTATGTCTTGCCTACAGTCAAGCATGGTGGTGGGAGTGTCAGGGTCTGGGGCTGCATGAGTGCTGCTAGCACTGGAGGACTACACTTCATTGAGGAAACCGTGAATGCCAACATGTACTGTGACATACTGAAGCAGAGCATGATCCCCTGCCTTCAGAGACTGGGCTGCAGGGCAGTATTCTAACATGATAACAACCTAAAATATATCTCTAAGATGACCACTGCCTTGCTAAAGAAGTTGAGGGCAAGGGGGATGGACTGGCCAAGCATGTCTCCAGACCTAAACCTCATTTAGCATCTGTGGGGCACCCTCAAAAGGAAGGTGGAAGAGTGCAAGGTCTCTAACATCCACCAGCTCCATGATATCATGGAGGAGTGGAAGAGGACTCCAGTGGCGACCTGTGAAGCTCTGGTGAACTCCATGTCTGAAAGGGTTAAGGCAGTGCTGGAAAATAATGGTGGCCACATAAAATATTGACACTTTGAGCCCAATTTAGACATTTTCACTAAGGGGTGTACTCACATTAATGGGTGTGTGTTGAGTTATTTTAAGGGGACAACAAATTTTCACTGTTATACAAGCTGTACACTCACTACTTTACCCTGTACTAAAGTGTCATGTCTTCAGTGTTGTCACATGAAAAGATATAATAAAATATTTAAAAATGTAAGGGGTGTACTCACTTCTCTGAGATACTGTATATATAACAGGAAACTACTGACAAGTCAATCTAAAATGAACAATATATATATATATATATATATATATATATATATATATATATATATATATATATATATATTTATATCTAAAAGTATTATTGCAAGATCTCTGTACAAAGAAAATTGTCCTCGTCAAAAGCCAACTGGTCTTGTTTCAAATGAAATGGAAAGGGGAGGAGAAGAAAAATCCTTCAAAGAAGTATGGCTCATCACTCCAGTCCTAGGGAGCCTGATGCTAGCTACGGCAGTGAGGAAATATGGTCTGGGTGAGCCATACTTCTTGGAAGGCTTTTCCTTCTCGTCCCCTTCCCATTTAATTTGAAACAAGACCAGTTGGATTTTGACAAGGACAATGTTCTTTGTACAGAGACAATTGCAATTATAGGCACCCTCTAGTGACCATGCAGGCTCCCTACATCTCCTGTATTCAGACTAACAATATTTTATTCTCATATATACCATCGTACATTCTTTAATGATATACTTCTCCCTGCGGGTGATCTGGCTTTTGCGAGTGGTCCATATGTGATCATCAGGGCCTTTCGGGCGTATTGGACATACTCCCATTTCACCTTTAACAATAACTGGATTCCATCCTCCATTCCTTGAGCTATTATACCACGCTTGTTCCTGAGGAAGCCATACTGCGAAACACGTAGAACCAAAAGGTGGTAAACAGCTGTACAATCTACAAAATGTTGTTCACTAAGATCAATGGATGTTCATGTATTGTATGATATATTTTTATCTTTATATGCAATTTCAATAAATTTTGTTTTTATGAATATGTTTTATCTAGTGGTATTAATCGCACCTATAAAGTCCTGTCTCCCTCATATTTTGTAGGCAGTACATGGCTGCTTAGCGCTCTGCATCTACCGGGACCCGACAGCCAAGATAGACAGAGCCACAGCAGTTTTCCATATAGGTATCTGATACACTACTATTTCACTGGGGAACAAAATACAAATATGTACAGTGGAAAAAAAACAAAATTTAAGCCAGTAAAGAACCAAGACACTCTGACTAGAACTGCAGCTAAAATGGCTGCAGCGTCAGCTTCCCGCTCCACTCAGTCACACACACAGAGAAGGAATTCACCTCCCCCTCCACAGAATGATTCTGAATATGATTTTGGGATAACACCCATTTGTTTACAAAATATCTCTTTTGGAACTGACCTTATTAGTCAATTTGAAAGGATACTACAAAAAGCTTTACAAAATACCTCAGACACCATTACTGAGAAACTGACAAGAGAAATCCGTGAGGTGGGCCGCCGCACCTCTGTTCTGGAACAAAGGATGGATGAATTAGATGGAATTACCACAAATCATAATGATGAATTGGAAGCACTCAGAGAAGAAAATTCCTCAAATCCAAGAGGATTTTTAAAAACAGAGCCAGGAGATCAAATCTTCATGTCAGAGGTACCCCTGAAAATATAGAAGACCTTCAATCAACCATTACAGCGCTCTTCCAGGAACTTGCCCCATACATCCCTATAGAATGCCTAGAAATGGATAGGATTCACAGAACATTGGCACCCCAAAAAGAAGATGTACCCCCAAGAGACATTGTTATTAAACTACATTATTTCCGCACAAAGGAACAATTGATGGAAGCAGCCCGGAAAAAAGATTCACTAATTTTCCAGGGCCACCGTTATCAAATCTTTAATGACCTCTCGCAACAAACTCTCATCAAAAGGAAAACGATGAAACCATATTTACTAATCCTCCAACATCATCACGTCTCGGTGGAGTTTCCCATTTGCAATCCATTTCTCATATAAAGGCACCCTCTTACACCTGCAAATCAGAAGATGACTTACTAACCACAATATCTACACCTATAAATTATGAAAAATTCCTCAGAAGGATCTAAACGACAGGCGACATCAAACTCCCCCAAAAATCATCAAGCCCACTCCAATATTCATAAAAGGAGACGTTTTGCCTCTTTACTACCAGCTAAAGAAGAACAAATGGACCGATGCTCCCTTTTCTTTGGTGATATTAATCTTCAAATTATTAAATGTTTTTCACACTGCATTACATTCTAGAACAGTTGAATACCGATCATTAAGACAGAACTTTTACCCTGCTTTATATAAGATCCTATTCCCCAAGGTCAATAAAACCATATTATTCATTTATTATGACAAATTTACCAAATAAATGTTGGAAAATCTAATACCCTCTCTTAAAACTATTAAATTGGTTACTGAACCCTATGCTTTCTATACATTGGGAAACAAAGTTCTAAATTAAATCACACCGACTAATTACCGACTAAAACCTATATCATGACCTCCTATGATGAATTGCCCCCCCCCTTTTTTTTTTCCCTTACAAACTTGATACCTCCAACCAAATACTACAATAATCCCTAATTTTCTTTATAATACCAATTCGTCAACAGGATGTCAGTTTCACTAAATCAATTGAATTACACCCCACTGGATCTCACTTGGGTGTTATTCTTGTTGTCTTACTTTGTAATTTATATGTTTTATCAAATATTACATTATTAAGTGACTCGTTTTGTTCCAATGTTTTAAAAACTATTTAAAAAATTGTGTTGGCTGTTGTTGTCCCGGAAGACAGCTCACTGCTCCTCCCAGTAGTTCCTCGAGTGATCAGCATTGCTATCCGGACACTCTTTGGACTTATAGTCTCCATCGATTGGTGACATATCATCAACCTAGCTCCATATATAGGATACTAGCTCCATATAGGAGCCACCCTCTCCTTTCTTGCAAAACAGCTTCTCCCTCCACCCTAATTCCAGAAACTATTTTCTAAATCGAATTTACTCTTAACTATACCTATATTCCTCCTTCCCTAGTTTTCTTAACAGCTGTACCGCCCCCCACCCCCCCATTTCACCCCCCCCCTTTTTTTATATATATATATATATATATATATATATATATATATATATATATATATATATTTTTTTTTTATATATTTTTTTTTTTTTTTTTTTTAAGATTATTGCTCCAGAATTTAAGCATATAAGCTAGCAACTAAATCATATCAACTCATATACCTCTCTAAAAATATAAAATTACAAGGCCTTTCATTCCTTTTCCTCACTCTCAGCACAGTGTATGTCTACAAGAGATGCACTTTTCTTCACAACCTTCTCCCAAAATTTTTAGCCGTCAATACCCCCAGATCTACAAAGCCTCAGCCACAACAAAACAAAGAGGGGGTTTGATAGCATTCCATTGCGATACACCTTTTACCCTTCATAAAGAAATTATAGACCCAGAAGAACGCTATATATTATTAAAAGGTCTATTACTAGATTGTGAAATAACTATAGTTTCATACTATGTCCCCAACAAAAACCCACTATCTTTTCTTTAACACCTATTTTCAGTTGCAGAGTCCCACAAACAAGGTACTCTCATAATATGTGGGGACTCAAACCAAGTAATATACCCAATTCTGGATAAATCCCCAACACCTGTATCTACACATCGACCCACCTACCAACAACTACTCAATCAACACTCTCTTCTAGACTCATAGCGTGAACAAAACCCTAATAAAAGGCAATACACTCACTATTCCTACCCCCACAAACAATTTTCACACATAGATCACTTATTTACAAACATCAGTACCTCACCACTCATACTAAACTCCCTAATCATCCCATGCGCCTGGTCAGATCACAATGCAGTCATGACAACATTCTCCTCTTTAATTCAAAGATCTAACAACAAAACTTGGTATATTAATGATAGTCTACTATCCAATTCAACATACAGACAAGATATTGAAAAATCAATCCAAGATTATGTAACAAATAATATCTCAACAGACATAGATCCTCTGACAATATGGGATGCTCTCAAACCATCTATCAGAGGGATCTGCATCAGTCAAGCATCCTACCATCACAAACTAAAACAAAAACTTCATACACAACTAAATGAAAATTTCTCCAAATCCTCTGAAAACTTTCATAATAAGCCCTCTCCAGAAAATAAACTGGCCTATGATAAAGCAAAGCTAGAACTGGATATTTTTTTAACAGACTCAGCAGAGAAGGTTTTACGTAAATCTAAACATGCTTACTATATGAAAGCAAATAAACCAAATACATTTCTAGCTTTATCATTACACAGGGCAGATTATATACAAAAACCAATTTGACTTAAAATAAATAAAAATACCTACTCCAGTAATTCATTAAAGATCCTAACTGAATTCTGCAAAAAAACTCACTGACCTCTATCAAGATTCACATACATTCATTCGACCAAACAGGCCTAGATACTTTACTAACTTCTATTCAGCTCCCCTCTCTATCAACCACACAACAAGAAATTCTTGATAAACATATTACAAACTCAGAAGTCCAAACAGCAATTAAAGCTCTAAAACCGCACAAATGCCCAGGCCCAGATGACTTTTCAGCTAAATATTACAAACATTTTACAACTTTATTATCACCCTTTATGACTGAAGCATTTAATTCTATCCTCAAAGATCACTCCTTTCGTATGGAATCCATTCTAGCATCCATTTCTTTGATTCCAAAACCAAATTCTGATGACACATCCTGGTCAAATCATAGACCATATCTATACTCAATCTAGACATTAAAATACTTGCTAAGATCCTCTCCAACCGACTTAATCCTATCATAGAAAACGTAATCCATAAAGACCAGACTGGCTTTATTCCTTACAGATAAACAGGTGATAATATTCGTCGCACTACCCTTCTAGCCCACATTGCTTGTACCCGGAACATCCCGCCTGCTTCCTCTCCATCAATATTCAGAAGGCATTTGATTCCTTATCTTGGCCTTATCTCAATTCAATCTTGAACCAATGGGGATTTGAAACGCACTTCCTAAAATGGATCTCCTCTCTATATCATAACCCAAAAGCATATGTCTCATATATAGGATTCCGCTCCGATCCCTTCCCTATTGAAAGAGGAACCAGGCAGGGGTGTCCCCTTTCCCCTCTTCTCTTTGCTCTACTGAACTGAACTGAATTGAACCCCTAGCCCAACTCATACGCTCAAATACGAACATTAAAGTCCTTGAACTAGGTGGTCACCAACACAAATTATGCATGTTTGCTGACGATATATTAATATTTCTCACCTTTTACTAAATTTGGTATAATATCTGGACTTAAAATAAATCCCCAAAAATCTAAAGCCCTCAATATCTCCCTTTCACATGAATTACAATCACAACTACAAGACTCCCTCCCTTTTATCTGGTCAACAACACAAATTACTTTCTTAGGAATTACATTAACGGCTAACCCTGCAAACTTATTTAAAGCTAATTACCCTCGACTACTAACTCAAATTACCTCTCTATTGAAAAACTGGTCTTCTCTACCATTAGTCTGAATGGGTAGAATCACAGTAATCAAAATGTCAATATTACCCAAGATCTTATACTTGTTTAGAGTACTCCCTATACAAGTGGCAGCATACTTCATGCACTCCTTCAACGCAAAACAGCTCAATTCATATGGGGCAACCTTAAACCCCACCTATCACAACACACTTTATAGACTGAGTGCTCCTAACTTTTCAAAATATTACTATGCAGCTCAACTAGCCCAACTACCCAAGTACCACGCCACCAAAGAAATTCCCCTCTGGGTTTACGATTGAATCAGTTGAATGTGACCCACTTTCCATTGCGAACCTACTATGGCTCTTACCTTCCCAATGCCGCTCAATCAAGAATCCTATCACAAAACATAGTCTCTCAATTTGGGATAGACTCAAAACACATTTTAGCCTTCAATCACAACATAATCCCCTTCTCTCCTTCCTTAAAAATCCCTCCTTCTACCCAGCCTGGATCTCTCCATCCTCCTTTGCTGTCTGGATAAAAGCAGGACTAACAAGGACACATCACTTCTATAAAACCAATGATATTACACCGTTTTCTTCACTTTGTGAAACACATGGTATACCTCATAATGAAACATTTAGATATCTACAAATAAAACTATTTCTGATTCAAAATGCTCCTTCACATTTAACAGCCCCTGAATATACAATCTTTGAACAAGCATGTAAATCAGACCCCTGTCACACACAGCCACCACCCCCCATCTTATACTACCAAATGGGAAACTGACCTAAACCTCCAATCAAACACACTGAATTGGCCCCAAATCTGGCAAGCTACTAAATCAGCAACACCTAATATCACAGCCCTTGAAACTAATTATAAGGGACTTACCAGATGGTACCTTGTTCCCGCAAGAATTTAAAAATTTCACCCACAATACCCAGCATATTGCTTCAGAGGCTGTAGTGACCCTGGTACTCACTACACTATTTGGTGGACCTGTCCCATAGTACGTACCTTTTGGTCTGAAATATTTAACATATTCTCATCCATGTTCGAACGCTTCATACCCCCTGATCCAACGATAGCTCTTCTAAATAATAAACCACAAACCTTGACACAACGTCAATTCAAACTTTTATTATATGTTACCACTGTAGCAAAACAATCCATAGCAAAATCTTGGAAATCAACCACACTATGCATAGTATCGGCCAAACACAGAGTGACACAAGCAATGATTCATGCTAAAACTGAAGCGATCTTACTAGATACATTTTCCAAATTCCAACTATTCTGGCATCCATGGATAAATCATCACCTACCACCAGGTTTCGATTGTACACTTTTACTACCCTGAAGATGTCTGATATTTACTATTACTTGTTTTAATATAAAACAATATATGATTAACCAAAGTATCAATTCCCTCTGGAGACCTCTCCCTTATTCCAACCCCCCTCCATTTCCCATTCTTCTACTTATTTTACATCTACTAAAATTTTCTTCACATCCAAGATTTAATGATATTTTAATACATTGTAATCTAATCTAATTTATCACAAATCAAATATTTTTTCTCTAGAACAAACCTATAATATACATAATTGAGACAGTCAAATCTTTTTTTTTTTTTTTCTTATCTTTTTTTCTTCTCCAGGATAAGCCAAGCCATATAGCCGGATCTTGGCCCTGGTTATATTGAACCATTATCCAACTATCTCATTATTTACTAACTTATAGACTAATAGATTACATTGTTGTTATTCAACTCAAACTAAGGTTATTCTATAAACAATTAATTACTTTCTTTATTCAACTCTATACTAAATTTGCTGATTGTTTGAAAGATATTGATTAAAATCATATATGAATAATATCTATTGTATTAAGAATTATAAAGAAAATAGCAAATAATATATGTTCATCTATATATGATGTTTGAGAAGCCTTTCACACATATATATATATATATATATATATATATATATATATATATATGTCTATCTTATTTAACTTCAAAATTTGAAGTAGGGATGGTTAGGTTCAGATTGAACTGTAGCTGTTTGCGTGTTTGGACAAACCTCAAACTTTTGCCCATTTCCTCATCTGTTCAGCGGCACTAAGCATCATAAATCAAAGAGGTATGTCTACTACTTGTAGACATACAAGTCCGGCATCCGTTGTATCCATAGCAACCACGGCTGTCACCAACAGTTTATCAGCAGGGGAGTTTTATAGGCTGTTTTCTGAACGCCCAAAAACTCATGTTCAGGAGGAGGAATTCTAACCACAAAAAATGCTGAACGCTGTTAAACGCTCATAAACGCACATAAACTCTAGGCACAATTAGCACTTATCAGCGTTTATTCATATCAATGGCCAGAATAAATAAAAATTCTGGCAAAAATAAATAAATAAACTCCCAAAATCCAAACTCTCTTAAGCTCTGGTAAACTCACCTAAACTGGTTTAACCTCCCTGGCGGTATGATTCTGTCCGGAATTTAGTGCTGAAAGCAGTACAATTATTTTGCATGGAAATTTGGCGTTTTTATATTGTAGGCATGCAATTCTTATGAATAACTCACTTAAATCTGTCCAAACCAGAGTCTAGTAGACATCCCGGGTATGATAAAGTTTGAAACACAAAATCATAAATTATAATATAATAACAATATATATAAAAATGATTCAATAATGTAATCAAATCAAAAACACTGAATATTGCTCAGTTGCAGAATAGTCGCTGTCATTAAATTTATTGTTTGATGATAAATTGTGATTCTAATTTATTATCAGTGTTTTCTAGCTGGTCTAAAACCACTTTTGACATAAAGGGACACTTTTTGGTTGCTATGGACAATCTCCAGTTTCCAGGCAGAAAAACATTTTTTTTATTATATAAAATGACATGCAGGGCACTGGGCAGACCACTAGGGACAAAGGGGGTGTGTGTTTTTTGTATACAGTACTGTAATCTGTAAGATTACAGTACTGTATGTGTTGTGTGTTTTTAAACTTTTTTAAATTTGGCGCCGATCTCCGCTCCCGTGCGTCGGAACGTCGCAGGGAACGGAGATCGGCGGCACTCGTGCCTGTGTGAATCGAGCGAGCGGACGGCTCGCTCACACAGCGGGCAGACATCGCAGGATCCAGGGGAAAAGGTATGTAACTTCCCCCCTGTATCCTGCACGCAAGCCTGAGTCTGTCTCGGGGTTACCGCTCCTAGCAGAAAAAACTAAACCCGAGCCAGACTCGGGATTACCGCTAGGGAGGTTAAAAAAATGCAGCTTAGGTGAGTTTATAACACAAATTTTCTCCTGTTAGAATAAACAGCATTTAAAATAAACCTGTGCACGAGGCCTTACAAAGAAAAAAAATACAGGTCAGATTGATGGTAAATGATATTTCATTGCCAGCTTCTAAAAAAAAGACCAACAGAACGCTCAAAAGGACCCCATTTGAATGGGTTTATGTGGCATTATCTTTCAATTAGAAACCAACAGAGAAATTACATTTTATGGCAATTTAAAACCTAATTTAAACCTTAGTAAATGTCAGTGCTTAAAAAAAAAATCCCTGCTCCCACCAAATAGAAATTTTAAAAAGTCATTTGCGCTGGTACATGTTCCCAGATGCAGTGGAGCATGCTATTTTTTGAAAACTCTTTTCCTCTTAGTTCAAAAAAGTATTGGAAAGAAACTGTTTAATCTAAAGTTTCTGAACAAGAAATGTAACCTTATAATGAAGTTGGACAAGAAGCAGTTGTATCTCCCTTCCACAGTTAGTGGTATCAGCAGAGAGTGTAGATAGATTCATAAAAACTGTAAAGCCCCATACACACGGTCGGATTTTCCGATGGATTCTGTCCTATCAGACAATGTTGTCGGAAATTCCGACCGTGTGTAGGCTCCATCGGACAGTTTCCATCGGATTGTCCGACGGACAAAATCCTATCTCCTGCTGGATAGATTTTTTGACAACAAAGTCCGATCACACCAAATCCGATCGTGTGTAGCGAATTCCGACGGACAAAGTGCTACGCATGCTCAGATCACATTACAAGACCAAAGCTATTGGCTACTAGCCTCTACGTAGTCCCGTCGTAGGCAACAAACGTCACCACGTTCAGAATGATCGGATTTTCCGACAACTTTGTCCGACCGTGTGTACGCAAAACCAACATCGGACAAAGTATGACAGACATGATCCGACGAACCTGGTCCTCGGATAATCCGCGCGTGTGTATGGGGCTTTAGATGCATTTCTCAGTGAACACAATATACAGGGATCTGGGAATTCACAACATGCACAGACACACATACGTTTAAATGGATGGCCTGGTGGCTTTATTCAACCTCACTATGTAACTACTGTATAGCTGTAATGCAAGTATTATCCCATAAGTTAATGTATGAAATGCTGAACCTCCTTTTTACTGAGTCATCAAGCATGAATTGCAATTTCATTAAATTGTATGATTCTGCCCACTGTCCTGAAATAAGGACGAATTATTATTTTTTAATATGTAATGGATTAAGACATGTATACACCTTCTGTTCTAGGGAGGCTTTTCAGTATTACATGCTGATTTTACATACTGATTTTGTTGGAGACATTTTTAATTCCGTTCTCACCATAACCTGTATGGGTATACTATCTCTTTTCTTTGCAATAAAACATAAGAATCATGCTTTAGAGAATAACACAGTAGCTGTCTTTATTTCTTAAACCCTTCATGTTAGGTGCTTTAAAGTTAATTTGCTGATCCAAACTGACATTCACAAATAGACTTTACAACCTTATCATAACTAATCAAACAAATAAGGCATAATTTTGGAACAGTTTTCAAATGAACAAAAGTTATTGCAAGACTATTTCAAATAAACATACATAGAGGTTACCCACAAATTCCGTATTTTTTTTTTTTTCACATAATGTTAAAAAGCATTTAGATTGTCATGAACAAAACACCAAAGCAATTATGGCATATTAAAAAGTTATTACATATAATACCACTCAGTGAAGATCCACAATTATAGTAAAATAAATCTGAAACTTTCCAATACTATAGATTAAATACATCACTGAAGATTTTTTCTGGGCAGGCAGCTATAATAAAAATGATCTCACTCCCTGCAGCGTCTCTGGTTTAAGTCCAGCAAAGTCTTGAAGGCTAAATCATAAAGTTCTGTACAAGTCAGTTTTAGGCTCGTTTAGCATGGAGCATTTCAATTAATAAATTGTTGCAAGGAACTTCTCCACTAAGGTGCTTGTGGTAGAGGTATTCTTCTGCTTGCATGCTGATAGATCGGATTTCAGCTAGTCTCAGGAGAAGAAGGCGATACTTGTCTGTACAGTGAGGATAGTGGCACATTGTGTATTCCATAAGAGCAGAGTTGACCTTCTCTTGGGCACTTTTTGCCAAGCTGTGGTTTTCAAGGAACTTTTCATCTGCCAATCAATAAAAGGGTAGTCAGATGTCAGTAAATAAGAAACTGTGTACAAACACTTTGTAAAAGAAACTCATGAAATTCATAAGAGTGGCACTTTAATCCACTCAGACATGTCTGTTTCCATTATTTAAAGTTAAGCTTCAAGTAGATATATGAGACATACAGTGCCTTGCAAAAGTATTCACCCCCTTGGTTTTTTTACCTATTTTGTTACATTACAGCCTTTAGTTCAATGTTTTTTTTATCTGAATTATATGTGGTGGATCAGAACACAATAGTCTTATTTGGTGAAGTAAAATTAGTAAAATATATACATAAAACTATTTTCCAGAAATAAAAAACTGATAATTGGCATGTGCGTATGTATTCACCACCTTTGTTATGAAGCCCATAAATAGCTCTAGTGCAACCAATTACCTTCAGAAGTCACATAATTAGTGAAATGAGGTCCACCTGTGTGCAATCTAAGTGTCACATGATCTGTCATTACATATACACACCGTTTTGAAAGGCCCCAGAGGCTGCAACACCTAAGCAAGAGGCACCACTAACCAAACACTGCCATAAATACCAAGGAACTCTCTTAACAAGTAAGGGACAATGTTGTTGAGAAGTACAAGTCAGGGTTAGGTTATGAAAAAATATCCAAATCTTTTATGATCCCTAGGAGCACGATCAAATCTATCATAACGAAATGAAAAGAACATGGCACAACAGCAAACCTGCCAAGAATCGTCCGCACACCTAAATTCACGGACCAGGCAAGGAGGGCATTAATCAGAGAGGCAGCACAGAGACCTAAGGTAACCCTGGAGGAGCTGCAGAGTTCCACAGCAGAGACTGGAGTATCTGTACATAGGATGACAATAAGCCGTACGTGCCATAGAGTTGGGCTTTATGGGAGAGAAACAAAATGCAAGTTTTGAGTTTGCGTAAAGGCATGTGGGAGACTCACAAAATGTATGGAGGAAGGTGATCTGGTCTGATGAGACTAAAATTGAACTTTTTGGCCATCAAAGAAAAAGCTATGTGTGGCGCAAACCTAACACATCACATCACCCAAAGAACACCTTCCCCACATTGAAACATAGTGGTGGCAGCATCATGCTGTGGGGATGTTTTTTTAGCAATCGGGACTGGGAAACTGGTCAGGGTTGAGGGAAAGTTGGATGGTGCTAAATACAGGGATATTCTTGAGCAAAACTTGTACCACTCTGTGTGTAATTTGAGGCTAGGACGGAGGTTCACCTTCCAGCAGGACAATGACCCCAAACTAACTGCTAATGCAACACTTGAGTGGTTTAAGGTGAAACATGTAAATGTGTTGAAATGGCCTAGTCAAAGCCCAGACCTCAATCCAATAGAAAATCTGTCGTTAGGCTTAAAGATTGCTGTTCACAAGTGCAAACCATCCAACTTGAAGTAGCTGGAGCAGTTTTGGAAGGAGGAATGGACTCAAATCCCAGTGGTAAGATGTGGCAAGCTCATAGAGACTTATTCAAAGCGACTTGGAGCTGTGATAGCCGCAAAAGGTGGCTCTACAAAGTATTGACTTTAGGGTGGTGAATAGTTGGGTACATTGACTTTTTCTGTTATTGCGTCCTATTTGTTGTTGTCTTCCCAATAAAAAAAAACATCTTCAAAGTTGTGGGCATGTTCTGTAAATTAAATGATGCAAATCCTCAAACAAACCATGTTAATTCCAGGTTGTGAGGCAACAAAACACGAAAAATGCCAAGGGGGTGAATACTTTTGTAAGGCACTGTAATTGAATGCAGGTTTGCATTAAAGTGATACCAAACAGTATTGCCATAATAAATTGCCATACATCATTATTATTATGTTTTTGTTTTTGTTTTGTTTTTTAATCCTCTACTTTATTCCCGCAGTGCTGTTGTGTGGTCACATGATCTGTCCCTCTTCTTTGGCATCTGCGAGGAAAGATCCTTGGGAGGGGCTTCTATTACTCTGCTGATGTATGCCCTCTAAAATGTGAGTCTGTGTTTGGCCAGCCTTGGAGCTGTGGCATTTATAAAATAGATTAGAAATATCAAATAACTGTTTTTCAGCTCCCTATAAATATTTATTGAACATCAATTGAACATAAAATGTATTTTTTGTGCATTAATGTGGTGTAGGCAGAGTCAAGGATGATTGAAACTAGCTTTCATTTTGTGCAGACGGCACTTACATCCAAGGGTCTTTTTTACTTTACTTTACTTCACAGGTATTAGCAATTACACCAGATATACTAATAGTATTTATTAATTTTAAAACTAAGCTTTTTGTGAGTTTCTTACTGACTGTAATCAATCAGCGTACTATATCCCCCCTCACAATGTTTAGCAATAGGAGGTTATGGAGGGGGAGAGAGGGGTGTATAATTTACCACTGTGTATATGCTCACATTTAAGATTAATGTGGATTGCACAGATAAGAAAAAGGAGGAAATTAAGCACTTAGAATGGAAATGAAATTGAGCATGCTCCGTAGAGGACCTCATCCAGTCTATACAATCTCAACCTGCAGTGGGAACACAGACAAAATGGGAGGGGCAGCTGAAGGCAGGATCAAGCAGGTATATGTCACTCAACACAAAATAAATGATTCAATGGCTTTGTGAGAATGCATGTGCTGCAGCATAAAATTAAAGTGTTTTTCGTAGTCTGGGGTTTAACCACTTGAAAACCAGGCCTTTTCTGGTACTTTTTGTTTACATGTGAAAATCCATTTTTTTTGCTCGAAAATTAGATAGAACACACAAACATTATATATTTTTTTTAAAGCAGAGGCTCTAGAGAATAAATTAGTGAGTTTTGCATTTTTTTTAGTCACACTGTATTTGCGCAAGCAGTTTTTGGGAAAAAAAAATACACTTTTTAAATTGTAATGGAAAAAAGCACAATACATAACCATTTTCTTTTGTAAAATATAAAAGATTATGTGACGCTGAGTAAATAGATACCAAGCATGTCATGCTTTAAAATTGTGCACGCCCGCACAACGGCGACAACCGACTTAAATTTTACTATCCATAGGCTACCACTTTAGATGGACAGAGAAGGTCTAGTACTAGAATTACTGCCCATGATCTGACATTCACAGTGATAGCACACATGTGTGGGACAATCAAAGTTTGCATTCGTTCGGGACTGATGCACATGTTCGCCTTTGCACGCTAGCATTGAGGGCAGGGACACTTTAACCACTTGCCTACTGAGCACTTAAACCCCCCTCCTGCCCAGACCAATTTTCAGCTTTCGGTGCTCAAACACCTTGAATGACAATTTCTCAGTCATGTAACACTGTACCCAAATTATTTTTTTGTCCTTTTTTTCATAAAAATAGAGCTTTCATTTGGTGGTATTTGATCACCTCTGGGTTTTTTTTTTTTTTTTGTGCTCTAAATGAAAAAAGACCGAATTAAAAAAAAAAAATTTTTTCTTTGTTTCTGTGATAAAATTTTGCAAATTATTAATTATTTTTTCATGAATTTTGGCCACAATTTATACTGCTACATATCTTTGGTACAAATAACCCAAATTAGTCAATATTATTTGGTCTTTGTGAAAGTTGGAGAGTCTACAAGCTGTGGTGCAAATCATAAAAAATTGATCACACCTGATGTACTGGTGGCCTATCTCATTTCCTGCGACCCAAACAAGCCCGGAAAGTACAAATAACCCCCAAATTACCCCTTTTTGGAAAGTAGACATTCCAAGGTATTTAGTAAGAGGCACGGTGAGCTTTTTGGTGTTGTCATTTTTTTCCCACAATTCTTTGCAAAATTAAGATTTTTATTTTTTTATTTTTTTTTCCACAAAAATGTAATTGTAATAGG
This sequence comes from Lithobates sylvaticus, assembly GCA_028564925.1. Taxonomy (NCBI): domain Eukaryota; kingdom Metazoa; phylum Chordata; class Amphibia; order Anura; family Ranidae; genus Lithobates; species Lithobates sylvaticus. The sequence continues at coordinate 137,880,909 of CM053033.1, forward strand.
TTATTTCTCTCACATGACATGCGTATACCACAAATAATGTCCCGAAATACATTATGCTACTCCTTCTGAGTACTACGATACCACATGTGTGGGACTTTTTCACAGCCTAGCCACTTAGAGAGGCCCAACATTCAGGGAGCGCCATCAAGTGTTCTAGGAGCATAAATTACACATCTAACTTGTTGACTACCTATTACACTTTTGAAGGCCCTGAGCACCAGGACAATGACACGTGGCACTGATGGCAATGATACGTGGCACTGATGGCACATGACACTGATGTGACACTGATGACAGATGGCACTAATACCTGGCACTGATGACACGTGACACTAATGACAGATGGAACTAATATGTGGCACTGATGATACGTGACACTGATGTGGCACTGATGACAGATGGCACTAATACGTGGCACTGATGACAGATGGCACTAATACATGGCACTGATGACACGTGACACTGACAGGTGACACTGATACGTGCAATGATGACACGTAACACTGACAGATGGCACTGATGACACGTGGCACTGAGGACAGGTGGCACTGGGGACAGGTGGCACGTGGCACTGGGGACAGGTGGCACTGATAGGTGGCACTAGGGACAGATGGCACTGATAGGTGGCACTGGGGACAGATGGCACTAACAGGTGGCACAGGGGACAGATGGAACTGATAGGTGGCACTGGGGACAGATGGGCATGTGTGTGTGTGTGTGTGTTTGTTTCACTGTGTGTGTGTGTTTCACTGTGTGTTTCATTGTATGTGTGTTACTTACTTTTCACTGATGCTGCAGCTGCAGCATGGAAGCTCCCCCTCCTCACACGCTGTCTCTCTTCACACGCTGTCTCTGTGTGAGGAGGGAGAGCCGGCGATGAGAGATGATCTCATATGTTTACATATGAGATCACCCACCATTGGACACGCCGATCGAGTGCTAAATGGCCGATGTGATTGGCCATTTAGCACGATCTGTGTCCGGCGGCGCGCAGAGGGGAAGTAAACAGGAGGACGTCCAGGGACGCCCTCCCGGCAGTTAGCATCCGCGCTGTAGCCATCTTCCGGCTATAGCGCGGGCACGAATATATTAAATACATTTTTTAATTATTACTTTATATATATATTTTTTTTACACTGTTGCTTTAACAGCTTCACCCCCCAGAAGATTTTACCCCCTTCCTGACCAGAGCCCTTTTTGCGATTTGGCAACATTGTACCCAAACAAAATTTATGTCCTTTTTTCCCCACAAATAGAGCTTTCTTTTGGTGGTATTTGATCATCTCTGAGGTTTTTATTTTTTGCGCTATAAACAAAAAAAAGAGTGATAATTTTGAAAAAAAAACACAATATTTTGTACTTTTTATTGTAATAAATATCCCCATTTTTTTTTAAAAAGCAAATTTTTTCTCAGTTTACACCATATGTATTCTTCTGCATCTTTTTTTTTTATAAAAATCGCAATAAGTGTATATTGATTGGTTTGCGCAAAAGTTATAGTGTCTACAAAATAGGGGATAGATTTATAGCATTTTTATTATTATTATTTTTTCACTAGTAATGGCAGCGATCTGCAATTTTTATCAGGACTGCGACATTATGGAGGACACATCGGACAATGTTGACACATTTTTGGGACCATTGGCATTAATACAGCGATCAATGCTATAAAAATGCATTGATTACTGTAAAAATGTCACTGACAGTGAAGGGGTTAACACTAGGGGGGAATCAAGGAGTTAATTGTATTCCCTAGTGTGTGTTCTAACTGAAGGGGGAAGGGAATGACTAGGGGAGTAAGCCAGCAGGCTATAGTTTGTTTATACAGTGATGGTGAACCCCCTGCAAGGGAAGATTACTGTTTGAACTTTTTCTACAAGGCATCAATTGGGACCTAATCGTAGAAACATTGAACACAGAAGAAAAAGGGGAATGCTTTAGGAGCATATTAAACAAAGGTATCACACAGCGCATTCCAATGGGCAAGAAATATAGAAGAGCGAAGGTTAAACCTGGGTGGCTAAACCGTAATGTAAAAAGCCTCATTAAGCCTCATTAAAGAGAAAAAAATGGCCTTTAAACTATTCAAAGGGGTTGGGTCGCCATCAGCATTCCAACACTACAAAGAATGCAATAAGAAGTGTAACAACGCAGTGTGGAGAGACTTTTTTTTTAGATATATTAACAGTAAAAAGGCAAAATCAGAGCACATTACCCACATAAAAGACAATGATGAGAGGATGATTACAGATGACACAGAGAAGGCAACTGTACTAAATGCCTTCTTCTCCTCAGTTTTAATGCAGGAAAAGGAGGGGTATAACTATCACAACAGTACTGTTAGTGACACAACACAGGATGTACCCTAGTGGCTAACAGAGGCCGTAGTCAAGGAAAGACTAGATAAACTTTTTTAGCGCTATTTTCAATACAGACGGTATAACTAAAATTTAGTTTGTCTGAAGCTGCAGTTTAGCTCAGACTGCCATTATTGTAAATTCTGGTTCTGCTTCAGCTTGGCTGGTTGTGTGGTTTTCCCTTTGGCCTAGGGATGGTGCCCTATTATTTCAGCCAAGGTTGGAAATTGCAACAAGCTGGGTGTATTGAGTGCCTCTTTGCCCAGAAACAGTCAGTGGGTGTGGTCTGTAAAGGGGGTAATTAAGGGACAGACAGGGAGGATTTCTGACCTGATGGCCCTCCTGGCCTAAGGTGTGTTGCTGTCGCTAAATTGTCTCGGGCCGGCTGGCTTGAGGCATTGTTGTTGAAGGTAGGCCCAAAAGTCTTGGGGATTATCAATCCAGGGATGGTCCTGTGCTGTCTTGCCTGCGGGAAGAAGCCGAGCAACTGGAGGATCCAGGGGAGGACTTTTCAGGAGAGGGCCACACAACAAGGCCGGTGCCTCTAGAAGAGCCTGGAGACTCAGTTGGAGGAAGTATCCCGGGTCACCTACCACACGGTACCATAGGTTCGGAAGAAGGGAGCTGGTACTATGTGATCAAGCCTTGACATTGCCAAAAGTTGCTAATTACCCAATCCTGTGGCAGTAACAGTTATACCAAATCTTAAAGTCTGTGGCAGAGACTATGACCGAGCATCACATCGGCTGCTAGGTCAGTGAGAGAGGCGTAACCGGTGGTTGCTGAATCCAGTTGTGGAGCTGTTGTCCTCTGGATCAAAGAAAGTATTCCTGATCTGCAATTCAAAGGTACCCAGATTTCCCTAAACCCTTCATCCCTCTATTGCATGTGTCTTTCTTAAATAAAGCATTGGAAAAAGAGACTATGTGTTGGAGCAATCTGTGGAAAGAAGTCTTTAATGGGACCCCTATGATGGATATGGTGGAACAGTAAAGGAACGGTAAGCCCAATCAAATACCAGCCGCTCCTTCGGGGGTAAGTGCTACACTTAATACAAATAAAACACCAGGACTAGATGGCTTACACCAGAGAGTCCTCAGAGAACTCAGTCAGGTTATAGCCAGACCATTGTTCCTAATCTTTGCGGACAGCACACTGAAAGATCTAAGTGTGTCCCTCCCCAATATTATGTGAACTAGTTCAGCAGCATAGATTGTAAATCCTGCCCTTTATGCATGCCCCCTTTTGCTGGAGAACCCAATGCAGCGCGCCTCTTCTGCCTACCCCATGATATAGCCCTGCCCGCACTCCTCCCTTCTCCTGTTACACTATATCCCCTTCACAAGATTCACCCTGCATCCACTGTAATATCTGCAACCTGAAGTGATAGGTTGAAAAGTCTGATAAGGAGTTTGAGAGGCTTAAGTTATGCCACATCAAGCAGAAAAGAGGATCAACGTGGGATTATGCTGAGTGGAGCCATGCATAGGCTTTACCTCACCATAAATCTAACCACTTCCTGCCATTTCCAACAGTATCCTTGGCCAGACAGGTATCACTTTTGTAGCTGCTGGAGTGGAAGAAAACAATGTCCCATATTCCCCCCCATATGGTCTCAAAGCCAGCTTGACAAAACTGCTAACTTTACAGCTCAGCTGTTCCCAAAATATGATGCAGGGTCACCCCGCAGCATGCCAGTACTTTTAAAGGCCTGACATTTAAGAGGGAACAAATAGTCAGGCTTATAATTAAGAAATAAAACTTAGAGTGCATTAGTTCACAGAAAGAAAATACAGAAATATATAATTTACTCGGCGCATACGTAAGCCACAGTTTAGGAGGGTGACCCCAGGCAAGTTTTAACCACTTCAGCCCCGGAAGATTTAGCTGCTCAATGACCAGGCCATTTTTTGCGATACTGCACTGCATCGCTTTAACTGACAATTGCACAGTGGTGCAACGCTGTACCCAAACAAAATGTACGTCCTTTTTTTCCCATAAATAGAGCTTTCTTTTGGTGGTATTTGATCGTCTCTGCATTTTTTATTTCTTGCGCTATAAACAAAAGAAGAGCAACAATTTTGAAATAAAACACTATCTTTTACTTTTTGCTATAATAAATATCCCAAATTTTTTGTCTAAAAAAATAAGTTTTTCCTCAGTTTAGGCCGATATGTATTCTTCTACATATTTTTGGTAAAAAAAATCACAATAAGCGTATATTGATTGGTTAGCGCAAAAGTTATGGCGTCTACAAAATAGGAGATAGATTTATGGCATTTTTATTATTATAATTTTTTTTACTAGTAATGGTGGTGATCTGCGATTTTTATTGGGACTGTAATATTGCGGCGGATATATCGGACACTTTTAACACTTTTTGGGACCATTGACAATTATACAGCGACCAGTGCTATAAAAATGCACTGATTACTGTATAAATGTCACTGTCAGGGAAGAGGTTAACACTAGGGGGCGATCAAGGGGTTAACTGTGTTCTCTAGGTGTGTTCTAACTGTAGGGGGGATGGGACTGTCTAGGAGGAAAGAGAGATTGGTGTTCATACATAGTATGAACACACAATCTGTCTCTACTCACCTGAAAGAACTTGGATCTACACACACACAGATTTCACACACAGATCCTGGTTCTCGCTCTGTCACGAGCGTTCGCGGGAGCCCGGTGTGCACCATTTCACAGAAAAAATGTTCAGTATATGCACACTATATGAGGTTCTTTAGTAGGTTGCAGCTTCACATAAAGACAATAGACAGGTTTAGGCCCCTTTCACCTGGGCAGATAGAGCTCAGCTTTTAGCTGCGGATAGATGAAGTAATCTACCTTACCTAAACTCACACAATGTGAATGGCCCCATTCACACACTGCGTTTAGCAACGGTTTCGCTACATGGGGTTTAGTGTGGTTAGAAAAAAATTATTTGACTGTGTCCAGGACATTTACATAACTGCAGGTAATCGCAGTGTACTATTCACCTGCGGATAGCAGCGGCAACGAGGAAAGAAAAACAACAGGAAGCACATCAGAAATGGCAAGAATATTCCACCGCAGCTAAACACAGCTGCATGTAAACGCACATACACGCTGCTGATCGCAATATGCAACTGCAAGTGATCGCTGTGACTGGAGTCTTGGAATTTCAAAATAACAAAACATGCTTTTAACAGCAGCAGAACAGTGTGAAAGAGGCCTTATATTGAATAAATTTGAATTTAGTGCCCTGACTCCATGCACAGTATTTTAGCACCTTTACTAGGCCATACTTTGAAAAGGGCCCATGCCAGCTAGCTAAAAAAAATAAACAATACATTAATTTCACTGAAGAAAACACAAAATATTATAGTAACTATGTGCACAGTCTTTAAATATGTTGGTTAGGCTACATTTTGAATAGGGCACTAATCAGCTATTTCAAATCAAGAAATCAACATGACATGCAAAGTGCAATTTATGTGTGGTACTAGGCCTAACTTGAACCATTTTAAAATCAAGAAATCAACAGATTGTAATTATTTCAGAAAAAAAAGTAAACCAACATATTGTAGTGCCTACAATTGCCAAATGTATTTACTTGTTCTGGTCCCATTTGGACAGGACCCACACCAACCAGATATTAATCTAGAAATCAACACTAGAATATAATATATTTGCAGATAAAAAAAATACAAAGTAATGTAGTGCCTACATGTGCAGTATTGCATCTTTTGTACTAAACCCCATTTTAAACAGGACCCTCCCCAGCCATTTTAAAATCAAGGAATCAACATTAGGGTGTAATTTAGTAGTTTATTTGCAGAAAAGGCATCTAAAATTATGCAGCGCCTTTGTGAGCAGCATTGAATCACTTGTACTAGGCCTCATTTTGAACAGGACCCTCAACATCCATTTTAAAATCAGAAAAGGGGAGCGTGGCTTAGCGCATGGAGAGGATGGACGCCTGATAGCTCGGCTCCCACTCCTGTCCTAAGAATGGCAAACAGCACCGCAAACAGAGCTGCCATCGGCCTCCCCTATGAGCAGGAGAGGCTGCAGCAACACCCCCCCCCCGCATCTCCGGGAACCAGAAAGCCGGGGAAATAGGCAGTTATTTCCCCATGAGGGGCCCAGACAGCAAGACCACGCCCGCTTCCAAGATGGCAGCGACCCGCTCGGCGGCAGCACAGGCAGCACACACTGCTTCCAAGGTACAGGCCGTGCACTCCCCTCACTCACCCCGGTCCTCAGATCCCCAGTCGACACATGGTGACTTTTACACCCAGCTGAGAGAGACTACACATATTACTCCCCTGCACATAAATCCTACAATAGGATAGACTATATTTTTCTTTCACAAACATTATTGGACCTAGACCCTACTTGCGGGATTGGCCTAAAATTATGGTCAGATCATGGTCAATTGTACGCAACACTTGGTAGACTACCACAACGCACATGGCAAAACACCTGGAGACTGAATGATAATCTACTGAATGACATTGCTTGCACTGTAGCAGTGTCTAAAGCCATTAAGGACTTTGTCCAGCTCCACATTCAAGACGAGACAACGGCCATGAATAAATGGAAAACGTTGAAATGCGTGACAAGAGGGATTTTTATTCGACATGGTTCCAGACTGAAAAAAGCTTGCATAGATGACATAAGCCGCCTCTTCTCCCTGATTGCATCTCTCGAATCCACACACAAACGTACTTTAGACTCCAAAATGTTAGTTGAACTTTCTAACGCAAGGCGGGACCTACTGCACCTCTTCACAGAAAGATCACTGACAGTTTGTAATAAAGGACACCACATTCACTACTCCCAAGCCAATAAATGCGGGAAACATTTAGCCCGGGTCATTCACCCTAGACAACAGAGACAAAACATCCCCCACATTGTTTCCCCATCCAAACAAAAGAAATATAAGAACTCCGAAATTGTTTCCAAAATTAAGGATTTCTATTCCTCGCTTTACAGCCTCCCCCCACCCGGGACACAGACTTCATTACCTCAGACCTTCACAAATATATGCAGGACACAGCATTACCTAGAATATCCCCCACAGAAGCAGACACTCTGGAACAACCCATAACCCCCTCCGGCTTTTTTTTATTAGTAAAGTGAAAAACATGTACAGAAAAGTACATCAGAACATTACTGTTTAAACAGATTGGATAGGTACATTTATAGTATGTAAAATGTGAACATACAATACTAAATAACGATATTAGACTTGTATGAAACATTAAGTGCAATCGTGAGTCAATCTGTACCAGGTAGCAACTTATAGTTAGTGATGAGGAGGGTATGTGACTTATAAATGAAATTTCATGTTGGAGGCAACTATCTTAAATGTGGATATAAACACCCTCAAGTAGATCCTTAGGCAGTCCCCTCTCAACCTCTGTACCCCTAATGGGAACATGCTGTGCAGAGGGAGAGAGGAAAAAGATCCTGGATATCAATAGGAATGTTTCGATCTACGATGTGGGTTAGAACGTGTCCATCTCTTGAAGAGTAGGAAGGGTATATATCCTTGTCTGAATCATGAATGAGAATAATGCTATAAAAAAGCAAATAAGATTATGAGTATGTGAGGAAGGTATCAAAGAATGGATCATATGGTATCCATAAATTTCAGGAAAAGAGACCATTCAGGGATCGGAGAGCATGGCGGGTATGGTTTAGAGAGGAGAGTAACATGTAGTCATATCATTGGAGTGTTAATGTCCATCTATAGAGGCAATGATTTAAGGTGGGTTAAGAAGGTCCCGATAAGATGGGGAATCCTTAAAGTGTAGCCAGCATGCCCATATAGCACTATAGGTGGCTGGAGTGTCTTTAGCTTGATGGATCAAGTTTTCCATTTCCGAAATCTTGTCTACTCATTTGACCCAGTCTGTTAATGTAGGCGGGTTCTGTTTTCTCCAGTAGATCGGAATACACTGTTTGGCAGCATTAAGCAAGTGTGGTATGATAGATTTCTTGTAAGTGTGATGTGGGAGTGAGGTGTGGTGTAGGAGGAATTGAGCCGGTGTGAAGGCTATAGTGTAGGTGGAGATGTGCGTTATAGCTTGATGAACTTTTTCCCAGTAGGGTATGAGCAGTGAGCATTTCCGCCAGATATGAAGCGGGGAGCCTGTGTCAAGCCCGCATCGCCAGCATTGAGGAGAGACTTCGGGGTGATATCTGTGAATCATGTCCGGTGTGCGATACCATCTTGTGTAAACTTTATAACTGTTTTCTTGGGCCGAGACGTTTACAGTACCCTTGTGAATACATTGGTGGATAAGTTCCCATTCTCCACTAGTTAAATCTAGCTCAAGTTCCCTTTCCCAAATCCTGACTACTGTGTTATTTTTAGGGTTGTGGTCAGCGGACAGAAGTGCATAAGTTGTCAATATAAGGCATCTCTGGGGGGAATCGCTAGTGCATAAAACATCCAGAGGGGTCTTTTCCCTACACCACTGCGTAATAGGGTTGGTACCATTAACCGCTTCAGCACCGGGCCATTTTTTACCCTTCCTTACCAGAGCACTTTTTGCGATTCGGCGCTGCGACGCTTTAACTAACAATTGCGCGGTCGTGCGACGTTACACCCAAACAAAATTGACGTCTTTTTTTTCCCACAAATAGAGCTTTCTTTTGGTGGTATTTGATCACCTCTGCGGTTTTTATTTTTTGCGCTATAAACAAAAGAAGAGCGACAATTTTGAAAAAAAACACAATATTTTTTACTTTTTGCTATAATAAATATCCTATTTTTAAAAAAAAAAACGATTTTTTTTCCTCAGTTTAGGCCGATACGTATTCTTCTACATATTTTTGGTAAAAAAAAATCGCAATAAGCGTATATTGATCGGTTTGCGCAAAAGTTATAGCGTCTACAAAATAGGGGATAGATTTATTGAATTTTTTTTTTTTTTTTTTTTACTAGTAATGGCGGCGATCTGCAATTTTTTTTTTCGTGACTGCGACATTGCGGCGGACACTTCGGACATTTTTGACACATTTTTGGAACCATTCACATTTACACAGCGATCGTTGCTATAAAATTGCATTGATTACTGTGTAAATGTGACTGGCAGGGAAGGGGTTAACACTAGGGGGCGCTGTAGGGGTTAATGTGTGTCCCTATAGGAGTGATTCTAACTGTGGGGGGAGGGGACTCAAGGGGAGAAGACCGATCATGTGTTCCACCGTACTGGGATCACATGATCGGTCTCCTCTCCGCTGACAGGACGTGGAGCTGTGTGTTTACCAGTGTTGGTCATCTTACTTTAAAAAAGTAATTAGTTAAGTTACAAATTACTTCTCCCAAAAAGTAATTGCGTTAGTAATTCAGTTACTACATTGGAAAAGTAATTAGTTACGCAGCAAATTAACTGACTTTTTTTTTTAATATTCTATACGTGTAACTAAGGGGCGGGTCTAGTATTACTGTAACCAAAGGGCGCATTTATTATTATTGTTATATATCGTGTAACCAAGGGGCTGCTCTATTATTACTCTAACCAAGGGGCAGATCTGTTATAGCGTGTAAGCAAGTGGCGGGTCTATTATTATTATATTGTGTAAGGGCGGATGGCTACAGAAGAGGGCGAATGTTAAATTAATGGGCAGAGCTCGATATATAACAATAATAATAAATGCGCCCCTTGGTTACAGTAATACTAGACCCGCCCCTTACTTACACGATAGACGCCCCTTGCAGAGTAGCACGAGCATCAGGAGCGTGCGGCATCGCCTCGTACAATTACATGTTAACTGCAGCTGCGCATTGTTCACTCAGAGCTGTTTAGGTTCGGCAATTTTCGGAAGCTCCGTAGTCTTTCGTACTGCGCAAGCCCTGCGCCTGCGCAGTACAGGGGGTCCTTATCCGGCGGGGGAACTTTTTCGGCAGGACACCGGAATTACACTACTGCCATCTAGTGGCGGTAGATGTAATTGGGGTAACTAATCCAAAGTAATGGGAACTGAGTTACCATGAGGGGAAAAGTAATCAGTTAGATTACTCGTTACCCTCTAAAGTAACTGCGTTAGGTAACTTAGTTTATTTTAACTCAGTTACTTACATCACTGGTGTTTACACACACAGCTCCATGGTCCCGCATGGTCCCGTTGTTTTAACGAGTGATGCCGCGGGCGCGCGCGCGCGCCCCCCAGGTGGCCGGGAATCCGAGGACGTAGGGAGATGGGATGGGAGATCCACCTTGTGGGCGTCATATGACAATGGCCGGTATTGAAGTGGTTAAGGAAGTGTCGGAGTTGTAAATATTTGTAGAAAGGAATGTGCTGTTCAGGGAAACGTAATAGGATATCAGGATACGAAAGGATGTTATTGTTGTGAAAGAATTGGGGTGGTCTGAGATCGAAAAGCGTGTGGTCATAGGTCTGGTTGTGTGAAGGCAGTCCCGAAGGAAAATCAGGATTACCATCCAACGGTGTCAACGGACCTGGGCATGGGGCCCAGGCATGCGTGCGAGAGAGTGAAATCCATGGAGATTGTGATGTCCATAAGAAGTTCTGACTAGAGTTGAGCGGACACCTGGATGTTCGGGTTCGGAGAAACCTCGGAAAAAGTCCGGGTTCGGGACCGAACTTGACCCGAACTTGACCCCAAACTCCGAACCCCATTGAAGTCAATGGGGACCCGAACTTTTGAACACTAAAATGGCTGTAAAAAAGTCATGGAAAGAGCTAGAAGGCTGCAAATGGCAACAAAATGTTGTTAAGAGCATGGCAAGTGCTCTGCAAACAAATGTGGATAGGGAAATAACTTAAAATAACATTAAAAAAATTAAAAATACAAATAAAATGCTGGAGGCCCCCTTCTCAGCAGAAGAGGTACAGGAAGTCATTAAGAACCTCAGAAACTCAACGGCACGATGCCGCACATATGGTGGGGATACCCCAGAGTACGCATTTTATGGAAAAAATTATTAAATTTAATGGATAAGATAGTGGGAAAATAAAATACTTGGAAATTAAAAAAATGAAAAAATTATAATCTTGACCTAGGAGGACGAGGTCCATATGGAGTAGGAGGTTGAGGTGGCGGTGGATGTGGCGGTGTAGGTGGAAGCGGCGGTGGAGGAGGACGAGGTAGCCAACACTGGTTCAAAAATACAACAATGGCTGGGTAAGGCTAGTGGTGAATGATGTGTCGAATTCTGTCCCTGGTCACATAGTGTCCGCCCTGTACTGCGCTTGCTCAGTACGTAGGACAAGGGGATTTCGAAACTCTCCGAAGACGATGCGCGGTGACTCCAGGTTCAAGCCACATCATCCGAGGTTGAAGCCTAGCCAAGCGAGCCCGCGAGGGGCCCTGTTACTATGTGCTACCGTATGTCCACTTGGATGGTGGGGCTCGAACCTGCACTCACTGCCCAGGCGACATTCATCTTTGGAGATTTTGTGAATCTCCTTGTCCTCCATACTGCGCAAGCACTGCGCCTGCACAGTAAGTGGCCGGACACTAGCCGGTGGCCAGACAGTTTTTGTCAGAACACCAGTATACGTGTCTATTCTGCACAAGGTACGGACAAGTCCTGTGGGATCCATGCCTGGTTAATTTTAATGAACGTGAGCTTGTCCACATTGGCTCTGGACAGGCGGCTGCGCTTGTCTGTGATAACGCCCCCCTGCCATGCTAAATACACGTTCAGATAATACACTGGCTGCAGGGCAGGCCAGCACCTCCAAGGCGTAAAGGGCAAGCTCAGGCCATGTGTCCAATTTGGAGACCCAGAAGTTGAAGGGGGCAGGCTGCACATACTGCTCCACCATGTTGGTGAAATGCTGCCTGGTGAAATGCTGCTAAGACGTTCCATCTCAGCTGGTGGTGCTGGTTGTTGTGGCGTGCTGACAAAGCTTTTCCACATTTCGGCCATGCTAACCCTGCCTTCCGAGGTGCTGGTGGTGCCCCGGCTGCATAGGCGACCTCTTCCTCCTCCTCTGCCTTCACCTTGTGCTTCCACCGTACCCCCGCTTCCAAGTGGGAATGCCACCAGCAGCGCGTCTACCAGCGTGCGCTTGTACTCGCGCATCTTACGATCACGCTCCAGTGAGGTAATTAAGGACGGAACGTTGTCCTTGTAACGGGGATCCAGCAGGGTGGCCACCCAATAATCAGCACCAGTTAAAATGTGGGCAACTCGGCGGTCGTTGCGGAGACACTGCAGCATGTAATCGCTCATGTGTGCCAGGCTGCCAAGAGGCAAGGAAAAGCTGTCCTCTGTGGGAGGTGTATCGTCTGCGTCCTCTGTATCCCCCCAGCCACGCACCAGTGATGGACATGAGCTGGTCTGGGTGCCACTCTGCTGTGAACATGGTTCCTCCTCCTCCATATCCTCCTCATCCTCCACCTCATCATCCTCCAGAACTGTGCCCTTGCTGCCAGACAATTGTGTACCTGGCGCTTGTTGGTGCAGGAACCCACCCTCGTAGCCACTTGTAAATGACTGCCCTGAAAGCCTTGGAAATGAACCCTCTTCCTCCTCCTCCTCCTCCTCCTCCTCCTCCTCATCCTGTGCCACATCCTCTTCCATCATCGCCTGAAGAGTTTTTTCAAGGAGGCATAGAACTGGGATAGTAATGCTGAGAACGGCGTCATCGGCACTGGCCATGTTGGTGGAGTACTCGAAACAGCGCAACAAGGCACACAGGTCTCGCATGGAGGCCCAGTTATTGGCGGTGAAGTGGTGCTGTTCCGCAGAGCGACTCACGCGTGCGTGCGGCAGCTAATGCTCCACTATCGCCTGCTGCTGCTCGCACAGTCTGGCAAGCATGTGCAAGGTGGAGTTCCACCTTGTGGGCACGTCACATATGAGACGGTGAGCGGGAAGGCCGAAGTTATGCTGCAGCGCTGACAGGCGAGCAGCAGCAGGGTGAGAATGCTGAAAGTGCGCACAGACGGCCCGCACTTTCAGCAGCAGCTCTGGCATATAGGGGTAATTCTTAAGGAACCTCTGGACCATCAAGTTCAGCACTTGCGCCAGGCAAGGGATGTGCGTCAAACCGGCAAGGCCCAGAGCTGCTACGAGATTTCGCCCATTATCGCACACCACCAGGCCGGGCTTGAAGCTCACTGCCACCAACCACTCATCGGTCTGTTGTTCCATGTCCCTCCACAACTCCTGCGCGGTGTGGGGTTTTTCCCCCAAACAGGAAAGTTTTAAAACTGCCTGCTGTCGTTTAGCCCTGGCTGTGCTGAAGTTGGTGATGAAGGTGTTACGCTGACCGGATGAGGAAGCGGTAGAGGATGAGGAGGCGGAGTAGGAGGAGTTAGCAACAGGAGGCAAACTGAAGTGCCCTGCAATCCTCGGTGGTGGAAGGACATGCGCCAAAGTGCTATCTGCCTCAGGCCCAGCCGCCACTACATTTACCCAGTGTGCTGTTAGGGAGATATAACGTCCCTGACCGTGCTTACTGGTCAACGCATTCGTAGTTAGGTGGACCTTGCCACAGATGGCGTTGCACAGTGCACACCTGATTTTGTCCCCCACTTGGTTGTGCAGGGAAAGGATAGCTCGTCTGGAAAAGTAGTGGCGGCTGGGCACGACGTACTGTGGGACAGCCAATGACATCAGCCTTTTAAAACTCTGCGTCTCCACCAGACGGAATGACAGCATTTCAAAGGTGAGGAATTTTGAAATGCTGGCATTCAGGGCCAGGGATCGCGGGTGGCTAGGGGGGTACTTCCTCTTCCGCTCCAGTGTTTGGGAAATAGAAAGCTGAACGCTTCCATGGGACATTGTGGAGATGGTTGGTGACCCAGGTGGTAGTGTTGCTGGCAGATCCTCTGTTTGCGGGTTGGCAGGTGTCACTGTCACTACAGAGGTGGATAAAGAGGCCGAGACTGCAGCAGAAGAGGAAGCAGGAGGAGCCAGAGACCTTTATTGGTTTTTGAGGTGTCTACTTCACTGCATCTCGTGCTTTGCACTTAGATGCCTGGTCATGCAGGTTGTGCTCAGGTTGAGAACGTTTATGCCTCGCTTCAAGCTCTGATTGCACAGTGTGCAAACCACTCGTGTCTTGTCATCAGCACATTGTCTGAAGAACTGCCACGCTAGGGAACTCCTTGGACCTGGCTTTGGTGTGCTTGGTCCCTTGCTGCGTTGGACAGTAGCAGACATACTGTCTAGGGGACGGACGCTCCGCTTTTGCACCCTGCTCCCTCTTCTGCTGTGCTGTTGGCTCTGTGCGACCACCGCCTCTTCCTCTGAACTACACTGGTCACCTGCATGACGTTGATTCAATGTGGGGTCAAGGACCTCATCGTCCTCCACATCATCTTCCACCCAGTCTTCACCCCTGCCCTCCTTGTCGGTCTGCACAATGGCGAAAGCAGAAGAGACTGCTGCATGATTTGGGGCTCAGACTGATTGGCTGATTTGCAAGGGGGTGAGGTGAAAGACTGATGGACATCGGCTGCAGGTGCCAACTCTGAACTTTCATCAGGAGACTGGGTGGGAGACAATGTGAAGGAACCAGAGGCACTGTCAGCAACCCAATCTACTATCGCCTGTACTTGTCCTGGCCTCAACATTCGTACAGCCTCATTAGGCACGCCAAAATACCGCTGCAGGCTCTGTCGCCTACTCGCACCTGAGGAAGGTGTTTCACTAGTGCATGTAGCTGGCACAGATCGACCACGTCCTCTCCCTGCAACAGGAGAGCCACCAGCAGCACCACGACCCGAGCCCCATCCACTTTTTGATGATCTCCTCATATTTTCAAAATTTATGATCCCGCCCTAAATGGGTGTTTTTGTCAATAGCAGAATACACGTACAGTGTCTAAAGCGTTTATGAACACGCAGAAAATGCTATTGGGGAAAAAAAAAACACTGCAAAATTAAATTTTTTTTGCAATGTTTTTCCAATATCAGAATACACGGATAGTGTCTAAAGCGTTTATGAACACGCAGAAAATGCTATTGGGAAAAAAAAAAAAAACACAGCAAAATTAATTTTTTTTGCAATGTTTTTCCAATATCAGAATACACGGACAGTATCTAAAGCGTGTATGAACACGCAGAAAATGCTATTGGGAAAAAAAAAAAACACTGCAAAATAAAAAAAATTTGCAATGTTTTTCCAATATCAGAATACACGGATAGTGTCTAAAGCGTTTATGAACACGCAGAAAATGCTATTGGGGAAAAAAAAAAAACACTGCAAAATTAAATTTTTTTGCAATGTTTTTCCAATATCAGAATACACGGATAGTGTCTAAAGCGTTTATGAACACGCAGAAAATGCTATTGGGGAAAAAAAACACTGCAAAATTAAATTTTTTTGCAATGTTTTTCCAATATCAGAATACACGGATAGTGTCTAAAGCGTTTATGAACACACAGAAAATGCTATAGGGAAAAAAAAAACACAGCAAAATTAAAATTTTTTGCAATGTTTTTCCAATAGCGGAATACACACAGACTATGGTGTATCTCTTACTATATGCAGTGCAGTAATGGTGCACTGAGCTTGCAGGTAAAAATTTTATATTTTGTCTGGCACTGGCCTCATGGCACTGTTAAAAGACTGTGCACTGCACCCCAGCCAGGGTACAATTGATTTAGGAATCTCTTCAAATAATAATTCTCTCTGCCTCTTTCTTTTCCTTAATTTCCCTACTCTACTCTAGCTATCTAGATCGCTCACTGATCTAACTAATTTGAAGAAAATTAAAGGAATGTGGACTGACTGACTGACTGACTTTATCACACTAACTCCTAAAATCCTCTCTCAAAAGCCCCATACACACGCTCGGACAATCCGCGGACCAGGTCCGTCGGATCATGTCCGTCGTACTTTGTCCGATGTTGGTTTTGCGTACACACGGTCGGACAAAGTTGTCGAAAAATCCGATCATTCTGAACGTGGTGACGTTTGTTGCCTACGACGGGACTACGTAGAGGCTAGTAGCCAATAGCTTTGGTCTTGTAATGTGATCTGAGCATGCGTAGCACTTTGTCCGGTCGGACAACCGTACACACGATCGAATTTTGTGTGATCGGACCGGGTTGTAGGCAAATCTATCCAGCAGGAGATAAGACTTTGTCCGTCGGACAATTCGACGTACACTGTCCGATGGTGCATACACACGGTCGGATTTTTCGACAACATGGTCCGATCGGACAGAATCCATGAAAAAGTCCGACCGTGTGTATGGGGCTTTAGCAGCACAGGAACCTGTCTATAGCAGAATGACGCTGTGTGCTGTGTGTCTGGACTATGTATAGAGGCAGGGTCACATGCTGCACTGCCCAATTACAGCCATGTCATTAGTAGGCATGGCTGTGATGGCTTCTAAGGGCACACTAGTGAAACTAGCGTCGATTGGCTGCCCTGCAGCTTGTAAAAGGCGCCAATACATCGCCGAACACCGGACCCGAACCCGAACTTAAAGCCAATAGTTTGGGTTCGGGTCCGGGCCCCGGACACCCAAAAGTCCGGTACGGACCCGAACTTTACAGTTCGGGTTCGCTCAACCCTAGTTCCGACACATTCTTTTGTATGTAGTGAAAAATTAGGTGGGTAGTTTAATCGGTACGATTTTTAAGATGTATAGTATGCGGGGTAAGATGTTCATTTTTAGAATGGCTGCGCCATAGAATGGCTGCGTGCCCAAACCAAGAGAATTGACCCCACGTCCATTTGAGGAGATCAGTTTGTATAGTTCGTATTAAAGGGAGGTAATTCAAGTCATAAAGATCATCTAAGTTAGTGGGTAATTGAATGCCCAAGTATGTGAGAGCCTTACGTTCCCAGACAAAGGGAAAGTTAAGTTTACATTGAGTCACTATCTGTACTGGGAGGGAGATGTTCAGGGCTTTAGATTTTGAAAAGTTAATTTGCAGATTGGAAAGTTTGTTAAAGAGGGTGAAGTCTTTGCGAAGGTTGGGTATCGAGGTAATTGGGTTGGAAAGGAAGAGGAGAATGTCGTCAGCGTAGGCTGCGAGTTTATACTGTCTATCGTGTATGGTTATTCCTGTAATATCTGGATTCGCCCGGAGCCTACATAGAAAAGGCTCTAGGGTAAGTATGAAGATGATGGGTGATAACGGACAACCCTTACGCGTACCATTCGAGACGGAGAAGGCATCCAACAGGCGGCCATTGACCCTTATCCTTGCCGTGGGGCGGGAATACAATGTCATGATCATTTGCAAAAATTTGGAAGGGAATCCCACGGCTTGCAGAGATTTAAACATGTAGTCCCAGGCCACTCTGTCGAACGCCTTCTCCGCATCGAGAGATAGAAAGAATCCTTGATGTGTCGATGAGTGTGAGAGCCACCGATGAATGAGGAGGCCTTTTATGGTGTTATCCCTGGCTTCCCTACCAGGAACAAAACCAACTTGATCAAGGGATATTAATTGTGGGAGAATAGGAAGAATACGATTGGCAAGAATCTTAGCATATAATTTCATATCCACATTAAAGAGGGAGATGGGTCTGTAGTTAGATACTATGGTGTCTTCTTTGCCAGGTTTAGGTATTAGCGTAATATGTGCCTCCAAGAGGTCGCCGTTAATTGGGTCAGGGGAGGTGAAAGAATTGAAGGTGGTGGTAAGATGTGGAACTAGTATCTCCTGGAAAGTTTTGTAATAACTTAGTCAGCCCGTCCGGGCCAGGACTCTTGCCCGGTTTGAGCTGTTGTAAGGCAGTCTTAGTTTCCTCAACTTTGATAGGTTTGTTTAGCGAAGCCGAGTCGTCAGTTGAGATTGGGGGCATGCCGTATTGTGATAGAAAATCGGATATCCCTTCTTGTTTAGTAAAATAAGTAACAAATTGCTTAGCTATGTCTTCTGGGGATACGTGAGTATTGCCGCCAGTGTCAATGATTTTGTGTATGGTCGTTGAAGCTTTCTTGTGTTGTAGTGCACTAGCTAGCAGTTTCCCGGATTTGTTGCCAAACTCATAGAACAGTTTTTGTGTCAATGTATATTTGCGCTGCAGCCTCCTATGTATTTCCTCCCCAAGGTCTTCCCTGGCCTGGAGAAGTTCGGAAAGAGTTTGGTTAGCAAGTGAGGCCTTGTGTAGCCTTTCTAGTGCATGAATTTTAGCTGATAAAGCGGCGATGCGTTGGCGTCTCAATTTATTTCTGTGAGCTGCAGTGGAAATAAATTCACCCCTAAGAACACATTTATGTGCGGCCCAGGCGTTCGAGGGTGTGGTGTCTGCATTAAGGTTTTCCTGAAAATACTGAGTAAGTCGGGAGCCAATCCTCTGAGTGATTTCTAAATCAGTTAGCAGAGAGTTGTCCAGGCGCCAAATCGAGAATGGTGTGTGGGCAATTGGTATAGTCAGTGTCATGGATATGGGATTATGATCCGAGAGGATCATAGGGTCTATCGTTGCTTTGGAAAGGAGTGTAAGATCCTGTTGGGAAATGAAGAAGTGATCCAGTCTGGAATATTTGTTGTGAGGTATCTAATAGAACGTGAAGTCTCTATCGTTTGGGTGTAATGTACGCCACGTGTCGTGTAATGTCAATTCTTGTAATTGTTTCTTGATGTTTCGCAATGCTCTATAAGGTAATGACGATGATCCATTGGACGAGTCCTGAGCGGGGTTGAGAGCAACATTAAAGTCCCCACCGACAATGAGGATGCCCGAGTAGAATTCGGTAAGCTGTTGTAGTGTTTCTCTAAAGAAGGGAACCTGTCGTTTATTGGGGGCGTAAAGGTTTGCTAGTGTGATCGTTCGGTCATATAGCGTGCCTTTGAGAAAAAGATATCTATCCATGGCATCCTGTTTGACCTCAGAAACTTTCAGTGGGCACTGTTTTGACAGAAGTATGGCGACCCCACTTTGATTTTGAGGTTTCATTAGTGGCATGGTAGACCGTGGGGTAATGGTGATTATGAAGTTTGTGAATGCTATTGGAGCGGAAATGAGTTTCCTGTAGGAATACTATATGCGTCTTTTCTTTCTGTAGGGTGTACAGTAACTGAGACCATTTTTCAGGAACGTTGAGGCCTCGGACATTTGTCAAAGAGAGTTTCACTTGGGGGTGGTGTTGTCTGTCAGAGGTGGTTGTCATGTCACTGGAAGTGGAAACCGTATCCGCCATGCTACTCGTTAAAGTGGGAGTAGGAATCTAACGTTAATACTAGTAGGGGTTATTGTATGGATAGGATATGTTAATGGCAGTACTGAAGCTTAATCAGTAAGGATTCGTAATGGATATAAGGGGGGAGGAGGTACAAGTATTATACTAGCCTGTTTAACTCTGAGGTAGGCTAGAGAGGTACAGCGGGAAATCAGTGGGTGTAATGTAAAATATGATAATATGAATTATGCCACTGCGCTGTTATGGGGTTGGCGAGAACCTAACAAGATAGAAGTAACCAATATATGTTGATACCGTCGTTGCCTCCCGGCGAAGCATAAGAAGGGAGAGTAAAGTCATCAGCAGTCTGATGCTCAAGTAAGTATTCCCCTGTAGGAGTATGAACCTATACAGCAGAGAAGACTGAGGGGGCAAATGGGGACGTGTATTCCAGGTGCAGATAGCAACCTGGTATGTCCAACATATAAATAGGGTATGCTATAGTGAGATCCCTGACATATGCATGTCACGTTGTGAGCCGCCGTGTAGTGCCTGCAAGGTGGAATGCATTCAAAACGTCACGGGACTAAACTATAGTCGAATTAGGAGTGGAATCAGTATGTCATTCAAATGAACCTTAACCCTGATGAACCAAAACAGAGTTTAACTGTTTAAGGGATGTCTATTGCAAAACTCAGACATATTGTGAAAGGGTGACTGAAAAGCTAAACTCAGACATAAAAACAATGCACCAGTATCCCGGGAAATATTGAAGGGGGCGAAACAGGTTGCTTAAAATTTGTTAGTGTCTTCCCAATAGAAGCAGACACTTTGGAGACCTCAAGTAAGCAAGCCTAAAACTCAGGGAGAGTCGAGTGGGTAGAAGCGGCAAGACAAGTGAGAGCCACATAAACCCTGTATAGTGTATGTATGCTTTTCCTAGGGAATTTATGTGGGAACCGTGACGGTAGGTAGAATGACCCCAAAACCACAGTGTCTGTTGCACTCAGGGGGTGCTTATTGCCACGTAGCCTCTCAGGAAGGCACGTTAAAAGGGTTGCAGGCGACTAGCATGGTTGCGCGCAGTGTACACTTGAATGCTCCAGTAATACATGGGAAACCGCGCTCGAAGCTCATAAAATGCCTGATCCTGAGAGGCTAGGGGAATAGTTTACCTCAGGGTCGGCAAGCTGCCGTGGAAGGATAGGGGGGGGGGCCCATTGTGTATGTTGTGAGTAGAGTCTCCCTCAGCGACCAGGCGTATTATCCCCCTAAGGCAACCTGTCTCGCCCTCCCATAGTCATTTAAAGGTGACACAAGCTGGAACACTAGGTATACAATAATTATAAGCACATTAGAAGCAACAAAAATGCAGCTCATAAGTCCATTCTACGTTACCCATCAATCCCACTGCTGGGAGCGTGGTGGACAATATATATACCAAGCTTCCGGGTGGATCAAAGCATGATGCAACAAGCAGTTGCGAAAGCTGATCACCCTGCAGTTAGAGGCTGCAGTTACCGGGCAAAAAAAAAGGGGGACTGCAGAACACCATTGTGTCAGTGAGGACAGTAGGGACAGTCTCGCAGTATAGCAGAGGTCTCCGCATGGAGTATCATATAGCAGTCATGGTCCATAGCTGTGGCGGAAATGCCGTTCATCTTGATTGCAAGCAACCGCTTAGAGCAGGTGGTCAGTGAGGGGAGTACACGCCGTAGAATAAGACAGTAAACTGAACGGGGAGCAGTTAACAGAACCGGAACCATTACACACGAGTGGGAAGAACCAGGCAAAGTGGAATAACAGAGTCGAATGCAGGAGTTCCAAACCTGCTCAGACATCTATGAGGTAAGATTCTTTAGTAATCCCGATGGGTCCTCCAGGATTGTGGAGAAGCGGTCGGACTGGAGCCACGGTCCGCAGCATGGCGGGTGGTGTATGGTCTGGTGCCCGACAGGGATCGTCTCCTGTGCGGTCGAGTAGCTTGGACTTCCATCTGTTCGTCCGGTGGCGGTTATCTCCTGGAAGAATACGTGCGGTAGTCGGCATACCAGTTAGGGACATCCACTAGGGGGATGTCAAGGGTACGACAGAATTGGCGCAAGTCCTCAGGTACCTTTAGTAGGGCCATACGGCCTTGGTGCGAGGCAGAAAGCCAAAAGGGAAACTTCCGTCTGTATTGTATACCATTTGCACGCAGGGTCTCCAGCAAAGGTTTCAGATCCCTGCGGTGTTGTAACGTAATAGATGACAGGTCCTGGAAGATTTGCACGGGTGTACCAGCATGCTGTAGTTGGGGAGCGCCCCTCGCTTGCCTTAGGATCTCTTCTTTGACCTTGTAATCTACGATACAGCAGATTATATCCCTCGGGGGGTCTGTCTCTTTGCCTCTGGGGCGCAGTGCCCTATGGATCCACTCTATATCAATGCAGGTCTCACGCGGCCTATTAAGCAGGGTATTGAACAGCGCCGACACTTCAGGGGTCAGGTGTTCAGCGTCAATGGTCTCCGGCATTCCTCTGATCTTGACGTTATGGCGGCGTCCGTGATTGTCAAGATCTTCGATATGGCGTTGTGTCTCTCTTAGCTGCAGCGTGTGTGTATCGATCTTCCTAGTGGCTTTGCGGAGGACATTGTCGTGTTGTGGGGTAGTTTTTTCCACCTCAATCACCCAGTCAGTAAGCGTGTGTATGTCCACCCTCAGCTCAGCAATGGCGGCCGATAGAGTGTCCTTTATGTCTGCCGCTATGGTCCACAGATCGTGTAAGCTAAGCTGGGGTTGTGGGTGGACATCACGGTCACCAGACACTTCCTGAGGAGCCGAGTGGGGAGATAGCGTGGTATCAGAAACTGGCGGGGCCGCTGTCTGTGAGGTGACGTGGCGAGACGACGCCATGTTACCTCTCTGGGAGCGGAACATCTCCGGGATATTTTGGCTGCCGTTCTCCGTAGATTCCCGTGGCGATCGGATCTGGACGCCTATGTGTAGCGGGACGCTGTACCCATCTTTTAGCGGATAGAGGAGGGTTGAAATTCTCCGGCACAGCAGGTAATAGAGAGGCAACTACAGGAGCCGTTACTTCAGGCAGCCATCTCCTTGCTCGGCCAAGCCACGCCCCCCCCTCCGGCTTTTTGCTCACAATCAAAGGTCTTAAGAATGGCAAGAGCACAGGCCCTGATGGATTAACCCCCCAGTTTTATAAACATTTGCGCAACAATTAGCTCTGATCATGGCACCTGCATTTGAGGAAGTGGACGAAACACATCCATTACCATCACAACTCCTTTAGGCCCAGATAGTAGTACTACCCAAACCTGGAAAAGACCATTCACAATGAAACAATTATAGGCCCATATCTCTATTGAACATTGATCTCAAGCTCTTCTCCAAAATTATAGCGACATGTCTAGCCCCCCTACTTCCTTCCATAGTCTATAGTAATCAAGTAGGATTTATTCTGGGCCGGGAAGCTAGGGACAACACCACAAAAACCCTACACCGCATATGCCAAACACCACAACATCCCCACTTGCTTACTAGCGTGCGATGCAGAGAAAGCATTCAATAGAGTGAGCTGGCCCTTCTTACAGGCATCCCTACATCAAATAGGCCTAGGTCTATGGCTATTGACCAAGATAAAGGCACTATACACCAATCCCTCCGCAAAAGTAGCAGCCAGCAGTGAGTCATCAGAGGCCTTCGGGATAAGAAATGGTACGAGACAGGTATGCCTGTTATCACCGTTACTGTTTGCACTCACTGTTGAACACCTGGTCCAAGTCATTCACAGTAAATGGACATTCGCCCTAAATTGCTCTATTTATTATAAACATTACCCATACTTCTACCGAACGCATTCTTCCTCTTGCTTCGCTCCCTATCGGTCAAGTTCATAAGGCAGCACCTCCCTTCCAGACTTAAGCATAAAATATTATGTACCCCGAAAATTTGAGGAGGCATTGGCCTTCTGGACTTTCAATTGTACCATACCTCTGCCATAAACTCGAAACTCCTTTAATGGTTTCAGAGACCCTTAACCAAACTTTCCACGATCATAGAACAAGACATGGCACAAGTAGACCTCCGGCCCTTCTTTGGGGATATAACATAACATTTTGCACAATAACCGGAATTTCTCCCATGACAACTGCGGTGCTCACCTTATGGTATAGCAAACCCAACAAACTCGCCCTATCAACTGACCCTAGCCCTCTCACCTCTCTATTTGAAAAACCATTACTCCTAACTTATCTCTCCAGAGGACAATGTGACTCATACATGCAGGAACAGTGGCCTACAGCCAGACAATTTGTTCATCCCTCCACAGGTCAATTCCAACCGCCACCAGTCAGTCATCCACTCCGACCGATTGGCTTTCCATAATTTCTCTGACTCAACACAGCAGGACGCTACATCTTTCAGGACAGGTCCACAGACCACTCACGACATTTGAGGATATGTGTAGTCTCTCTCAGACCCCCAGACACACTCTTTCCTTGATATATAGATATACAATCCCACACATGCGACTCTCTGCCTAATTACACATAAAAGTGGTCAAGAGACCTGGGCATAGAGATATACCCAGAACAATGGTCTACATCATTCACTCTCACACATAAATCGTCCATTTCAGGATTCTCACAGGAGAAGAATTACAAATTATTATCACGGTGGTACAGAGATCCAGTCACGGTACACAAGATGTATCCAGGTACTTTGGACATATGTTGGCACTGTCACGGAGGAAGGGGTTCATATATTCATGTGTGGTGGGAGTGTGACCGGGTCCGCCCATTCTGGGACAAGATTTTCAGTATTTACAATGATGTATATGATGCCTCTCTAACCCCATCCCCTTTAGCGGCTCTTCTATCCATCCTCCCAGGACCAGTCCAATCTCACAAGAAGACTCTCCTTAGATTTTTCCTATCCGCAGCTCGTCATCTCATCTGTACTGGAAAACGGATACCATTTCCCTCTATTACTAGATGGATAGACATCCTCAATGACATAATGCTCATGGAGGAGCTACAGGCAAAGATGGATGATACCTGTGAAAAATTCAAACTACTAGGGTCCCTCTGGCTTCACCACTCAAGTGCAGGACAACAAGCGCAGCCTTGAAGCGATTCAGTTTGCATTTTCAGCGCTATACAAATCATTCATTCATTTATTCATTCACCACTCCTCATCGGACCTCCTCCTCAACAGAATCTCTGCCTGAGGACTAGGCCCTATATCACACAATGTTAGAAGGTGGTGACGTCTTTATTGGTATAGTTATTTTTATTTTGGACTAAAATGTTCCTGACAACTCCCTATGGCACAATATATAGGTAACTTGGACACTTCAAGTCCTATACTGCTGAGTTCCCCCCTCCCTTCTCCCTCCATTGTTCTCCCATCTCCTGTTTTGCCCTTCACCCCATACCTTCCCCCATATGACAGTTTGATGACACTGCGCAGAGAGATATTTTACTATTATAAGCACTTATGTATATATGAAGTTATAATATTTTGTACTATGGGGGGAAGGTGTTAACCGCCTCCCCCATCCTAACCCCCCTTCCCTTTTCTTTATTCTGTACCCTCTCCCCCCTTAATACTTGTTTTCTTATGCTGTTATTTTCTTGAAAGAAACTCTATAAAAACCTCTTGCCACCAGAAAAGTGTCATTAATGCTTTTTTAAATTCCCCCAGTGTGATTGTGATTTAAAGTAAATATTGGCATTTTCAGCAATGACCACATCTCTCTATCTGTCCCTGGAAAATGTCTCCCTAATCTGTATGTGTCTGACTCATTGTAAATATGGACATTTTCATCCCTGATGGTCATGTGACGTGACGACACTAGTAGGAAAATAGAATACACTTGGACACCGGAAGTGACGTCCAGAACACGAGCATGGCGCTCGTTTTTACACTGAATTCTGTCTGTAGATACTTGGATTCAGGTCCATGCTGG
Organism: Lithobates sylvaticus; assembly: GCA_028564925.1. Classification (NCBI taxonomy): domain Eukaryota; kingdom Metazoa; phylum Chordata; class Amphibia; order Anura; family Ranidae; genus Lithobates; species Lithobates sylvaticus. The sequence goes on from CM053033.1 coordinate 137,906,296, forward strand.
CCCCCCAATACACATAGAATCTGTATGTGTATTTGGCATATTAGCAAGAGACGCTAATGTCATGAAATTGTGAATGTACGTGAGTACCCTCTGTTTTTGTTTTATTTGTGGCCTTTTTGTTAAATAAACTGTACATATTGGGTACGAGGTCCGTCACAGTGAGTACCCCTGTGTTTTATTTGTGGTTTTGTTAAATAAACTGTACATACTTCACTATCTGGGGCTACTTCCTCTTCCCTCTATGATTTACATGTTTGCTACCTGGGAGGACTACAAGAGATTCACCATTTCTGTGGACGTTACTTGTCACCTAGTTTGACACAGCCACATTACATCCCTGTGGATTATTTTTTTCTTGCGCACTTTACATTTACCCATTCTTCTGGACAATCACCGTTTGCACTGCATATATATTTTTATATATTTTTATATTTTTTTCTATATATATATATATTGTATTGCATTTTTGCATAGATATATACTTTTTTGCACATTCTGTTTACACTTTGGATCACCGACACAGTCCATTCTTTTAATACTATTAGGGCAGCACAGTGGTGTAGTGGTTAGCACTCTCATCTAGCAGTAAGAAGGGTCGCTGGTTCGAATCCCAACCATGGCACTACCTGCCTGGAGTTTGCATGTTCTCCCTGTGCCTGCGTGGGTTTCCTCCGGGTACTCTGGTTTCCTCCCACAATCCAAAGACATGCAGGTAAGTTAATTGGCTTCTGTTCAAAAATTGGCCCTAGTATATGAATGGGGACCTTGGATTGTGGGCTCCTTGAGGGTAGGGACCAATGTGAGTTTGCAATGTACAGGTATAGGGACAGTTGTAGACACTCGCTCAGGTTTAACTGGATGGACTGGTGTCTTTATTCAACCTTACTAACTATGAAACTATTGCTTATTTATTGCACCATTTTGCACAGATTCACTCTGATTAGGATTTGAACACCAGTGTGTTTATTTTCTGCTTCTAAATATCATCCCATGTTTTAGCACATTTATTTATTTTTTATTTTGCTGTTTTTAACACAATATTATTTGTTTTAGCAAGATCTCCACTTTTAGATATAATTTTATTTAGAAGATTTTATTGTTTATATCTATCCACAGATATATATTTTACTTTTACTACCAACTTTCCTGCAGTTTTTGATTTTTCCCTAACTACTCCATGCCTCCTCCAACACCCACTGAGCCCATTGGTTGCTGTTAATCACAGCCAGTAAGGAGGGAGCAGGGGTGGGGCAGGGCTAGGCTCAACTCTGTGTGTCTTATGGACACACAGAGTGGGACTCAGAAGCAAGCATGCATGAGTGTCTCCAAAGCAAGCGGCACAGCAGAGGTGAGGAGCCAGGAGTTATTATGGGAATGTAGTAGTCTCCAGATGTGTGTCAGTTGGTGTTCTGTTCATAAAGACATTTTCAGAAAGAATGTCTACCTTCATTGGTGGTAAGTGCAAAGAATGCTCCATTATATTGGGGGTCGTCCCTTACATTAGTGGTCAGAGGGTCCCACACTGGTGGTTCTTTAATATAACTCTGGTACTAACACTATGCAAGCAAAGTAAGGTTTTGAGGAGTTGTTTTACATACAATAAATGTTAAGGGCTATATACAAGCTTTAGGGGTCAGCTTTGAGGACTTCCTCTCTGTGCTGTAATGAATGGAATAGAATACCTGTCCAATACATTTTTCAGGTCGAAAAAAGAAACACATCCATCGAATTTAACAAAAGAAGTAATAAAATGTATTCTGCTAGATTCCTATTCATTCTTCGATTCCTGTACATGCCACAGAGCTCTGTGCATAACAAAACTAGTATTCAGTATTCAGTTATGCCAATGAAAGGGTTTCATTAACCACTTCAGACCCTGAAGGATTTGCCCCCTTAATGTCCAGGCCGTATTTTGCGATATAGCACTGCGTCACTTTAACTGACAATTGCGCAGTCGTGCAACACTGTACCCTAACAAAATTGACATATTTTTTGTCCCACAAATAGAGATTTCTTTTGGTGGTATTTAATCACCTCTGCGGTTCTTATTTTTTGCGATATAAACAAAAAAAGAGTGCTGATTTTGAAAAAAAAGCAATATTTTTTTGCTTTAATAATATATCCCCCCAAAAAATATAAAAAAAGCAAATTTCTTCCTCAGCTTATGCCGATATATATTCTTCTACATATTTTTGGTAAAAAAATCGCAATAAGTGTATATTGATTGGTATGCGCAAAAGTTATATCGTCTACAAAATAGGGAATAGATTTATGGCATTTTTATGGCATTTTTATTATTTTTTTTTTCTAGTAATGGCGGCAATATGCAATTTTTATCGGGACTGCGACAATATGGCGGACACATCGGACACACTTTGGCACGTTTTTGGGACCGTTGGCATTTATGCAGCGATCCATGCTATAAAAATGCACTGATTACTGTAAAAATGTCACTGGCAGTGAAGGGGTTAACACTAAGGGGTGATCAAGGGTTAACTGTGTTCCCTCTAACTGTAGAGGGAGGGGACTGACCTAGAGGAAGTGAATTATCGTGGTTCCTAGCTAATAGGAACTCATGATCTGTCACGCCTTACAGGACAGAATAGGGATTTGTGTGTTTTACACACACACACACACACACACACGTCCCTGTTCTGCCTCTCGTGCCCACGATCGCTCATGGCCGGCGGTCATCGCAACTTCAGGGATAAAGTGATAATTCTCCCGCTCTACAAGACTTTGGTCCGGCCTCACCTGGGGTATGCTGTCCAGTTCTGGGCAACAGTCCTCAGGAAGGATGTACTGGAAATGGAGCGAGTACAAAGAAGGGCAACAAAGCTAATAAAGTGTCTGGAGGATATTAGTTATGAAGAAAGTTTGCGAGCACTGAACTTATTCTCTCTGGAGAAGAGACGCATTGAGAGGGGATATGATTTTAATTTACAAATACCATACTGGTGACCCCACAATAGGGATAAAACTTTTCAGTGGAAAAGAGTTTAATAAGTTATGTGGCCAATTAGAAGAAAAGAGGTTTAACCTTAACGGGGTTGTAAAGGCAAAAGTTTTTTCACCTTAATGCATTCTATGCATTAAGGTGAAAAAACCTCTGACAATACCGGCCCCCCAGCCCCCCTCGTTTTACTTACCTGGCCCCTCGAAAGTCCTGTGCTCGCCCTCAACATCCTCTTCGCAGCTCGCCCTGGGCGTTGATTGGCTAGACTGGATGGATTGAAAGCAGCGCAGCCATTGGCTTGCGCTGCTGTCAATCACATCCAATGACGCAGCATGCCAGGGGGCGGGGCCAAGTGATACAGCGACCGGCTATAGCCGACGGCTGTATCACGGGAGCGTGTCCGCAAGTACTCCACACCATGCGAGGGAGCTCATATGAAGGTGAGAAGCACTTGCGGGGGGGGCCCGAGACAGCCGCTGAGGGACCCCAGAAGACCAGGTTTGGGGCCACTCTGTGCAAAACGATCTGCACAGTGGAGGTAAGTATAACATGTTTGTTATTTAAAAAAAATAAAATTTCCTTTACAACCCCTTTAAACTGCGTTTCTTTACTGTAAAGGCCCGTACACACGGTCGGACTTTTTGACAACCAACATGCAAATTAGGTGGTTTGGACCAACATCCGACCGTGTGTACGCTCCATCGGACCAACTTTTCCAGGTTGCATCGGACTTTTGTTGGCTGTGCGAACGGACCAACTTTCTGCCAACAAAAGTCCGAAGGACCAAAGTCCGAACGTGTGTATGCAGTACCAACTGACTTTTGTCCACAGTACAAACACGCATGCTCAGAACCAATGCAAAAGATCAGACAACAATATAGAAGTTGACCAAAGGTGGCGCTGGAGTATTCGAACGTCCTCTTTTGAAGTGTCGTCAGTACGTTGAAACGTCACTACGTTCGTGTTGGTTGTCTCAAAAGTCCGACCGTGTGTATGCAATACCAACTTGAGGGCCAACGCCCTTTGGACAAAAGTCCAAGGGAAAGTTGGTCCACGGTCCGACCGTGTGTATGGGGCTTTAGAGTGGCAAGGTGGTTTCAGCAGGGGGCATCAATAGTTTAAAAAACTATTAGATAAGCACCTACAGGGACATACAATGTAATACTGACATGTAATCACACACATAGGTTGGACTTGATGGACTTGTGTATTTTTTCAACCTCACCTGCTATGTAACTATATAACAAATGCTGTAAAGCCCCAGTCAGAGTATTAAGGATCGGTTAAGCTAAAGCTTCCTTCCCCAAACTGAAACCTCCTAGGACCTTGTGTCTCCCATAGACATAGCTAAAATATTCAATAAATTCTACATTGAGCTTTACAAAAAAGAAATGCACATACACCTAACAGTCCAAATTTCTGCCTGCATCTTTCGCGGTTACCCCTTAGTGTCACTAAACAATTTAGCTCCCATCACTGAAAAATAATTCTTTAGGACTGTCGTCTGTTCTTTATAGACTAAAGCCCCATGGCATGACAGCTTTACTATGTTTTATTATGTTTTAAATCCATTTTAACTTCTAACTTGATGGCAGCCTTCAATTGACTTCCAGAGATCCATGAGCATGTCTCTGACATTATAATTATAAAGGATTTATATGGCGCCGACAGTTTATGCAGCTCTTTACAACTTGAGGGTTTTTAGTACAAATACAATACACCTTAATACAGTAAGAATCAGAGGGCCCTGCTTGTTAGAGCTTACAATCTAAGAGGGAGGGTCAAGATATACAAGAGGTAATAACTGTGGGGGATGTGCTAATGGAGAAAAGAAATGTACAGTTGTTAGGTGGGGGCCAGATAGGCTTCTCTAAAGAGATGAGTTTTCAGGGATCGTCTGAAAGTAGACAAACTAGGAGATAGTCGGACAGATTGGGGTAGAGCATTCCAGAGGATGGGAGAGGCTCGGAAGAAGTCCTGGAGGCGAGCATGGGATGAGGTGACAAGGGTGCTAGAGGGCAGGAGGTCATTGGGAGGAGCGAAGAGGGTGATTTGGTTGGTATTTTGAGACCAGGTTAGAGATTTAGCCGGGGGCCAGGTTGTGGATGGCTTTGTAAGTTACTGTTAGTCTCTTGAATTTAATTTGTTGGTTGAGTGGCAGCCAATGGAGAAATAGGCAGAGCGGGGTAGTGGATGCCAAGTGGTTTGTAAGGTGGATGAGCCTGGATCGAAGAGGGATAGCCTATTTAGACGTAAGCTAATGAGGAGGACATTGAAGTAGTCGAGGTAAGAGAGGATCAGGGAGAGGATTAGAAGCTTTGTGGTGACATTAGTTAGGAAGGGGCGTATCTTGGAGATGTTGCGGAGGTTGAGGCGGCATGCTTTGGACAGCGAATGGATATGGGGCCGAAAAGGATAGTTCAGAGTCCAGGATTAGGGCTTAGGACAGGACTAGGACCTTGGCATGGTTGGACAGGTTGATAGTTGTGTCGTTGATTTTGACAGAGAAGTCAGGGGAAGTGGCACGTGGGGGAGGAAATATCATGAGCTTGGTTTTGGATAGGTTGAGTTTGAGGAAGTGATGGGACATCCAGGCTGATATATCTGTTAGTAAGTTGGTGATGCGTGAGGAGACAAGTGGAGTAAGTTGGGGGTTGGAGAGGTAGATTTGGGTGTTGTCCACGTAAAGATGATATTAAAAGCCTTGGGAGACAATCAACCAGTGGGGAGGTGTAGACTGAGAAAAGGAGAGGTCCAAGAACAGAACCTTGGGGGACCCCGATGAAGAAAGGAAGAGGAGAGGAGGAAGTAGAGTTGTAAATGACACTGAAGGAGCAGTGAAATAGGTAGGATGAGAACCAGCAAAGAGTACAGTCATGGAGACCAAAGGAGTGGAGTTTTTTTTTGAGGCGGGGGGTGGTCCACTGTATCAAAGGCAGAAGAGAGGTCAGGAGAAGTAGTACAGAATAATGTCCATTGCTTTTAGCCGTTAGTAGGTTGTTGGTGAGTTTAAAGAGTGCAGTTTCCATGGAGTGTTGAGGACGAAATCCGGACTGAAGGCGATCAAGAAGTTTGTTCAATGTCAGATGGTCGCTCAGTCGGTTGTAGACCAGTCTTTCAAGGAGTTTGGAGGAGAAGGAGAGTAAGAAGATAGGGCATAGAATGTTAAGATTGGTGGGGTCCAGTGAGGGCTTTTTAAGGATAGGGGGGACTAGCGCATGTTTTAGAGAGTTAGGGTAAAATGCCAGAGGAGAGGGAGAGATTGAAAGTAAGTTAGAGAGTTTAGAATAAAGTCAGAGAGTGTGCATAGCATTTGCGAGGGAGCAGGATCCTGAGGGCAGGTCATTAGGCAGGGATTAGAAAAAAGTTTAGCAACCTCGTTAATACTAGTTGGGTTGAATGAGGGAAGCAATGATTGTACCTGTCGACCTTATGTGTTGAGCGGGGGAGGTTTCTGCACATTGGAGATCTCCACACAAATTGTATCCACCTTATTTTTGAAGTGATTGGCGATCTCCTGGGCAGTGAGTCAGTTAGAGGGTGGAGGCAGTGGAGGACAGAGTACAGTGTTAAAGGTAGGGAAGAGTTGACAGGGACTGGATGATAATGTATTAATGAGCGTTATAAAATAGGTTTATTTGGCAGTGTGGAGGCAGGAATAGTGTATTAGGAAGGCATATTTATATTGGTTGAAGTCTTCCGCCACAGACGCTCAAGAACGCAGCTACGTTTTCTGAGACTTCTGGTGTCATCTGTTTGCCAGGGTTGTAGCGTTTGGGCCTGATTATGCATGTAGTGAGGGGTCAAGCTTCCCTAGGGAGGATGACAGTGAGCTGTTTTAGACAAAAGTGGCTGGGTATGCTCTGTGACAGTACAAGGCCCTGTCACTGTGAAAAGGAAAGTAGATATGCCACAGGCTTCACACACATGCAGTGTGGGGCTGCAGAATATTGATTCTAAATGCAGGTTGGTGATTTTTCAGATTTCTCTTTTTGGTATTCTGAGTTCCAGAGATTTGAGATGTCAAAGAGTTTTAGTTGAGAAAAATCTCCAATCTTTTGTCCAGGTCTTGCAGAAGACCAGCAGGCTGTAAGTGCAGGTGCACTCAGCCCTTATAATGAAAGACATAGTTCAGGGCTCCTGCTAGGGAAGAGATGACTAAGCAAGTCTGAGAGACTGAGAAAACCGAGTTGACTTGGCAAGTCCAGGAGACTTGGGGAATCTGGAAGTCTCAAAGGAGTAAACAATTCCAGGGTGTCAGGAGTACCCCTATCAAAAGGTCAGGGAGTGGGCCCCTGCAGAAGGGTGCTGTAGCTTAAAAGGTGATAGAGTCAGAAGAGTTGAGAAAGCCTGTACTCCCAGTACAGAAATATATTAAGATATAGTCGGAGGGATCAGCCCAGAGCAGAGGTTTAATAATTAAGCAGCAGCTTTGTATTTTTCCTATCTGTTTTGATGGTAAAAACCCCTGTGTGGACAACTGCGTTTGTTGAACTTTGAGTTTGTTTAATAAATGTACCCTAAACCACAGTTTGGACTGGCATGGACTCACTAAAAAAAAAGAAAAATATCACAGCTTCTTGCCCATATTACAGTAATGCATAGAAAGGAGAACCACATACAGGGGGTCCCCGGGTTACAAACAAGACAGGGACTCTAGGTTTGTTCTTAAGTTGAATCTGTTTGTAAGTCGGAACAGGTACATTTTTTATCGTAGCTCCAGCCAAAAAGTCTATTTTTAAGTTTTTTTTAGATAACATAGAGAAGGGTTATCACCCCCGTAACATTTGTTTTGCTGTCTGTGCCCCTGTTCAGAAGATTTCACCTCACCTTCTGTCCCAATGACAATTGGATTTTGAAAATTTTGGGTTGTTAGGGAAGCATGGACTGGTGATAAAGCATCAGTGGAGACACATTTTTCCCATATTAACTCTTACAGGAGTGAATTTCCTTCCTAGGGGTGGATTTCCTCTCACTTTCTGTTGTCTCCCTCCGTTTGTAAGTAGGAGTCGTTTGTAAGTCGGATGTTTGTAAGTAAGGGACCCCCTGTATACTGTACCAGTTATTTTCCCACATCATTATTGAACACATACAGCCTCATGCTTCAATTCTCATCTACAGATACTCATACAGCTAAAGCAAACTGACCCATAGAGGCCAGATATAACAATTAGGGATGAGCCGTACACCCCCGGGTTCGGCTCGCACCAGAACCCTCGAACGGACCTAAAGTCCATGCGAGCATTAGAACCCTATTAGTTACAATGGATGCGAACATTCAAAATCAAAAGTGCTAATTTTAAAGGCTAATATGCATGTTATTGTCATAAAAAGTGTTTGGGGACCTGGGGCCTGCCCCAGGGGACATGTATCAATGCAATTTTTTTTTTTTAAAAAGGGACGTTTTTTCAGGAGCAGTGATTTTAATAATGCTTAAAGTGAAACAATAAAAGTGTAATATTCCTTTAAATTTCGTACCTGGGGGGTGTCTATAGTATGCCTGTTAAGGGGCGCATGTTTCCTGTGCTTAGAACTGTCCCTGCAAAAAGTGTAATTTTTGCAGGAAAAAAAGCTATTTAAAATCACTCGCGGCTAATGTATTGACGGCTCCCGTAACACAGAGAACAGTCATTCATTGAAAGCCATTCATAAAAAAAAAGTCATTGATAAAAAATAAAAAATAAATAAAAAAAAAAGCGTGGGGGTTCCCCCAAATTCAATAGCCAGGCCCTTCAGTTCTGCTATGGATATTAAGGGACCCCAGCCAAAAAATAAATAAAAAATGACGTGGGGTCCCCCTCAAAATCCCCACCAGACCCTGAGACCCCCAAAGCACCTTGTCCCCATGTTGATGAGGACAAGGTCCTCTTCCCCACAACCCTGGCCATTGGTTGTGGGGGTCTGCAGGCGGGGGGCTTATCGGAATCTGGAAGCCCCCTTTAACAAGGGGACCCCCAGATCCCGGGCCCCCCCCTGTGTGAAATGGTAAGGGGGTGCAAAAGTACCCCTACCATTTCACCAAAAAAGTGTCAAAAATTGTAAAAATTACAGGAGACGGTCTTTGACAATTCCTTTATTAAAATCTTCTTTCTTCTGGTCTTCTTCCTTCTTCCTCTCTTCATCCTTCGGTTTCTTCATCTTCTCCTTCCAGCATCTTCTTACATCTTCTTCTTCCATCATCTTCTTCCTCCGATCCGCTTCTTCTTGCTCTGGTCTTCTCGTCCGGCATCTTCTTCCACGGCGTCCGGGTCTCTTTTTGGGCCCAGAAGAGACGCCGACGCCATGGAAGAAGATGCCGGACGAGAAGACCAGAGCAAGAAGAAGCGGATCGGAGGAAGAAGATGATGGAAGAAGAAGATGGAAGAAGATGCCGGAAGGAGAAGATGAAGAAACCGAAGGATGAAGAAAGGAAGAAGGAAGACCAGAAGAAAGAAGATTTTAATAAAGGAATTGTCAAAGACCGTCTCCTGTAATTTTTAAAAATTTTTACACTTTTTTGGTGAAATGGTAGGGGTACAAGTACCCCCTTACCATTTCACACAGGGGGGGCCGGGATCTGGGGGTCCCCTTGTTAAAGGGGGCTTCCAGATTCCGATAAGCCCCCCGCCCACAGACCCCCACAACCAATGGCCAGGGTTGTGGGGAAGAGGCCCTTGTCCTCATCAACATGGGGACAAGGTGCTTTGGGGGTCTCAGGGTCTGGTATGGATTTTTAGGGGGACCCCACGCCATTTTCTTTTGGCTGGGGTTCCCCTTAAAATCCATCCCAGACCTCAAGGGTCTGGGATGGATTTTGAGGGGGACCCCACGCCAATTTTTTTGGCTGGGGTCCCCCTTAATATCAATAGCAGACCTGAAGGGCCTGGTTATTGAATTGAATCAGGGTCTGGTATGGATTTTGAGGGGGACCCCACGCCATTTTCTTTTGGCTGGGGTTCCCCTTAAAATCCATCCCAGACCTCAAGGGTCTGGTATGGATTTTGAGGGGGACCCCACGCCAATTTTTTTGGCTGGGGTCCCCCTTAATATCAATAGCAGACCTGAAGGGCCTGGTTATTGAATTTGGGGGGACGCCCACGCTTTTTTTTTTTTTTTTTTTTATCAATGACATCCTGCCTGTGGCCAATTATTGCTCTCCTCACCGCTGGCTCTTTGATTGGCCAAGCATGCGGGTCACAGTGCATGCTTGGCCAATCATCAGCCAGCAATGCACTGCAACTGGCGCAGTGCATTGTGGGCCGCTCGCATCACACGAATTTGATGTGATCGGCCCAAATAGTTCTGGGCTCGCCGAGCGGGTGAATGCCCGATGTTCGATTAGAACATGGGTTTGAATCGAACACCGGGCTTATCCCTAATAACAATATCAGTAACAATTTTTTTTTTTTTTTAAATCTTTATTTTATTTTTCAATTATAAAACAGTTACAAATTGGTAGTACAAATACACACATTCCACAAATGATACAGAGCATAACCATGGTGAGACATTCACAGGTTCCACACAGAACATAAAACTTATAAGGAGCACCATAAACTTAACAGATCCAGCTCAGACATGGGCGTCCGCAGAACTTTTTTCAGGGGGGGGCATCATTTTAAGGTCACTCATGCGCCGCCCCTTTTTAACTATGTAATGAATGGGAGGGGGTTAGTCATTTTCACAAAAAGCGCAGACATGCAAAGGTTTGAGAAACCTTTGTCTGATTAAGTATTTCTAATTTCCACTGGAAAGATATGTGTTATATAAGAGATAATTCATCTTCATTTTGTATTGGAAGTTACTCAGGCATACCATGCCCATATGAATAACCTAGAGAATGTAGATCTTTTTATACAGCAATACATGTTGCGGGTGCCCATATTTTGATCTTGATGAAAACATCTATACTGTATGAGTATTGGAGCCAGTATACTGTATAAACCCATGGAGAATGAAGCTCATAACCTAGAAAGCTGGCTGGTGAAGGGTTAAGGGGATCCCTGTGTCCTGGAGCAAACAGTGGCTGACCTTATGCAAGCTGAGATAACAAGTGGATAGATAAGAGTTGCAGAGTCTGGAAATGCATACACAGTCACTCCATTTAAAATCTGTGTAAACACTAGATGTGCCTAAGAAGTCATCTCCGGCTCCCCAGACCCACTCCTTGTTTTTCTTCTATTGCCGGTCCTCGACCACTTCCCATTTCCTCTATACAACTTCTATACAGCTTCTCCTGGACACCTTCATTTACTCTCCTGATGCCACCCAGTTTTAAAAAAGACTGCGCTTCTATCATCCAGAGGCAGGAGACATGGCCGTGGCTGATCCTTGAAGGCTGGCCACACCCCCTTCTCTTTTTCCTGCCCAATCACTGCCTTTCTCCTCACAGAAGGTGTCGTTACATAGCAGAGAGTGCCCAATAGTTAAGCTGCGGGGTGGAGGGAGGGATCTGTGCTGTACCCACATGATTGATGTTTTTACAGACAACGATCCTGCCAAGCAGCCTAATTTAGAGGGGGACATATGGTGGGGCAATGGATCACCGGAGTATCACCACTCCACTTGTGGGCAGAGCCGGCTGGATCTACATCTTCTCGACTCTCTCTACACAGTGGGGTAGGGACTGGAGGTGGAGCCGAGCGGCCGAGCGAATGAGTATGTCAGACAACGTCAGAGAGCAGCAGCAGTCAGCAGGCTCAGAACAAAGTCTGCGGCGGACCGCTCAGCTCACAGACACCCACTTGTCTTGTGCGGAAACCTTGCTGATTCCAGGGGGGGGGGCACTTGACCCCCCTTGCCCCCTGCTGCGGACGCCCATGAGCTCAGAGTGAGGATTTTATGATAAATCTATGTAAATACCAGGGGGAGGAATATGGATGGGGCAGGTGAAGAGTTAAAAAATAAAAAGGCAGGGGGAATAGGAGGGTAACACAAGGAGTGGAGGGAAGAACAATGTGTAAACATAGTTCGTAGAAAGCATTAAAGCCTCAAAAAAGTGCATGTATTCCAATAAAACAAAATAAATGATCAATATACAAATCAGAGGATTGAAAGTCTATCCATAAGGCCTAGCATTTATAAAATTTTGGTTAAGCATTGGCGCACTGCTGCCTCCACTCCTCCACCTCCATGATGTCTTGTACCCTCAGCAGCCATTCCTTCATTGTGAGGCCTGATTGGGACTTCCAGTGAATGGGGATGAATCATTTACCATCAGTAAGGAGGCATCAGGGAACTTTGTAAGACCCTACCGACTTCACGGTGTTGCAGAATAACATGGGTAATGGGTCATCAGCAATCTGGTGGTTTGTCACCTTCATAATTATATTACGGACCTCAATCCAAAAAGGATGAATAACGGCATTCCCACCACAAGTACAATATCAGGACTCTTAAAGTGGTTCTAAAGAATGAAGGTTTTTTACCTTCATGCATTCTATGCCTGTGTAATGGTCATGTTTATGTGCATCCCTTTACAGGCAGTCCCATTAATGTAATTCGGAAAGCAGTGGCTGCATAAACACAGTTGCTGTTCCAAATTTTACATCTGTGTGGGTGTGGGTGCACTGCCTTGTGTGACAGTGTAAGTCCAGGAACATGTCCCCGAACCCACAGAGATATCAAATTGAGAGCAGAGGATGTGTACCTGCAGCCACTGCTTTCCAATTGGCATCAATGGGACTGCTTGAACAGAGATGCAAAGAATACCTGTCTATCCCTGGGTGGGTAAACACGGTCTCACACAGGTGTACTCTCTTTTTTTTTACAATGGTATTTGTAATATTTCTTACAGTTTTTTTTTTTGGGGGGGGGGCTTTTGTGAAACATAGGGGTCTAAATAGATAGAGAAATTAATAAATAGAAGTCTCTGACATGTTTACTAGCCCCTCTCTCAAACCTGAATACCGAACCGTTCTCCTGCCCTAGAAGCAGCTGCAGCCAGTGAGAAGTAGATGAGGGGAAGCCAGCCAGCAGCGCTGCAGGGGGTGCAGGGATTGGTGTTGCAGTGGAGGGTAGAAGAGGATGGGGTCAGAGTGTCATGGAGGGGAGATATATGTGGACAGATTTATTCTCGCTGAGGCTCGCCTGCACTAGCTGAAGCTGGCTGGAAGGAGAGGAGGGAAGCTAGCAGCGCTGCAGGGAAGGGGCATTAGGGGATAGGTGAGTAGGGCCCAGTACAGGGAGTAGTTGGAGCAGCAAGGGGATCTATTTGCAGAGTTAATTCCTCCTGTGGATCCCCTGAACCACCCGAAGCCAGTGGGAGAGGAAAAGAGGAGAAGCCAGCAGTTGCAGGGGAGCCAAAGCAAATCGGTGTAGGGCACATAAGAATGAAGGGGAGTAGCTCTATATGTGTGCAATGTATGAGGGCACAGTAGGCTCCACCCCCCTCAAGGCCCGTGTGCACTTCACACATTGCACACATGCATGATGCGCCACTAATGTTGACTGAGATATTTGTCCTTAGTGACCCTTCATATGATTGCTCAGAAATCAGAAGTCACATTTGACCCACTTATAAAATTAAGCATGAACGAGTATTACCAATGACCAAAGTCTTCCTGATCCTTCCTGTGATCATTAGTTGCCAATGTAAAGGACATAATGCAAATGTATGATCTCTGCCACTTAATATCCAGCAGATACATGCACTTCTGGTACATCTGGTACCACTGGAAGGAAATAAAATATTCCAGTGCAACTTCAACTTCTGAGTGAAGGAGCTTGGGCATAATTATGTTTATGCCCAGAGCCGATTATAGCACTGACTGACTGCATATACACATTAGCAAACAATCCTATCAAAAGCAATCTGACTAAAATATCTCTTTTTTTATATACTACTATCCATGAGACTAGGAGTTCAGCAGTCCATTAGCCGTCAGAATAAAAGCTTTGCTGCTTTTTTTTATAGTTTTGCATAGAGTGGCGGGGGATTAGAACACCTGTCAGTTTTTATTGCTGTCTGTGCCACCATTAAGTAGGTTCACCCTCTCTATTTTCCTGTTTACCATTATCATTGAAAGTGAAGGTAAAAGAAAATCCTAAACTTTGGGTTGTACCCAGAAAAATAATAGAGGGGAAATCTTTCAATGGGGACACTAGTTCTGGATTCCCTTAATTTGCAGAGATTTCCTCTAACTTCCTGTTTGGCTATGGGACAGGAAGTGAAGGGAAATCTCTGCAATGGGACAAAGATGGTGAAATCTGACAGAGGTTACAACCCTCCCATATTCTATCCAAAATGAAAAAAAAAAAATGTTTTGCCTATAGTTCTACTTTAATCTACTATTAAAAGATTTTATGGAATTCATGTCCATATAAAAAAAAAATATATATCATTATTTTATGAAATTATATTTTAAGATCCCAACATACTGTATGTCAATAATGTGTGTAGAGAAAATCTGCAGTAAAAGGAAGCATTTAGGGGTGGAGAGGGTTGCGTCTACAATGATATTATTTATGGTCAAGAGTATGTAAACCAAACATCTCATACTCTTGATAAGTGACTGCTGTACCATGTACTCGTATGAAAAAGTATTCTGGTCTCTTTGTATTGATTCCTTTGTGTGAAATCCCTGGTGTTCCTGACAGTCCCTCTGCTTTCCTATTATAAACTGACCACACTAGGCATTAGAACTCAGCCTGCTCTCCCTGAATGATCAGACTTTCCCTGAAACCCTCCCCCCTCACAGCCATTCACTGGGAAGACCAGTGTGTGCTGCTGCTTTTTCTCCTCACCTAGCTCTCTAATATCCTTATGCAGCTGAGAATAAAGGGTATGTCACCACTTATAAAATAGGGGGGGGGGGGTATTTATAATGTTTTTCGATATATATATATATATATATATATATATACACACGCACACACAAATGTTTTGCCTTTCATTTTTATTTTAAACTGAATGGGTTGTTTTACAAGGTGATAATTGTGTTTCACCATAACAGAACACTGTAGTGAGTTGCCTGTATATAGAAAGAAAGAAAGAAATATCCCTTGAATGGGACTTTAAATGGCAACAACATACAGGGGCCAGATAAAATACAAATATTTATTGAAAATGTTGTAAAAAATCAATCACACATGTGATGATTAGTAAAACACGTGGACAAAAACAAAAACATACAATTTCTTGCAATCATGAATAAATGTTGTACATACCGTATTTATCGGCATATAACACGCACTTTTTCCCCCTTAAAATAGGGGGAAAGTCGTGGGTGCGTGTTATACGCCGATACCCCCAAAAAAAGTGACAAAAAAATGGCAAACGCCGTCGAAAAATAACGAGCGCTGCCGAAAAAGACCGAATCGCGCCCGAAATTAACAGAAGCGGCGCCGGAATAGACCGAGCAGACTGTTCGGCTCTGCTCGTAGTCCCGCCTCCCTGCGCTCGCTCGGGAAACAGCAGGGAGGCAGGACCGCGAGCGGAGCTGAACAGTCGGCTCTGCCTTTTCCAGGGTGCTTCGGTCTTTTTCGACGACGCACGCGACAGAGAGTCTCGGCGGCGGGAAATTTAAACCCGGACCGGACTTTAAATGACGCTGGCAAGTTACAAAGAAACTGGTCATGGCTTCAATGACGCTGGGCAAGCTGCAATGACGCTGGGCAAGCTGCAATGATGCTGGGCAAGCTACAATGACACTGGGCAGGGCTGCAAATGACGCTGGGCAAGGCTGCAAATGACGCTGGGCAAGGCTGCAATGACGCTGGGCAAGGCTGCAATGACGCTGGGCAAGGCTGCAATGACACTGGGCAAGCTGCAAATGACGCTTAAATGTATTTTTTTTTTCCCTAAACTTCCCTCCTAAAACTTTTTTTCCTTAAAATGCCCTCCTAAACTTGGGGTGCGTGTTATACGCCAATAAATACGGTATACAGTGCCTTGAATAAGTAGTCATACCCCTTGAAACTTTCCAAATTTTGTCATGTTAAAATTAAAAACGTAAACATTAGGGATGAGCCGAACACCCCCCTGTTCAGCTCGCATCAGAACCTGCGAACAGACCTAAAGCTCGTGTGAACTTTAGAACCCTATTAAAGTCTATTGGACTCGAACGTTCAAAATCAAAAGTGCTCATTTTAAAGGCTAATATGCATGTTATTGTCATAAAAAGTGTTTGGGGACCTGGGTCCTGCCCCAGGGGACATGTATCAATGCAAAAAAAAAGTTTTAAAAATTGCAGTTTTTTCAGGAGCAGTGATTTTAATAATGCTTAAAGTGAAACAATAAAAGTGTAATATTTCACAGCGGGAGCCTCCCATTGAGCGGAGTGGCCCGACACAGAAGAAGATACGCCGACGCCGTGGAAGAACATGCCGGAATAGAAGACCAGAGCAAGAAGAAGCGGATCGGAGGAAGAAGAAGATGGAAGAAGATGGAAGAAGAAGATGGAAGAAGAAGATGAAGAAACCGAAGGATGAAGAAAGGAAGAAGACCAGAAGAAAGAAGATGAAAGAAGAATTTAATAAAGGAATTGTCAAAGACCGTCTCCTGTCATTTTTAAAATTTTTGTCACTTTTTTGGTGAAATGGTAGGGGTACATTTGTACCCCCTTACCATTTCACACAGGGGGGGGAGGCCGGGATCTGGGGGTCCCCTTGTTAAAGGGGGCTTCCAGATTCCGATAAGCCCTCCGCCCGCAGACCCCCACAACCAACGGCCAGGGTTGTGGGGACGAGGCCTTTGTCCCCATCAACATAGTCACAGACCCCCAAAGCACCCTCCCAATGTTGAGGGCATGTGGCCTGGTACGGTTCAGGAGGGAGGGGGGGCCGTTCTCGCCCCCCCCCCCTTTTTTCCTGCGGCCTGCCAGGTTGCGTGCTCGGATAAGGGTCTGGTATGGATTTTGAGGGGGACCCCACCCCATTTTATTTTTTTTTGGTGTGGGGTTCCCCCTTAAAATCCATCCCAGACCTGAAGGGTCTGGTATGGATATTTAGGGGGAACCCCACGTCATTTTTTTTTATTTGACGCAGGGTTCCCCTTAATATCCATAGCAGACCTGAAGGGCCTGGTAATTGAATTTGGGGGAACCCCCACGCTTTATTTTTTTATTTTTATCAATGACTTTCAATGAATGACTGTTCTCTGTATTACGGGAGCCAGCAATTCATTATAGCCACGAGTGATTTAAAATAGCTTTTTTTCCTGCAAAAATTACACTTTGTGCAGGGACAGTTCTAAGCATGGGAAACATGCGCCCCTTTACATGCATACTATACACAACCCCCAGGTACGAAATTTAAAGGAATATTACACTTTTATTGTTTCACTTTAAGCAAAATCACTGCTCCTGAAAAAACTAACGTTTTTAAAACTTTTTTTTTGCATTGATACATGTCCCCTGGGGCAGGACCCAGGTCCCCAAACACTTTTTATGACAATAACTTGCATATAGGCTTTTAAAATTAGCACTTGAGATTTCTCCCATAGACTTTTACAGGGTGCTCGCGGCTTTTTGAATTTGCCGCAAACACCCCAAATTGTTCGCTGTTCGCTGAACAGGCGAACAGGCAATGTTCGAGTCAAACATGAGTTTGACTCGAACTCGAAGCTCAACCCTAGTAAACATATTTTATTGGGATTTTATGTGATAGATCAACACAAAGTGGCACATAATTGTAAAGTGGAAGGAAAATGATAAATGGTTTTCCAAATTTTTTACAAATAAGTATCTGAAAAGTGTGGCGGGCATTTGTATTCAGCCACCTTTACTTGGATACCCCTAACTAAAATCTAGTGGAACCAATTGCCTTCAGAAGTCACCTAATTAGTAAATAGAGTCCACCTGTGTGTAATGTGTGGTTCGTTTCGTTCCGAATTAAAATCCAAACAAATTGTCGTTGTTTGGCAATTCGGTTGTATCCGAATTTCCGAATTAGAATAGTACTGAATTTAAAGTAATCAGAAATAACGAAATTTGAACGAAATTCGAATTCAAATCGTTTTCAAATACTTTTCGAATACAAATAGTTTTTAAATTCGAAAACTTTTCGGATTTGAATACTTTTCAAATTCGAAAACATTTCGAATACAAAAACTTTTCGAATTCAAAAACGTTTCAAATTCAAAAACTTTTCAAATTTTCAACATTTTTGAATCGATTTGAAAACGTTTTGAATCGATTCAAAAACGAATAAACAAAACTAATCCAGAAAATGAATTAAACGAATGAAACTAATTTAACTAAACAAATTTATGTAAATAACAAATCAAAATTAACACATTTTTTCATTTTGCACATGTCTAGTGTGTAATTTAATCTCAGTATAAATACAGCTGTTCTGTTAAGCCCTCAGAGGTTTGTTAGAGAATCTTAGTGAACAAACAGCATCACGAAGGCCAAGGAACACACCAGACAGGTCAGGGATAAAGTTGTGGAGAAGTTTAAAACAGGGTTAGATTATAAAAAATATCCCAAGCTTTAAACATCTCAGGGAGCTCTGTTCAATCCATCACCTGACAATGGAAAGAGTATGGCACAACTGCAAACATACCAAGACATGGCCATCCACCTAAACAGACAGGCCGGGCAAGGAGATCATTAATCAGAGAAGCAGCCAAGAGGTCCATGGTAACTCTAGAGGAGCTGCAGAGATAAAAAGCTCAGGTGGGAGATTCCACCAGCAAAAGTCAGATGAGAGCTTTTGGTCGAAAATTCCGACCATGTGTATGCTCCATCAGACTTTTGCCTGACCTGGCCCTTACTGGGTGACTACTCTTTGAGCAATTGAGTTTATTTTAGCAATTTGTGCATTCAAACTGACACTGCGTTTTCCGTGTTTTTTTTGGGCTGAAACAGGGGCTAGACCAAACCTCCAACCACGCCATTTACCGACAGTGACGATTTAGTCTCTGCTTGAATAATTGTATGTTTTGAGTGCTGCACCATTTACCTTATGCTGAACATAGATTCCCCTATATAACTACCCCCTGATGACAGGGCTTGAACCTGAAACGTGTCGGGTACCGAAGCTTGTTCTCGGACATTGGAGAGTAACTACTCAGACCTATAGGTAAAACATTTATTCATGATTGCATGAAATTATATGTTTTTGTTTTTGTCCACGTCTTTTACTAATCATCACATGTGTGATTTTTACAACATTTTCAAAAAATATTTGTATTTTATCCGACCCTTCTGGTGTTTTTGTCATTTAAATTCCCATTCAGGGGGTATTTCTTTCTAAGTCTATTGTGAAGGAGATCAGAGACCATTCATCCACAACATACAATATGGCCAATGCATGTTTTTCATTTAGGTTACGTTACAGACAGGATTTTAACCAACTTCTGGATTCTCTCTCAGCATTCTATGCATTAAGGTGAAAAACCTTCTCTGCTGCAGCTGCATCCCAGATGCCCTCTTTTCCTTACCTGAGCCTATCCAATCCAGTGATGTGCACAAGTGCAGTGGCTCTCGCCACTGTCTCTCTCCTCATTGGACAAATGGCGATTAGCTCCCACTGCTGTCAATGAAATCTGGTGACACGGGAGCAGGGGGTGGGGACGAGTCCCGCTGTCTGTGTCAAGAGAGGCAGCATTGGGACTCGGGAGTAAGCATGCATGGGTGGAAATCGGCTTTCTGTGGGGGGGTTCCCAATGAAGAGGAAGGGCCGGAGTGCTGACGGGGGACCCCAGAAGAGCAGGTAAGTATAGGCATGTCTGTTATTTTTATTTTATTTTTAAAAACAAAGATTTACAACCACTTTAAGGGTTTTCATGCAGAAAAAACAAACAGTGTTGCTTCAGGGGTCATTTGCATGAGTTGTCTGTGATCTGATAAAAATACTAGTTTACCCTTCAATGTGGACTTTACAATCCCTTCTGTACAGGATGGGTAGACATATACTACTTTATGATAAACATCTCATCCCCACTAAATCGATAAATTTGTATTCATTTTTTGAGAAATTACTTTTTTTCATCCATTGTTTTTAAAATAAATTAAAGAAGAAGAAAAACAGTGTTCCTGTGTAAAAATAAACACAGCAGTGTTTTAAATTGAACTATTTGCATTACAGAATCATATACATTTATTAGAAATAAAGTATACATGTCCTCATGAATACTGTGTTTGTAATTGTTATTTTTTATTCTTCTGATCATATGGAAGCAAGTTCTTCCAGTTTGCACATGATCATATTTATGAATCAAAAACGCTGGTCATGGCAGGCGTTACAAGTAATATAGTTAGTCATGACACTGTACTATTTTTATTTTTCATAATTCCTTGATAAAAAGGAACATCTTTCTAAGAGAACAAAATCACATAAAACTGTGCATCACTTCAAAAGATATGCTATAATTAAACTCAATGCCTGAACCTTGTAATGGAGAAACAGAGGGACAGATATACTTAATGGCACTATGATAATACATATTAAGCTTCTTCTGATAGGTGTGATTTGGGTGCTTTTTATGCTAATGATTATTAGTAAATGACGTCAATAGTAATTTTATAGCCAAGGGCCAAATGCCTCAAATTGTACTGATTAACCCTTGCATTTATCTGCCACATTTACAAAGCATATTATCTATAAACTGCATAAAAGTGTGTTTTTCAACATCAAACTTGTGTCACACTAGAATCTATCTTTTTTCCTACATTTTGCTAGATAAAAGCAACACATCTCCATGTTCCTGAGGTTATTTCATAATAACCATAACGACATTACATTGATGTATGTCAAAATAATACTGTGGGCTTGATCGGCTGTCGTTGTCTACTCACCTGATTCTCCGAGAGGCCCTATTCAACATTTAATTGAATATCTGAATAATCTTTTCATTCTGCCAAGCCACAAAGAATGTTGGCTAAATAACGTTGACTCATTTCATACAGAGGCAGCAAGCAGTTGGTCGTGTCACAATGGAACCCATCACACATACAGACATGCCTCGGATTATTTCTATGCCCTCAAGTGTTCTTCTCATTCAGAACCGCTTTTGTTTAGCAGAAGCTGTTGATAACTTGGAAATGGTTAAGGGAATGCGCTGGCTTATAAAAAGCCCTTTCCCCCCCTTCCGCACTGACTGCTCTATGAATGCAAGACATGAAATCGAATGACAGGTCAACCCATTAAGGCTCTATTAAGTTCTTCTGCAGAATAGATGCTTACCTGAGCTATCTTCATAAATATTGCTGTTTTGAGAAGCTCCAATATTAATTAAAACACTTTACCTGCTCAGGAGAGAATTCTATTTAGCAGCACAAATAGGAGCCTCTCCAGTCAATGCCTCCGCTTTGATTGTGTGGAAAATGTGGAAATTCTCTCAATCAAAGCAATTGCATCGTAAACGCAAGATGAAATTCAGCTCTGTACAGCTGAGCTTGTAGCAATGATGAATATGTGGAGGTGAGAGAAAGAGCATAACAGTGTTCCACAAACACTTTATCAGTATTAGCGGGAACTAGCAAATGCAGCATTTGTTTCTATTGTGCGAAATAGCATTTAGAAGCATTTGTAGTGGATACAACTGCCATTTATAATTTGCAGTTTTGCATTTATTGAAAAGAGTAAGCAAAAAGTTATTAAAAAATCAATGTGATAATCACTGCCAGTACAGAAAAAAACTTATGTGGCGCTTTAAAGAGCACACCAATTAATTTGCATTAGTTTCTTATTAGTTTAACATTCTTACTAAATTATAATTCACACTTATAAGGATCAGCTTATACACCAGTTTCATATTAGCAAGTTTAGAGATTGTGAGTGATTGCATACCAACAAAAGAACATACTATCTCCATACAGATAGTACCGCTGGTGAAATGCTTGGACCATTCTGCATTGCATTAGCTTTAACCACCATGCTCAGTACTTGCATGCATAATACGGTTAAAAGCAAGGTGTTTTAGCCTGTTCATTCCCAATTTAGTGTTTTCAAAGAGAGCTCACAAATATTACTCCAACTTCTTTGAGATCAGTGCTGTTGGGGTCAGGAAAATCCCATTTTGTCAGGGCTGGTGTAAGCACAAATGACATGACAGATTAGTAATAGGAGACTCCAGATTTGCTGGAGAGAAAATTCAGCCTGGAGGTGTATGAAGGCAACTGGCACATTGGTTGGCATGGTAACAAAGCTCTTTAAATATGTTTGAAATAAGTTGCTCTTCTATATTAAATAAAGCAGGCCCAATAAACTAAGTTTCTTCTGCAGTCTCTATTGACACTTCCAACATACATATAGCTCAATTGGTCATGTCCAAGTTTCTAACTTTTTTATAATAATAGTCTTATAAACTACCTTATATATTTGACCAACATTCTTTGAATTTTGTTCTTGTAGATTTAACCCACCAAATGCTCTGCCACCTAATCAAACTTGGAGTTTGGTGATTTTTCTTTCTCCAAGTCTTTATGAAAAAGTGGCATGACCTGAATATTGATGACCTGAATATTGTCATAATAAGTGTTTACGGTAACGATATTTGCTTGAGGCTGGGTTCACAACACTTTTGGGAATTAGATGCGGGTTTCCCCACATCCATTTTTGCATAGCAGGAGATTGTGACTGGCTCTCTATGGAGCCAGTTTACCCATCTCCGCGGCGGCTCCTTAAGGCCTTCTCACCCAGCCAGTGGGTCTTTACCCCCTGGGAGGCGGGGCAGACTGCCCAATCATGTTGCCGCTGTAATAGGCTGTGACTGTATTCACATGATTGGGAACCAGTGCCACTGGCACCCAATCATTACTAGAGGCCCAGGGCTGTGTATGAAACTCGGTCACTGTGCTGGGAGTACACAGTGAGTGCGCTCTCAGCACAGAAACCTTGTTTTGAATTTAATGTATTCATTAACTACCTCAAGACAGGACACTTTCACCTCCCGCCTTCCCAGGCCATTGTTCAGTTTTCATAGTTACATACAGTAGTTAATCTGGTTGAGAAAAGACACAAGTCCATCCTGTTCACCCAAATCAGCACTGTCACACTTTGAATGACATTTACTCAGTCATGCAACACGAACTCAAATTACATTTTTATTTTTTTCAGACAGAAAGAGTTTTCTTTTTGTGATTCTTAATTATCATTATTATGCTGGCCTAAATGTATGAATAAATATTATTTATTTGCATCATTTTATAACCAAAACATTTGTTTTTAAAAATGTTCTGTATTTTTTCATATATATCTAGATCTAGATCTCAACCCATATCGGTTTGCGTGCGTTACTGCCAGTTTAACGCCATATAGTTTTGTGTGCGTTACTGCCAGTTTAATGCTATTTACTTCTGTGTGCGTTACTGCCAGTTTAACGCCATATAGTTCTGTGTGCGTTACTGCCAGTTTAACACCATTTACTTCTGTGTTCTTTACTGCCAGTTTAACGCTATATCATTTTGTGTGTGTTACTGCCAGTATAACCCCGTATAGTTCTTTGTGCGCTACTGCCAGTTTAACAGTTCTGTGCATCACTGTACGTTTGGCGCATTATATTGCAGTATATTATAGTGTATCCGTGTCTGTGTAGTGCGAGTACGCAAATTAAAATGCACCAAACACCTCTTTACATTGATTAAAGTACAGATTTCAACTTCTTCTTTACACTTGCTTATAAGCACCGCCCACTCCCTCCCAATAATGTCTGGGAGGACAAGTAGAGGCGGATGTTCCCTTGGCACTGTAAGGGGGCCAGCAACAAATGTGTCCACAGGCAAAGGTGGACGTGGTGGTCAGTCCTCAGGCAGGGCATCATTTCCTCTGTTTACCCTATCCAGCCACAGCATGCAGAGGAGGTGGTGGACTGGCTTACTAAACCTTCCTCATCCTCCTCATCCTCTGTCATGCAAGCAGAGACAAGTGTGCAGCCCCCTGCAGTTGACAGAGTGGATAAACCTGCCTCCTTGTCCACATCTATTCCTGCCATAGCCCCAACATCAGCCATTGAAGAGTCAGCTAAGTTATTTGACCACAGCATCAGCCACTTTCTCCTTGATGATGCCCAGCAATTACTGGTTTCAGTTGTTGGTTCTGAGGTTGAGGATGACAGGAACAGGCCTAGAGAGAGGAAGGAACACTGGTAGACAAATCGGCATTCAAGTTCCCCCAGCCGCAGCGTATTGCCAAGTTGTCTCCAGTGGTAATGATGAAGATGGAGGAGATGGAGATGATGATGACGACGATGATGAGGTCACTGATGTGACTTGGGTTCCAGATAGAGCAGAGGAGGAAACTGAAGGTGAGGCAGTACAACCCCAAGGAGGCCAACATCAAGAAAGAGTAGAGAGCAGCCACCCTATTCCATCACATTCTGGAGCTGTTATCGCCCGGCCCACTCCCCAAAGCTCAGCTGTCTGGGCCATTTTCAGCACATCTGCAGCAGATCGCACTGTTGCTATCTGCAAACTGTGTCTCTGACACATCAAACGTGGCAAAAACACCAACTATTTGGGCACCACATGCTTAACAAGGCATTTAACGTCCAACCACTCAGCCCGTTGGCTAGAGCACCTAAAAGCCACACAAAAGGGGCACAAATATGTCCCTCCTCCTCCTCCTTACCCACTTCAGTCCAGGGCCGGTGCTACCACTAGGCAAACTAGGCAACCGCCTAGGGTGCACTGCTGTCTAGGGGCGCCCGGCCACTGGTTTCCCTCCGCGTTTGCATGCTCTGCAGGCTGCAGCATGTAACTAACTCTTGGGTAGCTGCTCTGTCCGACCGGTAGTGCAATTAGAGGCGCAGTGCAGCACTGGAGCCAGCGCTACAGGAAGCAGAGCCGATGCTTCCTGTATAGCGGCACTTCCTGTCACATGGGCAGGGCAAAGGGGGTGGAGTCGGGGGTGGAGCCAATGGGGGCGGCAAATTTTGATTTTGCCTAGGGTGTCAAAAATCCTTGCACCAGCCCTGCTTCAGTCTGCCCCTGTAATACTGAGTCATTACCTCTCAGCAGCCTCCACTGACAGGGATGATGGTATAGCACAGGGTGTCCCAGGTCCTAGCAGCACATCTGCCAACAGCAGACCACCAGATGTAGACTGTAGCTGGCAAATTTCTCTGCCCCATCTGTTGCAGCATAAAAAAATACAATGCCTGCCACCCACATGCCCAGCGTCTGAATGCAAGCTTGTCAAAGCTGTTGGCTTTCCGACTTCTGCGTTTCAGCCTAGGTGGATTCTGCCCCCTTCCGTGAATTTGCACAATGTGCTGTACCACAATGACAGGTTCCCAGTCGCTACTACTTTCACATAAGGCCGTTCCATCTCTCTACCATTATGTGGAAGGGAATTTTCTGTCATTGTTGGGCAAGGCAGTCAGCCATAAAATCCACCTTACTGCTGACAGGTGGTCCAGCAAGCATGGGCAGGGACGATATATTTCTTTCACAGCACACTGGGTAATGCTGCTTGCAACTTGAAAGGATGCAGGACAGGGCTTGGTGCTGCAGCTTGTTGTGCCCCCACGTCTCCATACAGCTGGTGGTGATGATGCCAGACCTGTGAGCTCTACCCCCTCCTCCTCCTTTCGCCACCTCCAAAATTGTCCTATGAACATCAGGTACCCCCTATGCGTTCAAAGGGCTAATCCCAGAGCAGGCTAAAAGGTGCCATGGAGGCAGAGCAGCAGGAGGAAGAGGAGGACTTCCTTTCCTTTCAAGGCCCACTTTATCCAGACACCATCATTCCTATGTCACAGAACACACAGGAAGAGAGAGAGGATAAGGATGAGGAGGAGGATTCTGTCACTTTCAGGCTTTGAAAAAGAGGAAGACATGCATCAATCTGAAGACATACGTCAATCTTTCCAACCCTAGGACCCTTGGGGGTAGTACGTGGCTGGGAAGAGGAAGTTCCAGATGCTGTCATCCGGAGTGACCCCGATAAGTCTGCTTCTCAAGCCTCGGCAAGTTTGAGGCACATGGGCAACCTCATGCTTCAGGGTTGCCAACAAGTAATCATCCTTCTCCTTTATGCCACATATTCTTGAGTCCTTTCACAGGCTTTGAAGCATGAGCCACCTGTGCTTAATACTATTCAGTACATGCATGACCCACGTGAATGATGAATTCTTCCCAAATACATCCAGGGTAAAGCCAGAGGAGCGAGGGACATCCGTCTACCTCAAGGCACCTGAGTAAATGGCAACCTTGCCTCTGTTTTGCATGTCCCGACCGGGATCATGCGTCAGAACAGCGGGTATCCGGCCAAAGCGGATAGAGATCAGAACTCAAAATCACTTGTCACCACTGGAGGCCTGCCCTGAGAAGTTCCCGAATAGCATGATCAGAGTGTGTGGCCACCCAAGCTGACGGGGACATGTCATCCTGCGGCCCCCCAGGTACATATTCATTGCCCCTAATTGCACTGCAGTGTGCTGTTGACGGCGGACACTGGGACTTGGACTGTTATACCCATTGTGCCTGTGCTGACTTCGCGCATGCGCAATGCTTTCGGCAGGACTGGATGACGTCAGACGCTGTTCTGATGCATGATCATACAATGCAGGACATACAAAACAGAGGCGAGGTTGCCATTTCCTCGGCCACCTCGTGGTAGACAGGCGCTCCTCTGGCTTTACCCTGGATGTATTTTGGAAGAATTCATCATTCAGGTGGGTCACGTATGTACCGAATAGTACGCTTAGTACAAATTTATACTGTTAGTATTCCCTGAGGGGGAAAAAGAAAGAAGGAGAAGCTATAGTGAGAGGGAGATTAGAAAAACCTAGAGCGGTATCTCTAGGTTTTTCTTCCCTCCTCCCTCTCACTATAGCTTCTCCTTCTTTCTTTTTTCCCCCTCAGGGAATACCAACAGTATAATTTGGCATTGCATTGACTGTCAGAACCAGAACTTTCTTTACTCTCTACTAGCAGCAGATTTTGTTGTACAATACCAGCAACGGTTTCAAGGTAAACCCATGCTCCTTGCTGAACTATTTACATTACTAGTACGCCTGTACCTTTTGTGCCGATATTTAGCATTATTAAAGCACTATGTGTCTCTCTCTTTTCTGCCCCTGGTCCTGTTTGCGTAAGACCTGCAAAGCCTTATATAAAACTACCAAGAAAGCCTGCTTTAATCAAACAAGCCAAGTGTGCTCTATAAGTGAATATTGTGAGGGACTACCCTAGTATACATTTTTATACCACCACACCTGGAGCCACTTATCCTAATTATATACTACCCTTTTTCCTATTACTTACTTACTTTGTATGTCCCCACACCCTGACCTATGTGCTAACTGTGGCCACTTCCTGGTTTTGGAGGCCCTGGTGGTTGTTTTCCCCTTCTTTTTGGGGGGAGTCTTGCTGTTTGATACCTACGGCACAAGTGAGTTTAGATTTTTTACATACATTAAATTAATTTTTTGCAGCAATTCGTTTTTATTTTTATAATTGTAAGTTGTCCTGTACAATATATTGTTACTAAAAATATTTTTCTATATAGAAACATTCAAGCTCCTGAAGAAGCAATGGATATAGTCATGAAACATGTAGAGCAGAACTGTTTTTAATCTATAAATGGAGAAATGAAACCCCAACTAAGAGGACATCCTCGTTTGGACGCATCTTCAGTATTGTCACACAGTAAAACGATATCTAGTCCCTATTTTAGGGGAACCACAAGTAGTCCAACCTTTATGTTTGACGCTGTATATGTATTGTAATATTGTGATATATGTGTATATTAATAAATTAATTTTGTTAAAAAAATTATATACATGCCTTTAAAGTCCATCTTTCATTGCAAATTCCATACACTTTATGGGACGTGGCACATTTCTATTATTCTAGGTGCCTTATTGCCACCTATAGGCACCAACAAACTAAACTTAACAGCTATGAAGCGCCTGAAGCCGATGTCTTTTTGGGATGTGGAATCTCTGCAAGACTTCGAGGCTGCCTAGCTTTGAGGGTGTTCAATCATTTCATCTGGAAGAATGTTTTTGGTATAGGTTTCATGGGCACAATTAACACCCAAAGACCATTTTTTCTGCACCTGTTTGACAGGTGCATATCATTGCAATTTTTTACAGCAAGGCCAATTCTTGCTTTAATCAAAATTACCTCTATAGGGTTATGGTGGGAAGGCGCCACCGACACCCAAAGACCTTTTTTTACGCACCCGTTACTTCTATCCAAAGTCTAAGTGACACCAGAATGAATCCAAAAAATCTCTAATCTTGTTGCCAGTGCACTACATTGTGGCCTCATCATAAACACTGGCTCTCCAGCTGTTGCTGAGCAAAATAAAGGCAGCTTGCAGGGAAAATGTATTTTTTTGGGGCTTTATAGATGCAATTATTGCTGAAGCAAATTCTAGACATTGTACAGATCTGATGCTTTACAGGTAGACTAAGGGGGGCCCCACAGGCACTATATTGGAAGGAATTTTTCATTTTTATGCTTTCAC
This sequence comes from Lithobates sylvaticus, assembly GCA_028564925.1. Classification (NCBI taxonomy): domain Eukaryota; kingdom Metazoa; phylum Chordata; class Amphibia; order Anura; family Ranidae; genus Lithobates; species Lithobates sylvaticus. Next base: position 137,934,596 of record CM053033.1, read on the forward strand.
TTTAAAAATCAAAAAATCACTGCTCATTTAAAACTTTTTTTTATTGATACATGTCCCCCAAGGCAGGACCCAAAACTCTATAACCATTGTATGCCCAATTACTTGCATATAAGCCTCCAAAATTTAGATTTTTGACGTTCAGGTCCCATTGACTTTAATGCGGTTCGTTATTCAGGTCCAAACTTTTGCAATGTTCGAAAATGTTCTGGTGTGAACCGAACAGGGGTTCTAGGGGGCAAATACTTCTGGGGCTGAAGTAGTTAAATAAAGTATTTTTTCCCCCCACAAAGTAGTAACTTTAACAAGTTATTTCTCACAAACAGCCTAGACATACTTATAACTACTGTAACTGGTGTGGCAGTGATCAGGTACAATATAACTAGTGTGGGGGTGATTAGGGGCAAGATGACCAATGCGGTGGTGATTAGGGACACTGTGCTTCATTCACAAAACCAGATTGCATGCAGTATGTAGGCGTTCAGACTAGGGTTGAGCGAACCCGAACTGTAAACTTTTGGGACTTTTGGGTTTTTGGGTCCCGGACCCGAACCCGAACAATTTACTGTATGTTCGGGTTAGAGTTCGGTGTTCGGCAATGTAATGGCGCTTTTTAAAAAGTTATTGTCATAAAAAGTGTTTGGGGACCTGGGTCCTGCCCCAGGGAACATCAATGCAAAAAAAGTTTTAAAAACGCCCGTTTTTTCGGGAGCAGTGATTTTAATAATGCTTAAAGTGAAACAATAAAATATTGTAATATTCCTTTAAATTTCGTACCTGGGGGTGTGTTTAGTATGCCTGTAAAAGGGCGCATGTTTCCGTGCTTGGAACTGTCCCTGCACAAAGTGTCATTTTTGCAGGAAAAAAAGCTATTTAAAATCACTTGCGGCTATAATGAATTGCCGGCTCCCGTAATACAAAGAACAGTCATTCATTAAAAGTCATTGATAAGAAATAAAACAAATAAAGCGTGGGGGTTCCCCCAAATTCAATTACCAGGCCCTTCAGGTCTGCTATGGATATTAAGGGAAACCCTGCGTCAAATTAAAAAAAATGGGGACGAGAGTGGCCCCCCCCTCCCTCCTGAACCATACCAGGCCACATGCCTTCAACATTGGGAGGATGCTTTGGGGGTCTGTGACCCCTCAAAGCACTATGTCCCCATGTTGATGGGGACAAGGGCCTCTTCCCCACAACCCTTGCTATTGGTTGTGGGGGTCTGCGGGCAGGGGGCTTATCAGAATCTGGAAGCCCCCTTTAACAAGGGGACCCCCAGATCCCGGACTCCCCCCTGTGTGAAATGGTAATGGGGTACAGAAGTACCCCTACCATTTCACCAAAAAAGTGTAAAAAATTTTAAAAATGACAGGACTTTGACAATTCCTTTATTAAAATCTTCTTTCATCTTCTTTCTTCTGGTCTTCTTCATTTCTTCATCCTTCGGTTTCTTCATCTTCTTCTTCCATCTTCTTCCATCTTCTTCTTCCTCCGATCCGCTTCTTGCTCTGGTCTTCTCGTCCGGCATCTTCTTCCACGGCGACAGTGTCTTTTCTTCTGTGTCGGGCCGCTCCGCTCAATGGGAGGCTCCCGCTGTGTGAGGCTTCGTGTGAGGCTTCGCTCCGTCTGACAGTTCTTTTATAACGGAGGGCGGGGCCACCTGGTGACCCCGCCCCCCTCTGACGCACGGGGACGTCATGGGGACTTCCCTATGGCTTTCCCCATGACGTCAAAGGGGGCGGGGACAGCAACCCAGCCCCCCTCTGACGCACGGGGACATCATGGGGACTTCCCTATGGCTTTCCCTATGACGTCAGAGGGGGGCGCTCTCGTCCCCCCTCTTTTCCTGCGGCCTGCCAGGTTGCGTGCTCGGATAAGAGTCTGGTATTGCTATTTAGGGGGGACCCCATGTCATTTTTTTTTTAAATTTGACGCAGGGTTCCGCTTAATATCCATAGCAGACCTGAAGGGCCTGGTAATTGAATTTGGGGGAACCCCCACGCTTTTTTTCTATTTTTTTAAATTTTTTATCAATGACTTTCAATGAATGACTGTTCTCTGTATTACGGGAGCCGGCAATTCATTATAGCCACGAGTGATTTTAAATAGCTTTTTTTCCTGCAAAAATGACACTTTGTGCAGGGACAGTTCTAAGCACGGGAAACATGCACCCTTTTACAGGCATACTATACACACCCCCCAGGTACGAAATTTAAAGGAATATTACACTTTTATTGTTTCACTTCGTCGAGCTCAGAACTATGTGGGCCGTTCACATTAAATTTGTGTGATGCGAACGGTCCACAATGCACTGTGCCATTCGCAGTGCATTGTTGGCTGTTGATTGACCAAGCATGCACTGTGCTTGGCCAATCATAGAGCCAGCGAAGAGGAGAGCAATAATTGGCCACAGGCAGGATGCCTGTGGCCAATTATAGCTCAGGGGGTTTAGTACACGCCCCACACTATATAAGGCCGCCGCGCCGGCAGCCTTATGTAGTGTGTTCTGGCGTTAGTCAGTGACGGTGTCAGTGACATCTGCTGTGTTTCATTCTGCACTGTGCTGACATTATCTGCTGTTATTCATTCTGCTGAGTGCTGACATTATCTGCTGTGATTCTGGGGATTAGTGTAGTGTGTGAGTGCTGTTAGTACAGCATTGCAGTATCACATTAAACCACCTTTACCCTTCTGGCCTGTTGTGTCATCTAAGGCAGCCATCTGTGGCTAATGAATTGCCAGCTCCCGTAACACAGAGAACAGTCATTCATTGAAAGTCATTGATAAAAAAAAAAAAAGCGTGGGGGTCCCCCAAATTCAATTACCAGGCCCTTAAGGTCTGCTATGAATATTAAGGGGAACCCTGCTTCAAATTAAAAAAAAATGACGTAGGGGTCCCCCTAAATATCCATACCAGACCCTTCAGGTCTGGGATGGATTTTAACGGGAACCACGGCCAAAAAAAAAAAAACGGCGTGGGGTCCCACTCAAAATACATACCAGACCCTTATCCGAGCACGCAACCTGGCAGGCCGCAGGAAAAGAGGGGGGACGAGAGCGGCCCCCTCCCTCCTGAACCGTACCAGGCCACATGCCCTCAACATTGGGAGGGTGCTTTAGGGGTCTGTGACCCCTCAAAGCACCTTGTCCCCATGTTGATGAGGACAAGGGCCTCTTCCTTACAACCCTGGCCATTGGTTGTGGGGGTCTGCGGGCGGGGGGCTTATCGGAATCTGGAAGCCCCCTTTAACAAGGGGACCCCCAGATCCCGCCCCCCTGTGTGAAATGGTAAGGGTGTACAAAAGTACCCCTACCATTTCCCCAAAAAAGTGACAAAAATTGTAAAAATGACAGGAGACGGTCTTTGACAATTCCTTTATTAAAATCTTTTTTCATCTTCTTTCTTCTGGTCTTCTTCCTTCTTCCTTTATTCATCCTTCGGTTTCTTCATCTTCTCCTTCCGGCATCTTCTTCCATCTTCTTCTTCCATTTTCTTCTTTCTCCGATCCGCTTCTTCTTGCTCTGGTCTTCTCGTCCGGCATCTTCTTCCATGGCGTCGGCGTCTCTTCTTGGGCCGCTCCGAGCAATGGGAGGCTCTCGCTGTGTGAGGCTTCGCTGCATCTGACAGGTCTTTTATAATGCACGGGGACGTCATGGGGACTTCCCTATTGCTTTCCCCATGACGTCAGAGGGGGGCGGGGTCACCAGGTTGCCCCGCCCTCCATTATAAAAGACCTGTCAGACGCAGCGAAGCCTCACACAGCAGGAGCCTCCCATTGCGCGGAGCGGCCCAAGAAGAGACACCGACGCCGTGGAAGAAGATGTCGGACGAGAAGACCAGAGCAAGAAGAAGCGGATCGGAGGAAGAAGAAGATGGAAGAAGAAGATGGAAGAAGATGGTAGAAGATGGAAGAAGAAGATGAAGAAACCGAAGGATGAAGAAAGGAAGAAGGAAGACCAGAAGAAAGAAGATTTTAATAAAGGAATTGTCAAAGACCATCTCCTGTCATTTTTACAATTTTTGTCACTCTTTTGGTGAAATGGTAGGGGTACTTTTGTACCCCCTTACCATTTCACACAGGGGGGGCCGGGATCTGAGGGTCCCCTTGTTAAAGGGGGCTTCCAGATTCCGATAAGCCCCCCACCCACAGACCCCCACAACCAATGGTCAGGGTTGTGGGGAAGAGGCCCTTGTCCTCATCAACATGGGGACAAGTTGCTTTGAGGGGTCACAGGACATGTAGCCTGGTACGGTTCAGGAGGAAGGGGGGGCGCTCTCGTCCCCCCCTCTTTTCCTGCGGCCTGCCAGGTTGCGTGCTCGGATAAGGGTCTGGTATGGATTTTGAGTGGGACCCCATGCCATTTTTTTTTTTTGGCCAGGGTTCCCATTAAAATCCATCCCAGACCTGAAGGGTCTGGTATGGATATTTAGGGGGACCCCTACGTAATTTTTTTTAAAAAAAAATTGAAGCGGGGTTCCCCTTAATATCCATAGCAGACCTTAAGGGCCTGGTAACTGAATTTGGGGGGACCCCCACGCTTTTTTTTTATTTTTTTTATTAATGACTTTTTTTTTTATCAATGACTTTCAATGAATGACTGTTCTCTGTGTTACGGGAGCCGGCAATTCATTAGCCACGAGTGATTTTAAATAGCTTTTTTTCCTGCAAAAATAAAATTTTGTGCAGGGACAGTTCTAAGCACGGGAAACATGCGCCCCTTCACAGGCATACTATAGACACCCCCCAGGTAGGACATTTAAAGGAATATTACACTTTTATTGTTTCACATTAAGCATTATTAAAATCACTGCTCCTGAAAAACGACCATTTTTAAAAAAAAAATTTGCATTGATACATGTCCCCTGGGGCAGGACCCAGGTCCCCAAACACTTTTTATGACAATAACATGCATATTAGCCTTTAAAATTAGCACTTTTGATTTTGAACGTTCGCGTCCATTGTAATTAATAGGGTTCGAATGTTCGCGCAAACTTTCGGTCCGTTCGCAGGTTCTGGTGCGAACCGTACCCGGGGGTGTTCGGCTCATCCCTACCCGGGATGTCTACTAGACTCTGGTTTGGACAGATTTAAGTGAGTTATTCCTAAGAATTACAGGCCTACAATATAAAACGCCAAATTTCCATGCAATTTTTTTTTACAGATTTCAGCACCAAAAATCCGAAATTATAATACCGCCAGGGAGGTTAAGATAAAAAAACCTTTACAACTCCTTTAAGCTAATTTTTTAAACATGTTCAGTGAATGTCAAGTGAATATGCAGGGAACCCTCTAAAAAAAGGTGAATGCCACAGTAAAAAAACATTTGTCATTGAGGAACAGATGATTCTAAATGTCAGGGATTATATTTCCACCTGGAGAATGTTGGTACAATGTACAGTAGTGAGCATGTTTTTTTTTTAAAATGCCCCTTAGGTGCATTAATTTCTAAATTGCAATGCTGAAAAAAAACATAACTTTTAGCCAGTTATCTCGTTATCTCATTATAAACACAGAAGTCTAAAGCTGCAGAACAAACATTAACAATTTTAATGAACAGAACTTCTGTATATTATCTGTAAATGCACATCAGGAAAGCCACAGGGAGTCGTTAATACTAATCTATAGTTAGATAGGAGCACATTCCAGGAAACGATTTTTAACAGTTATTGAATTAGCATAGATAGTCATATTGTTGTTAATACAATGGATTACTCAGCACTGGCCTTATCCTTGGAAATTTATAGAAAAAAAAAATCTTAAAAAAAGAAAATCTGAATATTTGTCTGCTATCTCATGCCTATGGGTGTCTTTATATATCGTGTAAGATGCAGATAACAAACATATTCACATGACTTTGGATGCTTATATTGTACCTTTGGAATGTGTCTTTATGGTAAAGAATTTGGTTTGCAGGCTGCATAAAAGAGCCTCTCTCGCCATAGCAACAACACTTGTATTACCAATGTATTAACCTCCCTGGCGTTATGATTCTTTCTGGTTTTAGGTGCTGAAAGCGCTACAATTATTTTGCAGGGAAATTTGCAGTTTTATATTGTAGACCTGCAATTCTTAGGAATAACTCACTTAAATCTGTCCAAACAAGAGTCTAGTAGACATCCCGGGTATGATAAACACAAAATCATAAATTAAAATATAATAAATAACTACAAAAATTATTAAATAATTTAATCAAATCAAAAACACAGAAATTTGCTCAGTTGCAGAATTGTCGCTGTCATTAGATTTAGCCTGGGTTCAGACTAGTGCGGTGCGAATTCAAGGCCCTGCGTGACTGCGCAGTGAAACGCCCGCTGTTCTGCAGATTGTATGCGTTTTAGGTGCGAATCAGCTGCTAGCATGAATTCGCAACTCATTGTACTACTTCTGAGGGGGAAGTCCACGCCAAATTTTTATAAAAAAACGGCATGGGTTCCCCCTCCAGAGGCATACCAGGCCCTTAGGTCTGTTATGGATTTTAAGGGTACCCCTACGCCGAAAAAACGGCGTGGGGGTCCCCCCAAAATCCACACCAGACCCTTATCCGAGCACGCAGCCTGGCAGGTCAGGAAAGGGGGTGGGGACGAGCGAGCGCCCCCCCCCCCCCTCCTGAACCGTACCAGGCCGCATGCCCTCAACATGGGGGGGTGGGTGCTTTGGGGAAGGGGGCGCGCTGCGGCCGCCCACCCCAAAGCACCTTGTCCCCATGTTGATGAGGACAAGGGCCTCTTCCCGACAACCCTGGCCGTTGGTTGTCGGGGTCTGCGGGCGGGGGGCTTATCGGAATCCGGGAGTCCCCTTTAATAAGGGGGCCCCCAGATCCCGGCCCCCCACCCTATGTGAATGAGTATGGGGTACGATGTACCCCTACCCATTCACCTAAGGTGTAAAGTGTAAATAAAAAAAACACACAATTTAAAAAAAATATTTTATTGCACTGCTACGGGGGTCTTCTTCCGTCTTGGGGGGTCTTCTCGCCAGACTCCTCCCTTATTTTACCTAGCTCTTTTACTGAGCGGAGAAGCCCGGCTTTCTTCTTCTTCGTCGCCTCCGTCATCTAGGGGTCTCGATCCGCCTTCTGGGGTCTTCCAGGGTGTCTTCTGGTCTTGCCGCTGTCGTCGCCTTCTGCGCCTTCTTCTTCTTCTTCTTAAGATGTTGACTTGTCGCTCTCTCTGGCCGGAATGGCAGAGCCGCGCTGTGTTGGGACTTATATAGGGACAAGGGGGCAGAGTCACATGCTCATGTCACATGGTGACCCCGCCCACATATGATGTCACAGTCCCAGCATCCTCCGGGACTGTGACATCAAGAAGAAGAAGAAGGCGGCGGCGCAGAAGGCGACGACATCGGCAAGAACAGAAGAGACCCCGGAAGACCCCCGAAGGCGGATCAAGACCCCCAGATGACGGCGGCGACGAAGAATAAGAAAGCCGGGCTTTTCCGCTCGGTAAAAGAGCTAGGTAAAATAGCGGAGGAGTCCGGCGAGAAGACCCCCCATAATGGAAGAAGACCCCCGGAGCAGTGCAATAAAATATTTTTTTTAAAAATTGTGTGTTTTTTTTATTTACACTTTACACCTTAGGTGAATGGGTAGGGGTACATCGTACCCCATACTCATTCACATAGGGTGGGGGGCCAGGATCTGGGGGCCCCCTTATTAAAGGGGGCTCCCGGATTCCGATAAGCCCCCCCGCCCGCAGACCCCGACAACCAACTGCCAGGGTTGTCGGGAAGAGGCCCTTATCCTCATCAACATGGGGACAAGGTGCTTTGGGGTGGGGGGCCGCAGGGCGCCCCCTTCCCCAAAACACCCATCCCCCCATGTTGAGGGCATGCGGCCTGGTACGGTTCAGGAGGGGGGCGCTCGCTCGTCCCCACCCCCTTTCCTGACCTGCCAGGCTGCGTGCTCGGATAAGGGTCTGGTGTGGACTTTGGGGGGACCCCCACGCCGTTTTTTCGGCATAGGGGTACCCTTAAAATCCATACCAGACCTAAGGGCCTGGTATGCCTCTGGAGGGGAATCCATGCCGTTTTTTTTTTTCAAAAATTGGGTGTGGACTTCCCCCTCAGAGGTAGTACAATGACTTGCAAATTTCTGTTCAGAACGCAAGCCAGGTGCGAATCAGATGCGTGCCCATAGAAGATAATGGGCCTGAATTCGCACCTGATCCGTCCCGCACCGCACCAAAGTTGGGGGCGGATTTTCGTCAATTCGCAGTGCGCATGCACCGGACATGTGTGAACGTGCCCCATTGAAAACAATGGGTTTTCAAATGTCCTGCGAATTCGCAGTATTTTGCCCTGCTGCGAATTCGCTATAGTGTGAACCCAGACTTAGTGTTTGATGACGAATTTCCCCACAAATCGCTATCGCTCAATTCTGCAAGTGATTCTAATTTATTATCTGTGTTTTCTAGCAGGTCTAAAATCACTTTTGACATAAAAGGGACACTTTTTGGTTGCTATGGACAATCTCCAGTTTCCAGGCAGAAAAAAAAATCTATTTATCATATAAAATGACATGCAGGGCACTGGGTAGACCACTAGGGACAAAGGGGGTGTGTATTTTTTTTATACAGTACTGTAATCTGTAAGATTACAGTACTGTATGTGTATTGTGTTTTTTAACTTTTTTGAATTTGGCGCCAATCTCCGCTCCCGTGCGTCGTAACGTTGCAGGGAATGGAGATCAGCGGCACTCGGGCACTCTGTGAATCGAGCGAGCAGACAGCTCGCACACACAGCGGAAAGACATTGCAGGATCCAGGGGACAAGGTAAGTAACTTCCCCCTGTATCCTGCAATGCAAGCCCGAGTCTGGCTCGAGGTTACCGCTTTTGGTACTGAAGTTCCCGCCCCGAGCCAGACTGTGGATTAACGTCAGGGGGGTTAAAGTATAGGGTAATTTCATACTATACAAAAATACTGAATGAATAATACAGCAATACCTAATAGGAAAAATAATACAATAATATTGGGGGGGCGTGTCCGGACGTACAGCTGGAAAGACGTACGAGTGCTGAGCTCCTCATACTCAGCAATAATCCAACGCCATCCGCCGCCCTTTCTCGCATTAACAGGGCTACAGACCACCTATATCTGTCCCTGGACCTCTCCTACTCCAATCCTGGTGACCATTTGTGGCTTTGGCCGGCTAGTTCGCCTCTAAGCCACGATACCTCCACGCTGCCTGGGCCCTCCGCCATCTTGGGGCCTACGGATTGCCTGGCGTATTCTACAACCTACGGCCGCGATCCGGACGGCAAACAAACATCCCCTACCTGCCAAGCAGTCGACCCACCCTCGGAAGAAAAGGGACAACTCAGGGAATCCTCTAAAGACCCTTCGACAACAAGCTCGGCATCCTGCGGCCTACCATCCTATTGCAGCCTATGGACTCGGCTGCAGGCAATTTCCCAGGGCGCAGTGAGTAACATACAACACAGATCCCTCTACAGTCAGGCTCCCCAGCGGTGTCTGTCCATTTGAGACTCTGCCCCTGTCCTAAACAGAAGGGATTTCTGGCCTTGATAAAACGGAACTCTCCCACCCGGCGGCCAACCCTTAGGAAAGTCCCCGGCTTTGGCCTACCTCTGGAGGACGGCGACCATCTTGCTACTCCAGGGACTCCAGGGACACCCTGCCTCCTTTCTTTACACTTCTATTACTGCACAGTTAACCTCTTCCCCACAAAGCTTGGGGAAATACCTAAACTATTACTTACTACCCACAGCAATTGCACAAGTATCAGATACCTGTCAGCCCTGCAACACACTCTCACACTCTTAAAGGGACATTCCCCCCTATAATCATAATTACAATTACATTTGGATTTTAATGAGACTAAGTCCTCTGTACATGCCCCTGAAGCACAAAACACTGGACATGTAAGGCTTCTGATCACGACAGACTGATGAGACTGGGAACCTGTCTCTCTCCATCTCTCCAAGACTCCCGCTGACTGATCTATAGCTTATTTGTACACAAGAGTCGCCTCCTCAGCTATCCATAGCGGCCGCGCACCCCATGGGCAAAATTGGGGATCAAAGACGCAATTATTCTGCAACTCTTAAGCCTCAGACCTCTTCGGTGATGGATCGCTTTTTAAATAAACCGCCATCCACGGCTTCAGGAACCCTTGAAGGCACACAAACCACATCGGAGCAATCAGACCTGAACGCAGGTACTCTTTTTGACATTGCCCCCACTCCTGCATCAAAACCTCCCCCCCCCGCTGACAGCGGAAGTTTTGGATGCTAAATTACACTCCCTGCTCCAGGCTATTACCCACAATATCGCACAGGTAATGGGGAAACTAGCCAAAGAATTAAGAGGGGAAATTGACCAACTGGGAGAACGCACTGACTCCCTAGAATACAAATTTGATGAGATGGTCCAGTATGTACAGGTGCTGGAAGACAACAACGCCACCATAAAAAACACAATCACCCAGCTCCAAGCCCAACAGGAAGAACTTGAAAACAGAGAACGCAGGCAAAACTTGAGACTGAGAGGTATTCCTGAAGCTGTAGAAGATAGAGACCTCCGTACCTACCTCTTAAGCCTGTTTAATGTGGTTGCCCCCAATATCCCTGACATAGACTGGCGTTTGGATAGGGCTCACAGGTCACTTGCCCCTAAACCTCCAGCAGGGGCTAACCCCAGGGATGTGATTGTTCGGTTCCATTACTATGACAGTAAGGAAGCTTTGACCTTAGCAACTCGTAACCAATCCAGAATCGAATTCAAGGGATCCAAGATCCAAATATTTATTGACCTCTCACCTATTACTCTTGCTAGAAGGAGAAATCTTTGCCCTCTAACCCTACATCTTCAATCCCACAAAGTAATATATCGATGGGGTTTTCCCTTTCGCCTTTCTGCATCCCGAGATGGTATACAATACTCCTTACGTGATCTGCAGGAGAGTGACACCTTTCTGTGCAACTTGGGAATACCACCCCTTCCTGACGAAGATTCTCCGCCTCTTCCAACTACTCCTAAACCACCGATGGCTCTGAGTCGCATTTGGACCCCGGTGAGACAGAAACCAGCCAAATCTAATTTCACACCCCAGAAACGCCATGCATCAAGATTTCCAAATTGAACTCACTTTCCATTGGCTGAGGATGAGTATACCATTTATCTGACCCCCAGTTACTGTGGGGTTTCTTTTCCTTTTTTTTCTTGAGTGGTCAAGAACCCTTTAATGGGTTCATGCACCCCCTGGCCCAAGGGGATGCCCGGCTTGTTATGCAGCAGCTGCCCTGGTTTAACAGTTTGTTAACAGTTCTTTTTTTGTTTTTGTACTACGGGCAATTATTGCTTTGGAGAGTGATGGGAGACCCCCCTGGTCCCTATGTTCGGAGGTTCTCATGCTCCCTCTCCTGACCCATGGCTCAGACCTGGGCTTCCTGTTGGCATTTTGCCTTCCAGGTTTCTACTTGATGGACGTTGAGTTTTTTTTTCTTTTTAACTTTTGTCTTATTTTTTTTTTGGCCTCCTCATTTTTTTTTTGTTTTTTTCCGGAGGTTTCTTTTTTCTGAACCTGGGGCTGCTAATTTTCATAGAGTCAATATCACTCAGTCACTTTTCTACCACTGTTACACATGTTCCTATGATACTTGATATGTATTTCATTTATAATGTACCATGGAATCCTTTTCCTAATATATATTGTATAACGGATCTAATGCTTTTACTTTTTGCTAAGTTGTTATGGCACTGAAATTCCTGACATACAATGTTAAAGGTTTAAACTTCATTCAAAAAAGATGGCTGGCTTTGAGGGATTTTAAAGCTTCCAAAGCAGATATAATCCTAGTTCAGGAGACTCATTTCCGCCCTGGGGGGATCCCTCAAATTCGCTAGCAAACACTTCCTGACATCTTTTTAAGCTTCCGATCCGTCTGGAAAGGCGGGCGTGGCAATTTTGATTAATCGATTATATACCCTACGAGTTAAAACTTCCCACCTGGACCCCCAGGGCAGATTTATTCTAGAATGCTCATTTCTCACCCAATCCCTCACTATTGTCAATGTTTATGCTCCCAACTTGGGTCAGATTAGCTTCTTGTCCTCCATGTTTGACACTATAGACAAATTCTCCAAACCCTTTATGGTGATCGGATGAGATTTCAACATGACTATTTCCCCTGACAGAGATAGACATACATTATTTTCATCGACCTCTCCTTCCAAGGCCAGTCGCCTCTCTAAATCATCTTGTAAATTAATAAGAGCTAAAAATTTACTAGACATTTGGAGGATTAAACACCCCACTCATAAACAATACACGTTCTATTCGCACTCCCACAAACTATACTCTAGACTAGATAATTTTTTTATCTCCAAACCTCTCCTGACATCAACGGTTTCTTCTGAAATCAACCCTTTAACATGGTCGGACCATTCCTCTGTCCATCTTGACATTCACCTCTCCTCTGCCTCCCCTAAAACCTGTCACTGGAGACTTAATGAGATGTTTCTTTGCACCCCTGGAACTAAAGAACTTCTATCTATCGGCCTGATGGAATATTTTCAACTTAACTTGGGCACAGTCTCGGAGCCCTCCACTCTGTGGGAGACACATAAAGACGTTTTCCGGGGACAATGTATAGCTATAGGGTCCTGTCTTAAAAAAGATGCAGCATTTCAACACTCGGCTATCATAACTAAACTACGCTCGGCTGAGAAACTATTGTTAGCCTCCCACACAGTGTCTAGACTCCGGGCTGTAGTATCATTACGAAACCAACTCAGATCCCTGACTATGAGCAAAATGGACAAGTCCCTCCTATGGTCTAAGCAGAAATTCTATGAATTTTCAAATAAACCCCATAAAATGCTAGTAAACAAATTGATACCTCGTATCTTTCAATCTTCCCCTGACTTTCTCAGACAAACGGACGGAACTCCCACCTATTTCCCGTCCCTTTACTATGTCTAAACTTTTTGGAGAATTTTATCAACAGTTATATAATTGTCTACAGACAGATCCTAACTATAGATTCACACAAGAGAAATTTGATTTGATCTATTCTTTAAACACTTACAGCTACCCAAACTTTCACCCGAACACCTTACAACTCTAAATTCGGCAGTTACGCCCGAAGAGTTGGAGGAGGTAGTTAAACATCTTCCCACCCAGAAAGCCCCTGGTCCAGACGGTCTACCCTACTCTTATTATAAAACCTTCCTACCAATTCTAAGCCCCCACATGATCTCTCTATATGCGTCACTATTCAAAGGGACTATACCACAATTTTTCCATGCCCATATTTCCGTGATTCCGAAACCTGGCAAAGATCCTTCCCTTCCCGATAACTTTAGGCCCATTGCATTACTAAATTCGGACTACAAGATATTCACAAAAGTGCTAGCTAACAGGTTATCTCATATAATCCCTAGACTTATACATAAGGATCAGGTAGGCTTTGTTCAAGCTAGACATGCAGGAGACAATACGAGACGTACAGTTGACCTCATAGATCTACTAAACAAGACATCCTGTCCGGGCCTAGTCTTAAGTCTCGATGCGCAAAAAGCCTTTGATCAGCTTAGCTGGCCATACATGTTTGCTAACCTCTCCAATTACGGATTTGAAGGTCCTTTCATAGCAGCCCTAAGTGCCCTTTATTCCTGTCCTTCTTCCCAAGTACAATTAGCTTCCTATTTATCATCACCTTTCTCATTAAGTAACGGGACCAGACAGGGGTGCCCCTTATCCCCCCTCCTTTTCATCCTTTGTCTGGAACCCCTAGCTGCAGCTATCCGTATACACCCTGATATTCGAGGAGTTCTACTACGCCAAAAAGAATATAAGCTGTCCTTGTTTGCAGATGATGTCCTTTTAACTCTGACTAAGCCTCATAACTCTCTTCCTAATCTTACAGCCTTGTTGAAGGACTTCAGCTCTATATCTGGATATAAAATCAACACAAGTAAAACAGAAGCTCTACCTCTACATATTCAGCCTTCGGATCTCACCACTCTCAAACAGAGCTACTCTTTTCACTGGTGTCCGGACTCCCTCAAATATCTGGGTGTAAACATAACCTCCTCATACTCAACTCTGTATCAAGCTAACTACCCCCCACTCTTTCGGGACATTGATCGACTCTTGCGGCAATGGGACGCATATCCCATTTCTCTCTTGGGCCGCATCAATTTCCTAAAGATGTCTATAATGCCAAGACTCCTATACCTATTTGACACACTCCTGATTTCTATCCCCATGTCACAACTTAAAGCCATGCAAAGAACATTTCTTAACTTCATCTGGCACTACAAAACACATAGGATCGCAAGCTCAGTAATGTTTGCCCCCAAATCACGGGGCCCCAGATCTTATTAAATATTATTTTGCTACACATCTTAAAACGATTATCACTTGGTCCTCCAGAATGGCATCCAACATCTGGGCAGAGATTGAAATAAGTATCATTAGACAAGTACATATATGTGCCATGGTCTGGGCAGATATAAGCTCTACCTTATGCCAACTTAGAAGCATATGCCTAGGCCCAATGTTATTCTCCCTTGACATATGGAAGAAATGCTCACGTCAGTTCTCTCTCACATTCCTGTGTCCCCCGCTGTTAAACGTGCTGTTCAATCCCGTTATACCTGACAGTCTATCATACAATAGAATGCTTCCATGGACACAGGCAGGCATATTTGAGCTTCGGAACATTGTTCATCCCATTACCAGTGCACTTTTACCCTTTGAAGAATTGCAAAAGCAATACCAGATCCCTAAACAACTATTCTACTCCTACCTTCAAATCAGACACTACTTTGCCTCTAAATCCTCTACTTTAAGCCTTGACAGGCCTACTCCGTTTGAACTCTTATGTGCTCAAGGACCGTATCAGACCCATCTCATTACTGATATTTACAGAATCTTACATAACGCAACCCCTATTACTGACACATCCCATTCTTATATGCAAAAATGGTCTCAGTTGGTAAATTGCTTTATCTCCCTCCCTCAATGGCAGAAAATTTGGGAAGCTATTTCCAAATCATCACAATGTGTGGAACATAAAGAGACAGCTTATAAAATACTATTCTTCTGGTATAAAACCCCTGGAATTATACATAAATACGACCCCAAGACCCCCTCTGGCATGTTGGAGATGCCAAAGAGACATTGGCTCACATTTCCACATCTTTTGGGACTGCCCCCTGATACGCCCATTTTGGATAACCATTCAGACCTTTATACAGGATTTGTTCAATATTTCCCTCCCATTGGATCCGATCCACATTCTGTTAGGTTTGCCGATCCCTGGACTCTCCAAACATGCCCAAAAATTGGCTACCTTTGATCTACTTGCTGCTAAAAAGGCTATACCCTTACAATGGCTTTCCCCCTCTCAGCCTTCTCTTTCACAAGTCCTACAAACATTGGAGCAGATTTGTAGAATGGAACGCCTCACTGCAATAATACATGATACCCTCCCGCAATTTTCCAAAACCTGGGATCCGTGGAATCATTCGGACCTTAACCCTGGTATTAGTTACATACCACCTGCTGAAATGCCACCTCCCTGAGGATACTTATTTATCTGCCTGATGCCCCTTTATCATATCATTCTAGATTTGATCTCCTTTTCCTTTTTTTTTTTTTTTTTTTACATGACCCTCTCCATTTATTTATATTCCTTTCAAAATATATAGCTAAAGTCTAGATTTTTGCTATATTGGTAGCGACGTGACTGTTTTTAAAAAAATGAAAAAAAAATAAATAATAATTTCTTTCTTCACATATGTTATGTAATGTATACAACATTTGAATGTTTCTACAAATGTTTTTGTTTCTGTAAAATTGTTTTCTTTTCAATAAAAATTACAATTTAAAAAATAAAATAAATAATATTATATAAAAATTGAATTATATTTAATTTGATTATATTAAAATAAAATGATATTTAATTTGATTAAATGTTGTCATTTTACCATCTTATCATGTCAGATACACTGCACAGTTGCAATTGCACAAGAATATATGAATAAACCTTGCTCCATTTAATTTCAATTTAAAGACAAATCAACTGGTTTCCACACATTGTATAGTAATGTGCTTTACAAATTTGCTCTGGCAGTGAACTATCTTATCTTATATTTAGGCAGTTTCCTAAATATATAACACCTGCTTAAAAAATGTAAAGATTGTTACTCTTACTGTAAGTTTGGTTGTAGACTTACCAAAACTATTATGAGTTTAGGGGACAGGACTTTTTATATTCAAGTGGAGCTCCACCCAAAAGGAGAAACTCTGCTTGTCTGCCCCTCCCCCACCCTGCCATCCGCTTGCACATTTGGCACCTTTGGGGGGAAGCGGGTACCTGGTTTTGAGAGGTACCTGCTCCCACTTCTGGCTCAGTTCGCCATGGCTGGAAGTTCAATCACCCCTCCTTTCTCCACAGCTGGCTCATTCACAAACGAAACGTGCTTCGTGCATGTGCAGTAGGAAGCCGACTAAGTTTTCCTAAAAGTGGAGAGTGCAAAATCTGGTGCAGCTGTGCATGGTATCAATCAGCTTCTAACTTCAGCTTGTTCAGTTAAGCTTTGACAAAAAAACCTGGGAGCTGATTGGTGTCTATGGATTTTACACTCTCCAGTTTTAGTAAATCAACCCCATAATATCATTCCTGCTAGCACATTTCTTTTACTCAAGCAATAGTTATATATATAGTGAGTTTATCTCTTGTGTACATCGCCAATCTTGTCTCCAAACATATCCCAAACCATCCTCTCCGCTCTTCTTTTTTTTAATACAAACGTTTTTTATTGGTGAGAAAATTATATAACATATACATGTGATTGCAAATCAAATGTAATGAAAAGTTAACATACATATTATGGCATATGACAATAAGATAACTTATTTTGGAAAGACTGACATAGGTTAGAATAAGTTTTCAAAAAGAGATCAGAATTACACATCGGGATGTAGATCTATCATCAATTCCAAAATGGTATCGAGTCTCATCCAGAGTATTTCTATCAATCTATAAAACTTGTAAAACAATTAACCGAACTTTTCAGCTGCTATCGACAAAAGAGTGTGTGATCAGTACCAAACAATGCTATATAATGTAAGCTGGGGACTGTACTCCTACCCCTGTAGGGAGAGGTAGAAAAGGTGGGCCAGCTAAGGACAGGATCGCTTTTAGCGCTCAGGAGAAGGGTCGGTAGGGGCTTGTAGTAGTTGGTCTAACAGCCAGCTCGACCATTTTTTGTCGTAGATATGCATTGTATCCATTATAGAGTGGAATAGTCTTTCCATCAGACTGATGGCCTCCATTCGATGCAGGACTTGGGACCAAGGAAGTGATCGGGATTTCCAGTTCAGGGCTATGGTCCACTGAATTGCACCGATTAATGTATAGATCAGGTTGAGGGTAGGAGTGGGGATACCCGGGATGGGTGCAAAGAGAAGGCAAATCTGTGGGGTCAGTACTACTCTAGAACCCGACAGGGTCTCAATCTTAGAGGAGGCCTGGTCCCAAACTTGCTGGTGTAGGGGGCAACTCCAGAAGGTGTGTAACAATGTACCCACCTCCTGGCAGCCTCTGAAGCAAGATTCTGGGGCGGTGGGGTAATATTTATGTACTCTATCGGGGGTGAGGTACCAGCGGGTGTGGACCTTAAGGATTGTTTCCTTAACCGAGATGGATTTAGAGCATTTGTGCCGGTTCCTGAGCATATCTGCCCATTCGTCACTAGAAATCTCACTGCCTAGGTCGGTCTCCCATTTCAGCATAGCTTTGGATTTTTCGGGGAGGTCCGAATCTAATAGGCTTTTATATATCAGTGATATTGTGCCTTTTTCCCTAGGTTGAGATATACATAGTTGTTCAAAAAAATCCGGGGTATAGTGTGCTTCCCGTTTAAAGTGTGTATCAAAAAAATGTCTGATTTGGAGGAACTTAAAAAATTCTTCCTTTGGGGTCTGAAATTTGGATTGTAAGTCTGTGAAAGAGCAGAAGATCCCACGGTGTGTGAGGGATTTCAGGGTAAACAGTGAGTGGTGTATCCACCATAAAAGGGTTCCGGGGAAGTTAAATGCTAATGGGAAATTTCTGTCTCCTAGAAATGAGGCTTGAGGGGGGGCTGGAGAGTTAAGTTTAAACTTAGATTTGTATAATGACCAGATACGGAGGGAATGTCCCACCACCGAGTTCAAGGAACTGACCTCCCCGGTTTTCAGTGAGGGTTGCCATAACAATCCTGGAAGGAAGAAGGAGCGTATAGATTGAGTTTCAAAACGTAACCAGGGGACCACTTCAAACTTAGAGTGCCACTGGGCCGTCTGGGCCAGCCTGGCCGAAACATAGTAGAGCCATATATCTGGCAGGCCCAGGCCGCCCCGGGACATTGGTCTATGTGCTATGGACTTTCCAAATCTGGGCCTCCTCCTGCACCAAATTAAAGCATTAATGTCTCTTTGGAGAGCTAGTAACATCTGACGGGGTACGTAGTTGGGAAGGGCCCTGAAAAAGTATAATAGCTTGGGTAGAATAGACATCTTGATTGCGATCACCCTGCCTAGAAGTGATATTTTGAATGTAGACCAGATTCTAAGCCAATTTCTAGCCATGGTGAAAGCTTTGGGGTAGTTAGCCTGGAATATGTCTGTGAGGGAGGGAGCTAGTTTAATACCAAGATATGAAAGCGTAGAGTTGGATCTGGAGATGCCGAAGCTCTGTTTAAGAGTAGAGATTAACTGTTGTGGGATGTTGATAGGGAGGGCCGAACATTTAGATAGGTTCACTCCTAGGCCAGAGAAGTCATGAAATTTCTTTAGGGTGGTAAGAAGGTTAGGAAGGGAGATCAGGGGGTCTGGAAGGAATGCTAAGACATCATCTGCGTATAGGCTAAGCTTGTATTCGTATTCTCTATTTCTATATCCCTTAATGTCATTGTTGGCGATAATGGCCTTGGGGGAAGTATTCAGAGGAGCAACCTGGGAGTCTAATTCTTGTGTGAGGGTTATGATATAATGCTTTGAAGCCTTGGACAAATTCTCCAGTAAACCCGAATTTCTCCAAGACCTGGTCTATATAGGGCCATAAGACGCTGTCGAAGGCCTTGTGTATGTCGAGGCCCAAGACTAGAAGCCCCCGGGAGAAGGAGTTGGCGTCTTGGATTATGTCTGTCGCTAGTCTAATGTTGTCTGTAATTTGTCTATTAGGGATAAACCCTGTTTGTTCTGGGCCTATTAGGGATGTGACTATAGGGGCAAGTCTATTGGCCAGAATTTTTCCTAGGATCTTCGTATCATTATTTAAGACTTAAATGGGTCTGTAGTTTTGGGGAAGGGTGTGGTCCTTATTTGGCTTCAGAATTAGGGTCATATTGGCGTGAAGCAGCTCTGTTGGGGGTTTGTGTCCTTGGAGAGTGTGGTTCACAAATTTACATAGCTGTGGTGATAATATCTGGGCAAATTTCTTATAGTATGCAGATGTAAATCCATCTGGGCCCGGGGCTGTGGATGATTTAAAGGATTTTATTATGAGGGAAATTTCTTGTTCGGTGCAAGGGGCGTTCAAGGAGGATAACTGTTCTTCTGTGAGCTTAGGAAGGTTTAGGGAGTCTAGCCACTGGGGGAGGCCTTCATTTGGGGGGGAGTTTGGCGCGGATAATAGGGATTGGTAGTAGGTAGTGAATATCTGGAGAACTTCCTTGGGGTGGGAAACTAGTTGGCCATCTTTGTTTTTGAGTTTGTAAACGTGGGGGGGGGGGGTTGTAGGGATTGGTGTAGCTTACGCGAGAACATGCTAGATGCAGAATTACTATGCAGTAGAAATTTCGCTTTAGACCATCTAAGGGATTTTTCCGTTCTGTCAGTTAGTATGGAGTCGAGCTCTGATCTCTTTTGGTTAATTTGTGCTAAAACCTGGGGGGTCTGGTCGCGGGTGTGGGTGTTATAAAGGTTATGCAGATCTTGTGTGAGAGAATTAATTTGGGATAGTTTTTGTCTCTTCATTCTGACTGCGATTTGTATTAGTTGGCCCCTCAGGACCGCCTTATGGGCCGACCATAGGGTATGTGGGGATATGCCTGCGGTATCATTCAGGCGGAAATATTCTTCTAGATTTGACGTAACTTGGGCAAGGATTGCTGGGTCAGATAAAAGGGAGTCATTCAACTTCCAGGTGGCCACTGAGGGGGATAAATCTATATGTGTTGTTTGGAATGAAACCACCTGGTGGTCAGACCAGGGGCATATCTTTATATCCGCCTTGGCTGCATTGGCTAGCAGAATTGGGGTGGACAGTATATAATCCAGCCTGGCATAGCTTCCGTGCGGGCTGGAGAAGTGGGCATATTCCCTGGAGCCCACATTTAAGGCTCTCCAAGTGCCTATTAGCTGTAGGGAGATCAAGGCCTTCGATAAGGATTTTGGGAAGGTATTTGCACAGTGTGTGGATCTGCTTCTGTCTAATAAGGGGTGGGCTACAGTATTAAAATCTCCACCCACAATCATGTGGGGGGAGGTATATCTGTCCAGTACCTGCAAAAATTCTGTGAAGAATCTGCTATGTGCAGTTGGGAGCATAGACATTTGCTATGGTAATAGCTTTACCTTGGATATGTCCTTGTAAAATAATGAATCTGCTATTAGGGTCTTTAAAGGAGTGTGAAACTTCAAATGCAACATTATTCTTAATATAAATAGCTACCCCCCTGGCCTTGGTCTCAAACGTGGTGTAGTAGTTAAGTTTATAAGCTTTATCAAAAAAGCAAGGGTGGGACGTGGAAGAGAAGTGAGTTTCTTGAAGTAGTATCACCTCCGCCCCAAGTTGTTTGTAAAATCTGAAAGCTTTTCTCCTTTTAGAAGGGGAATTGAATCCTCTCACATTGTGAGAAATGACGTGCAGACCCATCATGGTGGGTATATGTGACGGCTATAATATGATAGTAGGAGTTTGCTGAAACCTGAGGGAGACCAAAGCCAAGGGGCGGCACTGAGTATCATGAGTACTATTGACAAGACCATATCACACGAGCAGCAGTACAGTGACTGATAAGGCATATTGCGTATATAACATTCTTTGGATTGTGGGAAAAAGAGCAGTGAGACAGCAGCTGTAAAAAAACTTATCGACTAAACTTAACAACCTAGTGGGGTCTGGTGGAAAACTCCATCCAGACTACCAAATGTCTTTACTGTGGACCAGCAAAAAAAAAAAAAAAGGGTCGCACTGAGTAAGTGTGGGGGGGGGGGGAAGGCGCTGACTGTATCACCTAAGGACTCCGGATGTTCAGAGACTAACAATATGGTAAGGATATTTCCTTGCCGACAGGGTGCGCGTTCTGGAAGTGAGTAGGGGGGATGAGGGGGGGAGACAAATTTAAGAAGGGAAAAAAAAAAATTGTGAAACCCCCCCCCCAGAATTCGTTATGAGGGGTGTGGGAAGTCAGCCAAGAGGAAAAGAAAAATGTAAAGACTCATGCGAACCCAAGGGATCCAGGGATACGGCCCATCCATCCATGTTGCGACCGGTCATGAAAGTTCCAGGGAGCTTCGGCGGAGACTTCCCTTGTCAGTAGTCAGGGTGCGGTGGTGGTCTGCGGGATCTCCGGTCCCTCTGTGGTGATGGTGTGGCCCATATCGGTGACATCCGTGGGGTAGATGGCAGGCGGACGGGGTGCGGTGGTTCTAGAAGGCCGAGCTTGATTAAAATCTCTTTCCCTTCAATGATAGTTGTGGCAATGTACGTGGTGCCGTTGTGCGGGATGATCAGTTTAAATGGGAATCCCCATCTGTACCTTATGCAGGCTGACTGGAGGACAGAAGTAATTTCTCTCATTTTCCTACATTTTTCAAGTGTCGTAGGAGAAATATCCGGGTATATCTGCAGGGGGATGCCATCTAGCATAATGCGGGGGGTATTGCGGGAAGCCTTGAGGATTTCCTCTTTGGTTAGATAGTCTTTAAGGCACATTATGATATCTCTCGGCGGCTTTTCTGGAGGAGGTTTGGGTCGGAGTGCGCGGTGTAGACGGTCGCAAACAAACGAGTCCACGGGTTGCTCCGGCAATAGGGAGTGAAATAATCTATTGATGGCGTCCGTGAGGTCGGTTACCGTTTATGGGATACCCCTGACCCTGACGTTGTTCCTCCTATTACGGTTGTCCAAATCTTCTACGTGGTTTTGGAGCTGGATAACCGTATCTGTCAGTGTTTCGTGATCCCTCCTCAGGTCAGTGTATGCTAGGTGCAATTCGTCATGCTTTACCTCGAGGAGGTCCGTGCGGTTGCCCAGCGAGGATACTTCTTGAGAGAGCGTGCTGGTGGACTTCTGAAGTTCGGCCTGGAACTTCTTAGCCAGGCGATCGTAGATTGCAGCAAGGCTGTCCTCCAGGTCAGCTTTAGTGAGATAAGCGCGCCGTCTGGTCTTCTGGTTGAGCTTGTGTAGGGGTCTTGGAGCTCGACTCACGCGGCGGCGTTTTCGGCTGGGCGCCATTTTGCGACATCCCGGCCTGTTCGCGGGCTCTGAGGAGGTAGTTGGTTAAGGACCGCTGTGCGGTTTTCGGCTTGTTTTTTTGCCTGTCGGCATGCACGATAGGTCCCTCGGGAGGGATAGAGTGCTTTAAAGGTTGTCTGTGGGGCGAAAAAGTCCCGGGGAGTGCTGTTAGTCTCCGACGAGGCCGGAGCTCCTTCCTCTAGCTGCTGCTCTGTTTCGCGCCGCGCATGCGCCCCCCTCTCCGCTCTTCTTAATACCTCCTCCTATCAAGCTCTCTTGTTTCCTCCTCCCATGCTCGTCTCCAGGATTTCTCCAGAGCCTCTACCATCCTCTGGAACTCGCTACCTCAACCTGTCCGGTTATCCCCTACTCTAGCTACCTTCAGGCGATCCCTGAAAACTCATCTCTTCAGGGAAGCCTATCACATCTCCAACTAATCTTTTACCACTTCCATCAGCTCATTCACCACAGTTACAACCTTTTGTACCACCTCCCCCACCCTATTAGATTGTAAGCTCTTCTGAGCAGGGCCATCTTAATCCTCTTGTATTTTATTGTATTATAACTGTATTGTCTACCTTTTATATTGTAAAGTGCTGCGTAAACTGTTGGCGCTATATAAATTCTGTAATAAATAAATAAATTGTGTAAAGCCATAGTTTAGCAAATATTTTTTCAAATAAAAAAAATATAATTTGGCCATTGTGCAGCAGTTTTATTTATTCATTTCACAAATGTAATGTCTGAAGGCCTAATTTCTGTTCAGATTTCTGTCAGTATTTTAGTTTTGTCTGTGACCCCATTGGGGAGATTTCACTTCAATAAATCTGGCCATAAATTAATCCTTTTTTTTTCATACAGCCAGCAGGCTGAAAGAAAAAATTCTAGTGGCTAATCAGAGGGGGACGTCCCATCCTGCCACCCACCAGTGCCTCTCCGGGCTCTCACGTGCGATCAGGGTGCTCGGGATCCGATCCGGTGTTGCCGTCGGGTTATCACATCTACCAGAGCCGGAAGTGACATCATGACATCGCTTCCTGCCTCCCAGGATCATAGAGCTGGCCGGGGACAGTTTGGTCCCCGGCCAGCTCTATGATCCTGAGAGGCTGGAAGCAACGTCATGATGTCACGTCCGGCTCTGGTAGATGTAAACACTGCCATTTTTTGTTCTGGAAAGCATGAGATCAATGTGTTTTATTTTTATCTCATGCTTTTCAGGGTGGAGAATAGATCTGGGATCTTATAGACCCCAGATGTCTCCATAAAGAGGACCTACCATGCCTTATTTCTATTACAACGGATGTTTTAAATTTACTTGTGATAGCAATACAAGTGATAAAAAAAATAAAGGGACAGATTAAAAATATGAAAAAAAAAAATTCTATTTTTTTTAAAAGTGCCCCATGCTCAATCACAGAAGTGAACGCATATGTAGGTCGCAAACACATATGTAAACGGTATTCACACCACACATGTGAAGTATCACTGTGAACATTATGGTGAGAACAATAATTCTAGCACTAGACCTCCTATGTAAATGTGTAACTGGTAACCTGTAAACATTTTTATAGCCTATGGAGATTTCTTAGGTATTAGAGTTTGTCGCCATTCCACGAGCGTGTGCAATTTTAAAGCGTGACATTTTAGGTATCTATTTACTCGCCATACCCTCATCTTTGATATAAAAAAAATAAATTTGTTCTATATTATTTTTTTTGCATTAAAATGTATTAACGTGTATTTATTCAAAACAAATTGTGTTTGAAAAATCGCTACGCAAACACGGTGTGACATAAGAAAATGCAACACCCACCATTTTATTCTCTACAGACTCTGCTTAAAAAATATATATAAGTAATTTTCTATCAAAAAATTATGATTTTTACATGTAGGAGAGAAATATCATTATTGACCTGGGCTGAAAGTAGTTAATTACACTCATCTTTAGGTTAGGCTTGGACAAAATGTTAACTTTATATCTATATTTTGTGTGCATAAATATAAGCAGGGGTTTGTTTTAGGGAAACCCCACCCCTAGGTACTGTGGGTGGGGTTAGCCTACTTCTTTATCATTTGAGGCCAGAAGAACACCAGAGCAGATGTTGATGGGGAAAGATAGCCTACAGAGCATGTAGGTTATCTTCTAAATTAAGTATGCCCTTCGGGTAGGAGAACCCATACAAGGGAATCTACTGCTGAGGGACCTGGAAGTGCTGTTCAATAGTCTCATGTTAAAATTTAATTCTGACTGTACAGTGATGCTGAGGTTGGGTGGAAATTGAAAACGGTGTATTTATGAGTTGGGAAGAACTGTGGATTCTGTTCCAGTGAAGCATTGTAAAGGATGGAGTTAAAATTCATTTATCTCTGGAGGATGACCTTTGGCTGGGAGCATGTGAGTAACCACAATGGCAGAATCCCCCTTGCTTTACCAGTGTGGTGCCCCATCCTGTCTATGTTGTAGGTACAAATGGAATGTACCCTAGGCCAGCATGATCATTTCTGGCAGCATATCAGGGACCTGCTTATAGGAGAACATATAAAAAAAAATATTGTGTTTTGTAACTGTGTCTTTAACCACTTGACCACTGGGCACTTAAACACCCTTAATAACCAGACCAATTTTCAGCTTTCGGTGCTCTCACATTTTGAATGACAATTACTCAGTCATACAACACTGTACCCATATGAAATTTTTGTCCTTTTTTTCACACAAATAGAGCTTTCTTTTGGTGGTATTTAATCACCGTTGGGTTTTTTATTTTTTGCGCTATAAAAGAAAAAAGACTGAAAATTCGGTAAAAAAATGAATTTTTCTTCGTTTCTGTTATAAAATTTAGCAAATTTTGTCATTTTTCTTGATAAATTTTGGCCAAAATTTATACTGCTACATATCCTTGGTAAAAATAAGTACAAATTGGGGTATATTATTTGGTCTTTGTGAAAGTTATAGAGTCCACAAGCTATGGTGCCAATATCTGAAAATTGATCACACCTGAAGTACTGACGGCCCATCTCATTTCTTGAGACCCTAACATGCCAGAAAAGTACAAATACCCCCCAAATGACCCCTTTTTGGAAAGAAGACATTCCAAGGTATTTGTAAAGAGGCATGGTGAGTTTTTTTAAAGTTGTAATTTTTTCCCACAATTCTTTGCAAAATCAAGATTTTTTTTTCTTTTTTTTTTTTTCACAAAATTGTCATATTAGCAGGTTATTTCTCACACACAGCATATGCATACCACAAATTACACCCCAAAACACACTCTGCTATTACTCCTGAGTACGGCGATACCACATGTGTGAGACTTTTACACAGCGTGGCCACATACAGAGGACCAACATGCAGGGAGCGCCATCAGGTGTTCTGGAGCACCCAGGCCAATTCTGACATTTCTCTCCTACATGTAAAAATCATTATTTATTTGCTAGAAAATTACATAGAACCCCAAAACATTATATATGTTTTTTTAGAAAAGACCCTAGAGAATACAATGGCGGTCGTTGCAACTTTTTATCTAGCGCAGCAATTTTTCGAACGCGTTTTTTTGGGGAAAAAAACGTTTTGTGCTTTACAAAAAACAAAACTGTAAATATAGCCCAATGTTTTTGCATAATGTGAAAGATGAAGTTATGCTGAGTAAATAGATACCCAACATGTCACCCTTCAAAATTGCACACGCTCGTGGAATGGCGCCAAACTTCGCTACTTAAAAATCCCCATAGGCGGCGCTTTAAAACTTTTTACTGGTTACATGTTTTGAGTTACAGAGGAGGTCTAGGGCCAAAATTATTGTTCTCACTATAACGTTCGCAGCGATACCTCACATGTGTGGTTTGAACATCGTTTTCATATGTGGGCGGGACTTACGTATGCATTCGCTTCTGCATGCGAGCGCACGGGGACAGGGGCGCTTTAAATTATTTTATTTTTTTTATTGTTCATTTTACTTTATTTATTTTAGTTTGACACTTTTTTTCCCCCCAAAAATTTTTTTGATCACTTTTATTCCTATTACAAGGAATGTAAACATCCCTTGTAATAGGAATATGGCATGACAGGTCCTCTTTACAGTGAGATATGGGGTCAATAAGACCCCACATCTCACCTCTAGGCTGGAAAGCCTGAAATAAAATAAAAAAAAACGATCCTGGCTTTGATCGTAGCGAGCACTGCAGGGAATCGCAGGGTATGGCAGGGTATGGCTGGGTATGGCAGAGTATGGCAAGGTATGGCAGGGTATTGCATGGCAGAGTATGGCAGAGTATCGCAGGGTATGGCAGAGTATCGCAGGGTATGGCAGGGTATGGCAGAGTATCGCAGGGTATGGCAGAGTATCGCATGGTATGGCAGGGTATGGCAGAGTATCGCAGGGTATGGCAGGGTATGGCAGAGTATCGCTGGGTATGGCAGAGTATCGCTGGGTATGGCAGAGTATGCAGGGTATGGCAGGGTATCGCAGGGTATGGCAGGGTATCGCAGGGTATGGCAGAGTATCGCAGGGTATGGCAGAGTATCGCAGGGTATGGCAGAGTATCGCAGGGTATCACAGGGTATGGCAGGGTATGGCAGGGTATGGCAGAGTATCGCAGGGTATCGCAGGTAATGGCAGAGTATGGCAGAGTATCGCAGGGTATGGCATGGCAGAGTATCGCAGGGTATGGCATGGCAGGGTATGGCAGGGTATCGCAGGGTATGGCAGAGTATCGCAGGGTATGGCAGAGTATCGCAGGGTATGGCAGAGTATCGCAGGGTATGGCAGGGTATGGCAGGGTATCGCAGGGTATCGCAGGGTATGGCAGAGTATCGCAGGGTATGGCAGAGTATCGCAGGGTATGGCAGGGTATGGCAGAGTATCGCAGGGTATGGCAGAGTATCGGCAGAGTATGGCAGAGTATCGCAGGGTATGGCAGAGTATCGCAGGGTATGGCAGGGTATCGCAGGGTATGGCAGAGTATCGCAGGGTATGGCAGGTAATGGCAGAGTATCGCAGGGTAATGGCAGAGTATCGCAGGTAATGGCAGAGTATCGCAGGTAATGGCAGAGTATCGCAGAGTATCGCAGGGAATGGCAGGGAATGGCAGAGTATCGCAGGGAATGGCAGAGTATCGCAGGGTATGGCAGAGTATTGCAGGGTATGGCAGAGTATCGCAGGGTATGGCAGAGTATCGCAGGGTATGGCAGAGTATCGCAGGGTATGGCAGGTAATGGCAGAGTATCGCAGGTAATGGCAGAGTATCGCAGGTAATGGCAGAGTATCGCAGGTAATGGCAGAGTATCGCAGAGTATCGCAGGGAATGGCAGGGAATGGCAGAGTATCGCAGGGAATGGCAGAGTATCGCAGGGAATGGCAGATTACTGCTGGGTATCCATCCATCCATGCTCAGCCATCCCTCCATACCCTGCAATACCCAGCAATACACTGCAGGCTATTGCTGTGTATTGCAGGGTAAGGAGGGATGGCTGAGCATGGATGGATGGATCGGTGGTGGCAGAGCAGGCTGTGGGCACTACAGATCCCGCCCACAGCACTGCTGCCACTGATCCCTCCCCCTCTCCTCTCACACTGTACCGATCGGTACAGAGAGAGGAGGGGAGAGGAACCGGCGTCATCAAATGACGCCGGTTTGCTTACATGTGATCGCTCCGTCATTTGACGGAGCGATCACGTGGTAAACGGCCGCGATGAGCGGCCGTTTACCGTGATCCGTGATCCGCCGGGTCCTCTGGACCCGGCGATCACAGATGTTCTCGAGTGCGCGCCCCAGGGGGCGCGCAAGAGGGGAATTCCGGGAGGACGTCATATGACGCCCTCCCAGAGTTAAGCAACCGCCCTGTAGCCGTCATTCGGCTATGGGCCGGTTGTAAAGTGGTTAAGATTCTTACTTGTAGCACTGTAATCAAGGCATATTTTGTAAGTACAAATGCTGTGACATATGTTTACAGTGCATATAGAGAGTAGACATATACTGTATTTAACCATGCCCTTTTAGGCCATGCATAGACTCTATTTAAAGTGGTTCTAAAGTCAGAAGTTTTTTTTTTTTTATCTCAATGCATTCTATGCATTAAGATAAAAAGCCTTCTGTGTGCAGCAGCCCCTCAGCCCCCTAATACTTACCTGATCTCAATCCAGGGATAATGCACAAGAGGCTTGGCTGTCCGGGACTCTCCCTCCTGATTGGCTGAGACATAGCAGCGGGTGCCATTGGCTCCCGCTGCTGTCAATCAAAGTCGGTGAGCCAAAGAGGAGAGAGAGGGGCAGGGCCAGGCTGCAGCTCTATGTCTTAATGGACACACAGAGCTGTGGCTTGGCTGGAGTGCCCCCATTGCAAGCTATGTACAGAGCAGATAAGTATAACATGTTTGTTATTTTTAAAGATAAAAAAGGAGACTTTAGTATCACTTTAACTATGCCCTTTTAGGCCATGCCCATGCTCACCACAATGTGGCCATGTTCTCTGCAGGATGTTCTATTTGGGCCTTGTCAGGGTGTCCAAAGCTACCCCAAGTCTTTCAATCATAGCAATGCCCTTGCTCAAATCAACAAAAGACCTTCATTTAATTCTAGATGTTCACAGTGTGTTTTAGCTTTAAACTTTTGGCTTTGGCACATATGTGATAGTATTTAGTTCTTGTGATACTTTTTTTTTAATCTAATTAATAGCAATCTACAAGTGAGACTGACCGAGAAATTCTTAGATATACTGACGACCCTGTTGCTGACAATCAACGGGTAAAGATAACTACTGTATAAACACATATGTTTTTTTCTTCTGCTGTCAAAGCAAAAATAATAACTTTTTAATAGTTTTTCTGGATTCTGAAGGCAATTACCAATAGAGAGAATTATTATAGCATAAAGTAAAACGTATCATTCATGCGCTAAAGCCTAGATGCAGTCAAAATGTATTTCTTACTTTTATTTGGAAAAGGTTAGAATATCTGTCAGGTGTTCATGGTTGTCCTTATCCACATGTCTATCTGTTTTTCACCCCACCCAAGTAAAAAATAAAAGGAATTAGGCTTTAAATCATACATTTTTAGACAGGAAAGGAACAGTGACACTTACTGTACAAATTCGGTTGATTTCATCATTCAGGAAAGGGTCAGGAGCTCAAAGGCTTGCTTATTGCATGCACTATTTCAAATATTAATGTGTTACTGCAAATATGGTATTTGGCTAAACATAAATGGGAACACAAGACAAGTTTCTTAAAATTCATGAAATATTGTTTATGCCTGATGTATGTGCTGTTTTGTGTGAGAATATCGCAACTAAGTTCCCACTGCAAATCAATTCCTAGAATAATAA
The DNA here is from genome assembly GCA_028564925.1 of Lithobates sylvaticus. Classification (NCBI taxonomy): domain Eukaryota; kingdom Metazoa; phylum Chordata; class Amphibia; order Anura; family Ranidae; genus Lithobates; species Lithobates sylvaticus. The sequence goes on from CM053033.1 coordinate 137,964,388, forward strand.
GTGTTCGGATACTGATGGCATTGAAAAATTCTATTATAAAGCAATATTTGGCAAACAGGATCAGCTGGATTGAGAGCCATTTATGATTTGCATTTTGCATGCCTGTAAATAAAGTTTAAAGCTAATTTATAAAAGCTGTAAAAATACTGTAGATTAAAATGACAAGGTGAACAACAAGCTTCCAATTGACTAGGACTTATCAATCAATATAACCCAGATTATCCAGAAAGGCAAGCTTGTAAATGGTAGTTAGAGATTGTTCAACCCTTAATGATCACATACACCACTGTGCCTCTATGCGTTGAGCATCATCAGTGACATAAATCTACTTCACTAGACAATGTGATTGATGGCGGTTGTACATCATGGGACATTTTTGGGGATTTGTTTAAATAAAGAACTTGTCAAAAACCGTGTGTTTTTTTTTTTTTTACTGAGTACATATTTTAATGGATAAGTGGTTTATAGGGATAGTGGTACTTGCACCTGCTGGTGTCCTTAACAACCATGGACCATGAACGTGAGTGATATTTAAAAAAATAGAGATTTTATTATTACATACATAGAATATTAACAATACTTGTTGAATTATAAAAACAAACACATGGTGAAAAAACAACATGGGACAGAAAACTGGAATAACCCAATTCCCGTGTCATGAAGACAGTTTGGATTTCCTCTGTCTTTATGACAGTGGAATTGGGTTATTCCAGTTTTCTGTCCCATGTTGTTTTTTCACCATGTATTTGTTTTTGTCATTCAACAAGTATTGTTACTATTCTATTTATGTAATAATAAAATATCTATTTTTTAAAAAAATAACTCACGTTCATGGTCCATTAAAGTCTCATCCTTGAGGAACCTTGTTGCACAATAAGTATTAGGGATGTGGACCTGAACTAGCTTCACCCAGTCAGTCGGCAAAAGTCTTTGTACATGCAGGAAGCTGTCATGTATAATAGTAGAAGTAATGCCACTAATATACAGTATCTCAGAAAAGTGAGTACACCCCTCACATTTTTGTAAATATTTTATTATATCTATTCATGTGACAGCACTGAAGAAATGATTTGCTGTCCTCTCAACATAACTTATTAAAGTGGATGTATACCCCCCTATCGTTTTCAGCCAAGGAAGCTGCCATCTTTGCCTCTGTTTAATCTTCAACTGCCACGGTGCTGCACATGTGATCCGTTATGACACCAGCCATTGGATGGTTTGACTGTTTGGTTGAGAGCACAGCCAATGTGCAGTTAGCATTCCCGGCATGCCTTTTTTTTTTTGAAACTGTTAAATCGATGGGTTTACTTCCGCTTTAATGTGTAAACCGAAAATTGAAAATGTTCAAATTGGGCCCAAAGTGTCAATATTTTGTGTGGCCACCATTATTTTCCAGTACTGCCTTAACTCTCTTGGGCATGGAGTTCACCAGAGCCTCACAGTTTGCCACTGTAGTCCTCTTCTGTAAATTTGCTGCTGTCCCCTCAAAATAACTCAACACACAGCCATTAACCTCCCTGGCTGTATTCCCGAGTCTGGCTTGGGGTGGAATTTCATTAGCGGTAACCCCGAGCCAGGGATCGCATCACAGGATACAGGGAAAGTTACTTACCTTGTCCCCTGGATCCTGCGATGTCTCCCCGCTGTGTGTGCGAGCTGTCTCCTCGCTCAACTCACAAAGTGGCGAGTGCCGCTGAGCTCCGTTCCCTGTGACGTTGCGACGCACGGGAGCGTAGATTGGCGCCAAATTCAAAAAAGTAAAAGCACAGTACACTTACAGATTACAGTACTATATAAAAAAAATACACATCCCCTTTGTCCCTAGTGGTCTGTCCAGTGCCCTGCATGCACTTTTATATTAGAAATACTGTTTTTTTCTGCCTGGAATTTGAAGATTGTCCATAACAACCAACCAATACAGCAATAATACATTAGAATCACTTGCAGAATTGAGCGTTATCGATTTGTGGGGAAATCCGTCATTAAACACTAAATCTAATGACAGCAACAATTCTGCAAATGTGCAAAGCTCAGTATTTTTGATTTGATTACATTATTGAATAATTTTTATTATTATTATATTATTATTTGTTAGAATTATTTATAGTTATTTATTATATTTATAATTTATGATTTTGTTTTTCAAACTTTATCATACATGGGATGTCTACTAGACTCTGGTTTGGACAGATTTAAGTTAGCTTTTCCTAAGAATTGCAGGCCTACAATATAAAACGCCAAATTTCAATGCAAAATAATTGTACCGCTTTCAGCACCTAAAATCAGAAATAATCATACCGCCAGGGAGGTTAATGTCTAAACCACTGGCAACAAGTGAGTATACCCCTAAGTGAAAATGTCCAATCAGACATTTTCCCTCCCTAGTGTCATGTGACTTGTTAATGTTACAAGGTCTCAGGTGTGAATGTGGGGCAGGTGTGTTAAATTTGGCGTTATCACTCTCACTCTCTCATACTGGTCACTGGAAGTTCCACATGGCACCTCAGAGCAAATAACTCTCTGAGGATCTGAAAAAAAGAATTGTTGCTCTACACGAAGATGGAATAGGCTATAAGAAGACCCAAGACCCTAAAACTGAGCTGCAGCAGGGTGACCAAGACCATACAGCGGTTTAACAGGACAGGTTCCACTCGGAACAGGCCTCACCATTGTTGACCGAAGAATTTGAGTGCATGTGCTCAACGTCATATACAGAGGTTGTCTTTAGAAAATAGATGCATGAGTGCTGCCAGCATTGCTGCAGAGGTTGAAGGGGTGGGGGGTCAGGCTTTCAGTGCTCAGACTATACGCAGCACACTGCATCAAATTTGTCTGCATGGCTGTTGTCCCAGAAAGAAACCTTTTCTAAAGATAATGCACAAGAAAGCCTGCAAACATTTTGCTGAAGACAAGCAGACTAAGGAACCATGGCCTGTGGTCTGATGAGACCAATATAAACTTATTTTGTTCAGATGATGTCAAGCATGTGTGGCGGCAACCAGGTGAGGAGTACAAAGACAAGTGTGTCTTGCCTATAGTCAAGCATGGTGGTGGGAGTGTCATGGTCTGGGGCTGCATGAGTGCTGCTGGCACTGGGGAGCTACAGTTCATTTAGGGAACCATGAAGCCAACATGTACTGTGACATACTGAAACAGCATTTTCCCCTCCCTTTGGAGACTGGGCTGCAGGGCAGTATTCCAACATGTTAATGACCCCAAACACACCTCCAAGATGACCACTGTCTTGCTAAAGAAGCTAAAGATAAAAGGTGATGGACTGGCCAAGCATGTCTCCAGACCTAAACCCTATTGAGCATCTGTAGGGCATCCTCAAAAAGAAGGTGGAGGCGCGTATGGTCTCTAATATCCACCAGCTCCGTGTTGTCATCATGGAGAAGTGGAAGAGGACTACAGTGGCAAACTGTGAAGTTCTGGTGAACTCCATGCTCAAGAGGGTTAAGGCAGTACTGGAAAATAATGGTGGCCACACAAAATATTGACACTTTGGTCCCAATTTGAACATTTTCACTTTTCGGTTTAGACATTAATGAGTTATGTTGAGAGGACAGCAAATATACACTGTTATACAAGCTGTACACTCACTACTCTACATTGTAGCATAGTGTAATTTCTTCAATGTTGTCACATGAAAAGATATAATAAAATAATTACAAAAATGTGAGGGGTGTACTCACTTTTGTGAGATACTGTACATGATGTTCTGCTCCTGCCAAATGTGAAAATGTTTGGCTCTTTCTGAATGAACACCCGATTAGCCAAGTCCTGGTCCAAACTTGTTCTTGGACTGAACCTTCAGCTCATACCTATTCACATCAATGGAATAACACGTGCCCCCAGCTGTTATTATGACTGTAACAACTGTCATTGAGCGGAGAGTCAGCCCATGGATGCGGCTTCTGTGTTTGCACTGACTCTCTGCCCAGTGCTGGCAAGGATATGATTAATATTTTAAAGTCTCATTTTTTTTTACCTTGTTATTAATTTCATTCATTAGTAAATGCATAAACATTTATAAAAACCCTTTACTTTGTTTGTAAATTGCATTGGTATGCTTCCTGCTGGAAATATTATTTGACATTAAAATATACAGGAGAAGTTTAAGAGTAAAATATCACTTTATACCTACTGTATTGCAATACTTCTCCACCCCTACCCTTGTTTTATTTTCCCAAAAAATATATAATAAAATGAATCACTATGAGCAAGCCTTCCCCTACTGTAGGGGACTTTTTTAGGAATAGGCACCAAAACAGTAAACATATTTTGCTCCTTAATAAACTTGGCAGAAATGACACAAAAATAACTGGCTTTATTAAAACTAAAAATGTTCCATTCGTTAACCTTATTTCACTTGACCGGAACCATCTTAGTCTATTTTGTCTAAGCAGTAATGAAACATGTGAACTAGTCTAAGCAGGGTTGGCAAGAGCCTCCACAGCTATGAGAAATCTTTCATTCCCGTAGAGTGACAACCTTAATAAACCCTGTGTGACGTACATTCCGCAGCCTATCTAATGCTCTCATTACAAGACAAGTGTCAACAGTGATGTTGTGCCGACACCATATCTGTGGTTCCCCTCCACTATCAGATCTGGGCTGGATGTTGCAAACACAGTCGCTTTTGGAGCAAGTATTAAACTTCTGTTTCTGTGCCTTATGTTAAAAAGCTAGGCACTGCTAATACAACTAAGATTTGACTTAAATTGGTTGTAAACCCTTACAAACCACTTTGACCTACAGGTAAGCCTAGATTAAGGCTTACCTGTATGTCCAAGAAATATCTAGGAGATATTTGCCAAAAGACAGGCACCGCTGTCTACGTTGCATGCGCCGTAGACATCAGCACGCAGGCGCACTGAGCGTGCCGCTGTTAGCGGCGATATGCCACAAGTGGAGGCTCCCGTGCGCATGCGCGGGAGTGAAGTCATCGTGGCTCCATTAAATGACAGCGCCGGAGCAGCGAGACCCACCAAGAAGATGGAGGCTCCGTTCACAAGGGGACAGCGGTGACATTGCTGGCTCCTGTGTCAGGTAAGTGACACATGATGGGCTACTATGCGATGCATAGTAGTCCATTATGCTTTACCTTTGCAGGGAAACAAAGAGGAAGTAAACCCATCAGGGTTTACTTCCTCTTTAACCTTTAGCTGACCGCCCACTGTCAAATGACGGCGGGACGGTGCAGCTCTTGTGGCGGGCCGCCGTCATATGACGGTGCTCGCTTTTCGGCCACTAGGGGGCGCGCGCGCGCCGCGGGAGGCATGAATCCACCGCATAGCTGGGGCCCGCTGCACGTGCCCGGCGGACGCGATGTCCGCCAGGCACCCGCGATTGCCCGGTAACTGAGCAGGACGTGGGTCTGTGTGTGTAAACACACAGATCCACGTCCTGTCAGAGGAGAGGAGACCGATGGTGTGTCCCTTGTACATAGGGACACCGATCGGTCCCCTCCCCCAGTCAGTCCCCTCCCCCCACAGTTAGAATCAATCATATAGGGAACATATTAACCCCTGCAGCGCCCCCTAGTGTTAACCCCTTCCCAGCCAGTCACATTTATACAGTAATCAATGCATTTTTATAGCACGGATCGCTGTATAAATGTGAATGGTCCCAAAAATGTGTCAAAAGTGTCCGATATGTCCGCCGCAATGTCGCAGTCATGATAAAAATCGCAAATCGCCGCCATTACTAGTAAAAAAAAAATAATAATAAAAATGCTATAAATCTATCCCCTATTTTGTAGACGCTATAACTTTCGCGAAAACCAATCAATATACGCTTATTGCGATTTTTTTTTTACCAAAAATATGTAGACGACATATGTAAACTGAGGAAAAAATTGGATATTTATTATAATAAAAAGTAAAAAATATTGCGTTTTTTCAAACTTGTCCCTCTTAATTTGTTTATAGCGCAAGAAATAAAAACCGCAGAGGTGATCAAATACCACCAAAATAAAGCTCTATTTGTGGGGAAAAAATGATAAAAAAAATGTTTGGGTACATCCTTGCATGATTGCAATTGTCATTCAAAATGCAACAGCGATGAAAGCTGAAAAATGGCTTGGTCAGGAAGGAGGTATTCGTGCCTGGTAGGCAAGTAGTTAAAGCAACAGTCCAAGCAAACAGATGAATACACAGTTAAAATACCTATATCCTTGCCAAAATAATTTTGCATTTATGTACATCCAGTCCTGGGATTTATACAGCACTTCCACATAGAAAAACCACCCTGGTGGCCTAGTTTTTTATCTTCTGCAGTTAAGTAACGCATGGTGACCTCCCTAATTGACTCAAAGATACAGGCTGAAAACTGAACAGCATGCCAGGATTCCACTCATATGTAGGTGACACATTACATTTCACATGTATAGTAAATAGGATTGAAGTGACTTCAGCAGTTAAGCTCCAGCTTTATGCAGCACCAGAGTAGGCAAGAGCTTGGGTTCAGTCTGAACTCCCCATTGGAGCATTGACATGGCCCTGTGCACTTGAGTGGGTGGTGTTTGGCGCAAGTTTCATCTGCCAAATGTGAAACGTTTTATCATTTGCAGTGTACCAACATACTCATCGGCCATGTTAACTTGTAGCTCAAGGGTCAGGGGGTGGTAAAACTGTGGCTCAACTGCCTGTTTACCGCTCTTGGCCATCCATGTAAACAAGGCTTAATAGTACCTTTCATTATCTGTGAGGGTGCCTTTGGGGATAGCTTTAATCGCCAGGTATCTGAAATGTTTATTATGCGCCTGGAGGAAATAGCGAGGAACACTATGTTTGTTACAGCCCTTATGTATGAATCTGCGGTGCTCACCTATACGCTCACCTATACGCTTGCGCAAAGTGCGCATGGTACGTCATAAAGCTGACCGCAGGGACCCCTTAAGAATATAAATGACAAACTCAGTAGAGCATGTGATGAATTGTTTAATTTGAAACTTATGTTTAGGAGCTGCTAGTGTACATGAAGCCTAAAGTTACTATATCCTGAATAGAAAAGCCTATCCCCTGACAGCACGCTTCTCAGTGGGAACCTTGCTCATTGTGTGGAAGCAACATATAGAGATCAGACACATCCCTATCCCCTGACAGCACGCTTCTCAGTGGGAACCTTGCTCATTGTGTGGAAGCAACATATAGAGATCAGACACATCCCTAACTGAGCCAGATCCATAGCTTTGTAATCAGTAAAGCTCATGCTCCCTGTTGATTGGAGAGGAATAGGTTATTTGGATCCTGTCTAAATTAGACCAAGTATGTTTATGTTTGCATATGAAGTAGGGACCCTAGATTGTAAGCTCCTTGGCTGCAGGGGCTGATATGAATGTACAATTTATTTAAAATGCTGCATAACCCTTTCATGCCTAAGCCTATTTCTGACATTTGTTGCTTACAAGTTAAAATCCGTATTTTTGGTGGCTAGAAAATTACTTAGAACTCCCAAACATTATATATATATATTTCCTGGACCTCCCCAAGTCAGCCTACTATGGGTCATCTCCGCCCCCTCTGACCCCTCCAGGACCACCTTTTTTCCTAGCCCATAAATGGCAGCTGTCTGCTCACACCAGTGTTCTTTTTTCGTCCTCGCTCCGGACGCCTTTTAAAGTTTAATTTTAGTTGTTTATTTATATTATTTTTATTTTATTTATGTATTTATTTATTTTTTTTCTCCATCCACCATCCATCCTGTCCGGGTTAAGCCTCTCCCGGATCAGAAGACCCCCCCCCAGATGGGCTGTAAATCTCCCGAGGAGTGTGGGTTCCTGTGGTGCTGGGATTGTATGGTACAGTATAAATTACTGTATACACGTTCGTTAGGCAGGTGCTGGCACTCTCTCCTATGTTTTTGTGTGTTCATGCAGTGGTTTGGCTCGCTGGGACTTGCAGTTCACCACCTCCACATGTATTCCTTTCAGGAAGCTCAGAGTTAAGCAGGTAAGGTCAGAGGTAGCTTCCTCTTGGATTGCTTAGCAAACACCAGAATGCTCACTACTGATTTGCAGCAGGCTGTGTCCTCTAGGCTAATCTTAGCCTCCAGCTGATTAATCTGCTACTCTGCTCTGGTAAGCCTGACTTCCATTACTTACTGCTGTGTTACTTGTCTGGAGTGTTTTCATTATCCTGTGCCTTTATAGATCTGGGGAGTTTTGCCTGCCTGCCTAGCTGCCTTAGAACTGAAGATTCGGATGGAGAAGTTTATTTAATTTAATTTGGTTAGTTAGATATTTATTTATTTGTATTTTTTTTTAAAAGAGAGCACATCCTCTGTTTTACAGAGAGAAGGGCCCAATGCGTGCTAAATGCCCGCAAAGAGGTTCCTAATCAGCACTCCAGCCTCAAAGGAGTAAAAAGGAGACTGGACATGAGAGGTCAAGACATCAGAAGGCCTCTGGAAAGAGCATGTCCGGGCGCAGACAGAGACGAAGATCCTCTTCTTTGGATAGATCTTCATCGCCAGCCCAGGCAGAAGAAGGATCCTGTTGGGCCTGCTCAGCTGAGGTCATCAGAGGAAAGTGGGTTTGTGTATCTTGCTTCAAGGAGGCGGCTCAGGACAATGCTGCGAATGCACACCAGGTTAAATCCTACATTAAGGAAACAGTCAAGGAAGGGTTAAGCAGCCTTTTAAGGAATCCTGCTCATCCTGCTGTATCTTTAAGCATCTGCAGATTCAGATAATGTGTTTTCAGTGCATTTTAGCTCTGAAGTCGATAGCGATTCGGATCCATCTGGCTGTGATGGTCTCGGAATCGCATAAGTTTGATTTTTTTGGCACTGGTCCCCCCCCTGGTGGAGGCTGTTAAGGATGCGATGAAGTGGCAGGAAGAATTGTCACCTCCAAAGAAACAGCAGAGATACTACCCGTATTTAAAGAAATCATTACCTTCCTTTCCATTCATTTCTGAAATTAAAGAATTATTTGATGATGAGTGGGCGGGGCCTGAGAAGGGGCTCAATGTGCATAATAGAGTATTGAGGCTGTAACCCTTGGGACACTACGCCTAAGGTGGATACTTCATTGCGTAGATTTGCCTGCCACATTCCACTTTCGCTGGAGGATTTGGATTCCTTTAGGGATCCTATGAATCACAGAATAAATGCAGACCTGAAAAAAAAGGAAAAAGAAAAAAAAAATTGTATAGTTTGGCCGGAGCAGCCTGCAGGCCGGCGGTAGTGCTCACTTCTGTGGCAGGAGCACTTGGGCTGGATTCACTCCTGTGCGTTTTTATTTTATTTATTTATTTATTTATTTTGGTGTTTTTTGCAGTTTTGCTCTACCATTTATTTACTGTGGTCTCCTAGGGGACGTGTTCTGTGGTGCGGGTCTGCGGAATACAGGGATGCATGGGTGTGAATCCAGCCTTAGACTGGGGGTAGCGGAGCTGGTGGATGGATGTTCAGATGAAAGTCTGGGAAGTGGCAGTTCTTCTCTTTTGCAGTCTTCAGGACTGCTTTAGAGTTTGTGGCTGAAGTGACTGTTGACCAAGTCAGGGAGCTGGATCAAAAATGAAAGCAAAGATATTGGCTCATTCCGTCACAGCCCACAGAGCCTTATGGTTGAAGCATTGGTCAGCCGATAAGGCTTCTAAGCACAGTCATGTTAAGTTCCATTCGACGGGAAGCTACTATCCCGGAAGACTTAGAATCAGCAATTCAGCGGGTTTCCAGTGGCAGATCTAGCCTAATCCTGCAGAAGAAGGAGGAAAAGATACAACAGCAGCCCTTTCGGTTTAACTAGAGATCCAAAGAGGGATTCAGAGGCCAGTGCTTACAGACAGTTTTTCAGACAGTGGAAGCGAGCCGGTTCAACCTTCCAGAAACCTTCCAAGCCCAGGGCCAACGAAGCTCCTAAGGCTTCAAATAGGTCCTTCTGAAGGTGCCTCCACTTGACCCTCTCGAGTAGGAGCAAGACTAGCCCAATTCAGGGGGTGTGGGCGGACAAATTACAGGATGCCTGGATTGTAGCCATCATTTGATCACGTTATCATCTCATGCTCAAAACAAGGCCTCCTCAGACCTTGTTCGTAGAAGCTGGGCTTCCTACGGATGTTTGTGAGGCTATATAGGGGAGCTGTTGGCAGCAAGGGCCATCCTTCCGGTTCCAAGGCACGAATTGGGGCAAGGAGTATGTTCCCCTTTGTTTTTGGTCCCAGAGGCTTCAGGGGGTTTCGGAATTCTTACATGAAGGTACCACTATTCAAAATTGAGTCATTGGACTCAGGAGACTGGATGGTTTCCATCTCACCATCGATTTCTCAGGTTTTCCGTGGAATGCTCTAATTTTCAATTTTAATGTCTCCCATTCGATCTCTGCACGACTCTGAGAATGTTCTAAAAGCTACTGTCTGCTGTCATCACGACTCTCAGGGTCAAGGGAGTGCAAATATTCCATTATCTAGACGACATGCTACTTCTGGGTCCGTCAAATGAGCTCCTTCTACTCCATGTGAATTTCACCTGTAAAACACTAGCTCGTTTTGGTTGGTTGTTCAACTCTCGGAAGAGCCAGATGCATCCGACCCAAATGTTGGAGTATTTGGGAGTACAATTCCACACGGATCAGGGTGGTGTTTCTCTTCCTCAGAGGAAGGTCCAGGAGGTCCAGGAGATTCAGTCTTAGACAAAAGCAGTGATAGCCAGGCCTTCTATGATGGTGAAGCAATGTATGCAGTATCTGGGGGTTCTATCAGCCACAGTTCCAGTAGTTCCATGGGTCAGGTGGCGCAGAAGGAGGTTTCAATGCAACTTTATTCTTCAGTTGGATCGTCACTCCTTTTTCCAGAAAATCTATCTGCCAATTCCGATAATCTGGTCCCTGGTTTGGTGGTCAGTAGCTCGCAATCTTTCCCGCTGAGTTCCATTGAAGGCCTCAGAACCAATAGTGGTGACGACCAATGCCAGTCTGGCAGGCTGCGGGGCACACTGCCTGGGACAGCAGGTTCAAAGCCGATGGAACTTTTGTGGGGTGAAGACTTCAAATTTCCTGGAATTGGATGCTGTCAGACGTGCTCTCTTATCGTTCCAACCTATGTTGCGAGTTCGAGCTGTCAAGAGTCTTTGAACAACTACGGTGGCTTATGTGTCTCATCAGGGGGGCACAAGAAGTTGCCCTCTCCTTCAGGTGGCATGTCAATCTTCCTATGTGCAGAGAAGTATCTCGGCTCTCTTACTTCATCTTATCTCCCAGAGCTTGGGAATGTTTTAGCAGATCACTTGAGTCGAAGCTTTGAGGAGCACAACGAATGGGGCCTCAATCGATAGATCTTATGGCATTGGAGGAGAATTGTCAACTGCCTTGCTTCTCCTCCTGGACCTGGCATCCACAGGAGTTGGGTCAGGGTGCTCTGTCCAGGTCTTGGAATTTCCACTTGGTATATGTGTTCCTGCCGCTTCCATTGACTCTCAAAATCCTGCTGAAGATTCAGCGAGAAAGGATCACAGCAATAGTAGTCTCACCTTACTGGCTCAGGCAGCCGTGGTTCCCTCTGGCTTGGAGAATAAAGTTGGGCTCATCAATCCCACTGCCTCCTTGTCAAAATCTCCTTTTGCGGAGTGGGGCCTGAAAGCCGAACCGCAGGAGGATGAAGTTTATAACTTGGAAGTGAGAGGGAGGCTTTAGCCTCTCGGGCAGTATAGTGGAGACATTATTACAGGCTTGTAAAAGGTCCACGAACGTAACCTATTACCAGATCTGGAATACTACAGAAAGGGTTTGGGGCCTTGGATCTCCTTCGGTATCTAACATTTTGGGTTTTCTGCAGAGTGGTCTCTTAGTGTTAGCTTATAATTCCCTGAAGGGTCAAATCCCCGCTTTGTCGGCTATGTCATGTACAAGATATGCTCTTCATGCGTTGGTGATCCAATTTTTAGGGGCAGCCATAGAAATTAGACGTCCATTGAAATCGTTTTTTTCAAAAGAGGACTTAACACTAGTCTTGGGGACATCGCTGGTTCCTCCGTTTAATCAAGCTTTCTTTTGTTCATTATTTCTTTTAACAGTTTTTTGTTTGTTACTAGCCGTTGCCTCGGCCAGAAGAGTCTCCGAGTTGTGCGCCTTTTCATCTAAAGAACCACATTGTTTGGTGCTCCCAGACAAGATAGTCCTTAGGCCGATACCAAGCTTACTACCTAAGGTTGCCATATAATTTCGCAGGAACTGGGAGGTCATTCTCCCAGCCTTTCCGGCGGATACAGCTGATGAGTGGAGTAGGTTAGACCTGGCCTCTGCAGTTTCAACCGACCTGGAATGGACTAAAAGCAGATCAGCTGTAGTTTTTCCCAATGGGTCCTAAAAGGGTATACAGGCAACATCCAGAGTTGTGTCTTTTCCGGATTTGTCAAAGACCATACATATTGCATACAAAACGCTTGGCCTTTCTCCTCCTTCAGAGATCAAAGCACATTCAACGAGGGGTATGGCAGCATCCTGGGCAGCATACGTAAGGGTCGCCCCTGAGGTAGTTTGCAGAGCAGCAAGCTGGAGCGCGCCCAACACCTTTTATTAGGCATTACAGGCTTAATTTGGCTTGTCCACCTGAGGAAACATTTGGCTCTATGGTTATTACGGCGGCTGTTGCCCATTAAAAATTTGAGTGTCAAAGACCATATATATTGCATACAAAACGCTGGGCCTTTCTCCTCCTTCAGAGATCAAAGCACATTCAACGAGGGGTATGGCAGCATCCTGGGCAGCATACGTAAGGGTCACCCCTGAGGTAGTTTGCAGAGCAGCAAGCTGGAGCGCGCCCAACACCTTTTATTAGGCATTACAGGCTTAATTTGGCTTGTCCACCTGAGGAAACATTTGGCTCTATGGTTATTACGGCGGCTGTTGCCCATTAAAAATTTGAGTAGCATTGCATTAAGGGTTTGGCTTATTTTTTGTCTTCCCTCCCTTTTTAATGTTGCTTGGTACATCCCATAGTAGGCTGACATGGGGAGGTCCAGGAATAAGGAAAATTGTTGCCCATACTTACCGTAATTTTCCTTTCCTGGATCCTCCCCATGTCAGCCGGAGGATTCCCACCCAGTTTATCCGTCGCAAGGCGGGTATTTTTTGAACACTGGTGTGGGTAGACAGCCGCCCTTTATGGGCTAGGAAAAAGGTGGTCCTGGAGGGGTCAGAGGGGGCGGAGCTGACCCATAGTAGGCTGACATGGGGAGGATCCAGGAAAGGAAAATGACGGTAAGTATGGGCAACAATTTTCCTTAATATATGTGTGTGTGTGTATATATATATTTTTAGCAGAGACCCTAGAGAATAAAATGGTGATCGTTTCAATATTTTATGTCACACGGTATTTGGGCAGCGGTCTTTTAAACCAATTTTTGGGGGAAAAAATTAATTTTTATGAAAAATAAAAAAATAAACAGAAAATACATTTTTTTGTATAATGTGAAAGATTATACATAATTTTGATAATTGGAAACTGTCAAAGGTACCTGCATAATCTCTCATAGCACCTTTTAAAAACAGATCTACTTTAACCACACAGCAACACATTGCTAACATTACAGCTTAATTTATAAATAGTAAAGCAGTGCCAAACAAAGTAAGAGTATTGGCAAATCTTATTTTTTCAGATTCCAGAATAATTTTATGCATATCTATCTTTTGAAAAAATAAATAATTCAGGTATAGGTGTATACAATGGTTGCAATCCATTCTCCGGGAAATGCAAAAACATTTCTGTAGATTGTTTCGCTAGTTTTGAGTAGAGTTAACTTTTTTTCTTTCTTTGATCCCTCCTTAGTATGAATTACACTACATGGACAATATGTACAAACTTTAGCATGTTCCTATCCACACTAAAAAAGCACATTTCAGCTCTGCTGGTCTCTGAGGTTGGAAGAATGTGACAGCAACCACACAGTTACACATCTGAGTCACTTCTGAGCTCAATTATTTATTTTCATTTTCTTGATAACATTACAAACGCCTACCCCAAGACTGGCCATTTAATTAAAACTTAGTGAGTGAGCTATCACATACTGTCGGCAAACTCAGTTTAGACTTCATGGTGTAATCAGCTCTCTCTCCTCCCCCAGCACTGTGGTGATAAATCTTTATGTTTTTTTCCCTTGCTGCCTTTGGATTATATGAAGCATTATTGTTAATATATTTCGATATTATTTTTCTTCAAGGCCACTTTGCACCTGTATAAATGTGAAAACTGAGCTTCCACGATAGTGGAAGTATGGGCCATCTGGGACATATTTCCATGGCAGTATCTCCATTCTGTTGGGCCTTATATATTGCAAGAATTTGGGGTGGTAAATTAATTCCCAACAGTATCACTGATCAAGGCTGACAACTTCCAATTGGGTGCTCAGGCTTATCAGGTTGATAAAGATACACAGCATACTAAAGTAGCTCCTGCAAGACTCTGGCTTTCTCTGTGCCATGTCCATGACTGCAGCATTAAGACCAGTGGAGATTTGTGTTAGGCTCTATTGTCCCAGGCTTTTTCTTACACTACATTAAGGATAAAATGGGTTAGGTCCCAAAACCTGGTAGAAAGTTCTCAGCCCCAAATGGATAAGCCCGCAGGACCTCATTTCACACCCATGATCTCCAGATGCTTGTTCAACATATTCGTAAAAGCCTGACCCAACCTACTGCTGACTATCTTCAGGGATTAGCAGGTTAACATGCAAAGCTAACCCATACTGCTCCTCTGACACAGTCCTTTAGATAACTTAACAGAGTCTGGTCAATGATATAACGTTTGAAAATCCCAGAGCACAACTAATCTAGAAAAAAAAATCTAATCAGCAAAAAAGTTGAATTTAGCTTTAGGGAATTCATACCTACATTTACTTTACTCACAATTGTTCAGTAATTAAAGTGGAATTTGACTTGCATGCACAATGGACACAAGATGTAACTCCACTATAATTTTGATTCTTGCTTCTCTGTAGCTCAGCAGATGTGGATGCAATTATTAAGATACTTAAAGCATAGTGAATCTCTGATACTTCTAATGCAGCGTACACACGATTGGAAAAAGCTCTGATGGTTTTCCCATCCGAACTCCGACGGAATTTCGCTCAAACTGTCTTGCCTACACACGGTCACACCAAATTCTGATGGTCAATAACACTGCGACATACAACATGTTCAACGGCACTATAAAAGGGAAGTTTAATGCTTCGGAGCATGCGTTGAATTGTTTCCGAGCATGCGTCAGACTTTTGCGTGCATACACACAATCGAAAAAAATCGGATAGAAAGGTTTTCCGTCGGAAAAATAAAGAACAGGCTCTCAATCTAAAGTCCGTCGGAAATGCCGACAGAAAAAGACCGATGGGCATACACGCGGTCAGAAAATCCAATGGAAAGCTCCCATCTGACTTCTTCCATAGGAAATTCTGCCCATGTGTACGCGGCATAACTCTATAATTACAAATAAAAGGCCTAGTGACAAATAAAGGAGCAATGAATCAACTACAGCAACATAATTTTCATTTTGACACTAAACCAAATTGCATTGGTTTCCTTTAGTTCGAAAGTCAATCATTTTATTTTGCATTGCAATGATTTTAAGTCGATAGCAGTAAAATATGAATCAGTTATATTTAATGGTTATTTTTTTTAAATATGATACACATTTTTGTAAAATACTACAATCAGGTAACATTTAGATACTTAACTCCTTGAATTTAAAAATTACATTTAATGATGTATTATTCATACATCATTAAATGTGATTTTTAAATTCAAGGAGTTAAGTATCTGAATGTTACCTGATTGTAGTCTTTTATAGTCCTTGTACAGCAGGGTTGGAATATGAGCAGAACAAGCACACAAGGAGCTGATTATTCAATTTTCTCGAAGAATGATTCTGATAAGTATAGAAAGGCGAGTGACAGAAGGATGAGCTGCTTGGTGTGCTGCTTTTTGTTTCACTGTCCATAGTTTGAGGCAGGTCCTGGAAAGCCTGGGCTCAGAGAAAGTGGGTTGAATGATGCTAGCCTTCAAACTGAAAAAGCATAGCTACAGAAAAAAGTATTGCAGGGGAAATCTCTGGATTGAAAGTGAAAATTGCAGCATAAGCTGGTTTTGTTATTTTATCTTTTATTGGGCTTTTAATTATATCTTGTTCTATAATATTGGTTCTTTAAATAAAACCTATATAAAGACATACATTTGGGCAAGAATTTGTATTTACTATGGCATAGAAATACAAATTTACAGCACCCTTCTACATTATTCATTTGATATAGAGAAAACAATACAAGTTCACCTGTATATTTTATCAAGCAAATTATTTACAATTAGAAGCAAGTCAGGCTACCTCTATCTTGACAAAGTGTCTTTGACTATGTATTTGTGACCCCCCCCCCCCCCCACTAATGTATTCCTGGGAAGCCAACTGTGGCACATTTTCAAAGTTCTGAGACATAATTATTTCTGAAGATGAGACAAATTTTCACTTTAAACATATGCACAAATAAGAAGTGATCAGGGCAAGTTTTGGTCTGTAACCTTGTAATAGATCTGTTACATAATCTGCCTCGCTGCTCCTATTAGGCAACATACAACGCTGATGTCACTACCTTCTTTGCCTTACGGCAAGATTGATTCTAGTGGAGTTTTTTGTATGTAACCTTTTGGTATTGTTTGTCTGTTTTTAATTAATAAATCACCTGGATTACATGCATCTGGAGCCTTCCCCTTCTTTTACATGTGTACAGGTACTGAAGTATCGAGCGGTTTGAATGGGAGTGTGACAGGTTTTCTTCTCTCATCCCGTATGGGGATACTTGGACACACATGCAAGCTTTGACCTCCTTCATCTTGGGGTCCAACTATTTGGTAAGTGGCCCTATGCTTTTGATGGTCGAAAGTGTATTGAATGAAAGATTTTATTATTTACTTTGGAAAATTATTTACTGAATTTGTGGTGGCTAATTTAGAATTACTTTTCTGTGTCACAGAACTGATAAATATCCTCATTGGTGTTCTAAATGAAAAAAAAAAAAAACTAAAAAAATTAATGTCCTTATAATTACCCTTATCACATACGTTAGTTTGTTTTTATTTCATATACCACTTCACACAAATTAAAGCTGGTGTGCAAGTTAAGGGAAAAGATAAGAATGGTATGCCATGTATACAGAGAAGATGCAAGCAAGCTCAAGCAAGAGCATTTGTTACTTGAGCCAGCAGTGGACTGCTTTACCTTAACAAAGATGGCAGTGAGAATGCCAGTTCCGTTTTTTTTCTTTCTCTCTTTCTTTCTTTAAAAACCCAGATGGAGTTAAGCATATGAATGTTACTTGGTATTAGCCTTTTACAGTCCTCGTGCAAGAGGGCTAGAATATGAGCAGAACAAGCAGGGTAGGGGAGCACATCAAAATACTCCTAACAAATGGAAAATTTGATGCCTGAGCTGTCAATCATAAGGCCAATTTGTTGGTGTAACTTCTTCAGGAATTTGTAGGAACCTTAGGACATTTAGGAAGCACATCTGCACATTGGTGTAGTGTAGGGAACGGTATGTACAATGAACTCATTGTACCTGCAGTGCAGTTAACCTTTTACTTTAGTTATATGGGTTTACTTTAAGTACCTAAAGGTAAATGCCATAGCAAAACAGGATCTAAAATCAGCCAAATCCAAAAGCCATTCTACCACCCATTATATCATATCATATCATAGCACATAAACATACAACAGAGTCACCAATTGTCCATGATTTCCAACATCTCAGGACAGTCAGGAATTTCAAAGAATTTTCCCTTAGGACTTAAGAGTAGTTCAAGCCAACTGTACTTCAAGCTCATATTTCCAGGAAAAAAAAATATTCTGCACTCACCGAGACTGAAGAGTATGAGAAACTTCAGGCACACAAACTCCTGTCTGTCCACTTGCAGGGAATGTAGAAGAATGACTAGCTCCTGTGCTCTAAGAACCAGATTATTCAGAGTGGATCCAGCCTGGGCTGCAATGGCTGACAGTTCAATCTAAAAAACAAAAGAATACATGAAGTTTGAACACCTCTGTTAAACAGCTAAAGAATATTTTATTGCTCACATCACTTAAATATTTAAAAGAGAACTGCAATTAGGCTAAATCTCTATCAGGTTTTCTGTACCTTTCAGAGAATGCAATGGACCTGATTTTTTAAATTAATAAAATAAATACAGGGATAGATAATTATGAAAAGCTTGCATTACAGGCTCACATAAGCACACAGATGAACACATGTCTAAAGTGAATGCAATCTATGAATATATCTAGAAAATTGTACATTTCTGTTCTGTGTATATGGTGCAGCCTTAGTTTGCTATGCATGATGAATTTACAAATAATGTGGCATTTTGTGCGTTACGTTATACCATGCTGTGAATGAGTTTATAATATGGTGCTCCAATAACATGCTTTTGGAGTTAAAGATGCAGCAAACACAGCACACTGGTCTCTGCCATTGGAACCAATGACAAGATTATTTAAAGAACTGATTACTAAAGGTGAAAAAATATTACAATTACAGCACATTTCAATTTTTTTTTAATTTGCTCAAACTTCATAAGTCTCTCATCAATCACCTCAGCAGACCAACCATCTCTGGCACCAACTCCATCACAACAAATTTATCACAGTTCATTGGTTATGATTTGCAATAATTTGTTAGGAATCTTCCCTCATGATAAATAGTGTTGAGTGAACAATACAGCCGAGCATGAGACCATGCAGCATATTGCATTGCATTAGTGCACTTTTAACGCAGTATATTTCAGTGCATTGATGCACGTTTAACATAGTATATTTTAGTGTGTTAGTGCACGTTTACCACATTATATTGCATTGCACTAGTGCACGTTTAACGCAGTATATTTCAGTGCATTGGTGCACGTTTAACACAGTATACTGCAGTGCATTAGGGCACATTTAACGCAGTATATTACAGTAAAGTATAATTTAGTGCACGTTTACCGCAGTATACTGCAGTGCATCAGTGCAGTTTTACTGCAGTATATTGTAGTATGTCAGTGGAGTGTGTCTGTGTAGTGAGTACTCAAGTTAAAGTGCACCAAACACCACTTCCCATTGATTAAAGTGCATCCACCTACACCTTTCCCCATCTTTATTACATTTTGTTAATAGACTCCCCCCCATCATGTCTGGGAGGTCAAAATGGAGAGGCAGACATTCTGTGAGGTGGCCAGCAGCGTCTGTGTCCACAGGCAAATGTAGATATGGTCTGTCCTCAGGCAGGGCATCATTTCCTCTGTTTAGTGATGTTGCCCATGCTATCCAGCCACAGGATGCAGAGGAGGTGGTGGACTGGCTTAGTAAACCTCATTCTCTTCATCCTCCATCACTTAAGCTGAGACTAGTGCGCAGTCCACCACGACTGCCAGAATGGCTTCTTCTGCCTCATTGTCTACCGCTTCTCCTGCCATAGCCCCAGCATCAGGCATGGAGGAGTCAGCTGAGTTATTTGAGCACAGCTTCAGACACTTGCTACTTGACGATGCACAGACATTACATTATTCAGATCTTGGTTCTGAGGTTAAGGAAGGTAGGAACATGACCCTACAGAGAGGGGAAAACACTGGTAAACAACAAATTGTCTGTCATGTTCCCCCAGCCGCAGCATATTGCCAAGTTAGCTCCAGTGATGATGAGGTGGATGGAGGGGATGAAGATGATGAGGTCACTGACGCAACTTGGGTGCCGGATAGAGCAGAGGAGGAAAGTGAGGGTGATGCAAAACCCCAACCAGGCAGCCATCATGGAAGAGTAGAGAGCCACACAACACACAAGAGGAGAGGGGAAGGAGTAGGATTCTGGCTGTTTTGGAGGCATTGAAGCAGACGAAGACATACATCAACCCTTAACAGATGGTTTTCCATCCCCAGAACCCTTGGGAGTAGTACATGGCTGGGAGGAGGCAGCTCCAGATACTATAATCCTCAGTGACCCAGAGGAGTCTGCTTCTCATGCCTCGGTAAACTTGCGGTGCATGGACTCCCTCATTATTCAAAGCCTGTTAAAGGAGCCAAGAATATGTGCCATCAAGGAGAAGGATCTCTATTAGTTGTCAAACCTCCTTGAACACCATTACAAGGGCCAAGTCTCAGAACTCCTTGCATCCCCACAAAGGAAGCAGAAGATGAAATCTCTTGAGGACACCTTAAAGAGGAGATGTATTGCATTTGCAGACTCTGGTAGGTTATAGTCTCATGGGAAACTTTAGTTTTGAGGCTTCTGTTGGTTTAAGAGAGGAGCTGTGGAGAAGGGGGCCACCTCAGTGATGCATTTCAAATGTTTTTAGTCCTTTGTGCCCAGGGCTGTCAGCTTCCACAGCCCATCGGCAGCATCTGCATCATATGGTGGGAGATTATCTAGGGGCAAACACAGACATGGAGAGCTTTCCAGTTGATGATCCACTGGGTTACTGGGTCATGAGAATAGACCACTGGCCAGAACTTGCCCAGTATGCAATTGAGCTGCTGGGCTGCCCTGCATCCAGCGTGCATTTCAAACGGGCTTTCAGTGCTGCTGGAGTTTTTGTGACAGATAAGAGAGCGCGTCTGTCTACAGACTCTGTTGACTGGCTGACATTTATCAAAATTAATCAGTCCTGGATTAGCAGCAGCTATCAAGCCCATGATGCCGATGACACCGATTACGTTTCTGGATCTCAAATCTCTGAAAGACTGTCTAGGCTGCCTAGCTTTGTGGGTGTTGATTTCATTTTGAAGAATTTTTTTGGTGTAGGTTTCATGGGCACAATTAACACCCATATCATTTAAATTTTTGACAGCATGGCCAATTCTTGCTTTTATCAAGAGTACCTCTATAGTGTTAGGTGTGAAGGCACCACCAACACTCAAAGCACAATTTGTCCACACCTGTTACTTCTATCCAACGTCTGCGAAACAGACACCAGAAATTATCC
This sequence comes from Lithobates sylvaticus, assembly GCA_028564925.1. Lineage (NCBI taxonomy): Eukaryota > Metazoa > Chordata > Amphibia > Anura > Ranidae > Lithobates > Lithobates sylvaticus. The sequence goes on from CM053033.1 coordinate 137,985,320, forward strand.
CAACAATCTCTAATCTTGTTCCTCGTTCTGATGAGGCTAAATTGTGGCCTCATCATACAGACTGGCTCCCCAAGCCATTGTTTACAAAATAAAGAAAGCTTGCAGGGAAAATTAACATTTTTGTTGGCTTTATAAATGTCATTATTGCTGCAGCAGCTTCTATAAATGGTACAGATGTGACATTTTACAGGCAGAATAAGGGGACCCCCCAGGCACTATATTTAAAGGTTAAAGGTTTTTTATGAGTTCACTTTAGGCATCAGTAGATCACTGCTAGGGATGAGCCGAACACCCGCGGGTTCGGTTCGCACCAGAACCTTCGAACGGACCGAAAGTTCGCGCGAATTTTCGAACCCTATTCGTTATAATGGACGCAAACGTTCAAAATCAAAATTGCTAATTACAACGGCCAATATGCATGTTAATGTCATAAAACAGGTTTGGGGACCCGGGTCCTGCCCCAGGGGACATATATCAATGCAAAAAGAACTTTTAAAAACTAACGTTTTTTCGGGAGCAGTCATTTTAATGATGCATAAAGTGAAAACAAAAAAGTGAAATTTTCCTTTAAATATGGTACCTGGGGGGTGTCTAAAGTAAGCCTGTGAAGTGGCATGTGTTTCCCGTGTTTAGAACTGTCCCTGCACAAAATTACATTTGTAAAGGAAAAAAAGAAGCCATTTAAAACCACTTGCGGCTTTAATGTCATGTCTTGTCCTGGCCGCCATATGGCTGAAAATCCTTGAGAAACATGGCATGGCTAAGTTTCAGCTTGAGTACACGAACAGATTGTCGGACATTCTCCTTCAGGATCTCTTGGTAGACAGCAGAATTCATAGTTCCTTTCATCACGGCAAGTCTTCCAGGTCCTGAAGCAGCAAAACAGCCCCAGACCATCACACTACCACCACCATATTTTACTGTTGGTATAATGTTCTTTTTCTGAAATGCAGTGTTCCTTCTACGCCAGATATACTTGGACACACACCTTCCAAAGAGTTCCACTTTTGTCTCATCGGTCCACAGAATGTTGTCCCAAAAGTCTTGGGGATCTTCAAGATGTGTTGTGGAGAAATTGAGACGAGCTTTGATGTTCTTTTTGCTCAGCAGTGGTTTTCTCCTTGGAACTCTGCCATGCGGGCCATTTTTGCCCAGTCTTTTCCTGATGGTGGAGGCATGAACGCTGACCTTAACTGAGGCAAGTGAGGCCTGCAGTTCCTTGGACGTTGTTGTGGGGTCTTTTCTGACCTCTTGGATAAGTCGTCGCTGTGCTCTTGGGGTAATTTTGGGCGGGCGGCCACTCCTGGGAAGGTTCACCACTGTTCCATGTCTTCGCCATTTGTGGATAATGGCTCTCACTGTGGTTCGCTGGATTCCCAAAGCTTTGGAAATGGCTTTATAACCCTTTCCAGACTGATAGATCTCAATTACTTTCTTTCTCAATTGTTCCTGAATTTCTTTGGGTCTCGGCATGATGTGTAGCTTTTAAGGATCTTCTGGTGGACCTTACTGTGTCAAGCAGCTCCTATTTAAGTGATGCCTTGATTGTGAACAGGTGTGGCAATAATCAGGCCTGGGTGTGGCTAGAGAAATTGAACTCAGGTGTGGACAACCACAGTTATAGTATGTTTTAACAAGGGGGGCAATCACTTTTTCACACAGGGCCATGATGGTTTGGATTTTTTTTCACCTTTAATAATAAACACCTTCATTTACAAATTGCATTTTGTGTTTACTTGTGTTGTCCTTGACTATTGTTTAAATTGGTTTGATGTTCCGAAACACTTAAGTGTGACAAACATGCAAAGGAACAGGAAATGAGGAAGGGGGCAAACACTTTTTCACACCACTGTAGGTGGTGCAAACAAGACATGGACTGTAGGTTTGTTCTTAAGTAGAATCTGAACAGGTACATTATGAAGTGTAGCTCCATCCCCAAAAAATCTATTTTTAAGCTTTTTGGAGAACATGGGGAGGGGTTATCACCCCTGTAACATTTGCTGTCTTTGCACATCTGTTCAGAACATTTCACCTCACTTTCCGTCCCAATGACAAATGTTTTTGGAAAAGTGGGGTTTTAATTGAAACAAGGATTGGTGATAAAGCATCAGTAGAGAGGAGATACCTTTTTCCCAAATTAAATCTAACAGGATCGAATTTCCCTTCCTATGGGTAGATTTCCTCTCACTTCCTGTTTTCTCTTTCCGTTTGCAAGTAGGAGTCGTTTGTAAGTTGGATGTTTGAAAGTAGGGGCCTGCCGTATATACTCTGCAGAAATTTTCCCTATTAGATGTTGGTGTAGCCACAAGACTGGTGGGCACAGGAATGGGCCCTGCTGTGAGTTAATAGATCAAGATTTGTACTTGCATGCATCTGTTGAACAGGGCAGAAAAATTGGGCCTTTGGTGGTGGTGGTAGACGGTGTTGCCACAAGACTGTAAGCCCTCACAGTTACTCTTGGTGGGTGCAGGAATGGGCCCTGCTGTGAGTTATTAGATCAAGATTTGTAATTGCATGCACCTGTTGAACAGGGCAGAAAAATTGGGCCTTTGGTGGTGGTGGTGGACGGTGTTGCCACAAGACTGTAGGCCCTCATAGTTACTCTTGGTGGGCGCAGGAATGGGCCCTGCTATGAACTATTAGATCAAGATTTGTAATTACATGCCCCTTATACAGGGGCTGAAAAATTGTGCCTTAGGCATTGGTGCTGGTGCCACAACACTGCAACCCCTCACAGATACTGTACTCTTAGCACAGCAATGAGACCTGTTGCAAAGCATTGCCTAAAAATTGTAATTACACGCCCCAATAGGGGCTGAAAAATTGTGCCTTAGGCACTGGTGCTGGTGCCACAACACTGCAACCCCTCACAGATACTGTACTTGGAGCACAGCAGACACACATGTTACGAAGCATCTTTTTAAAAAATTGTAATTACACGCCCCTGTTATACAGGGGCTGAAAAATTGTGCCTTAGGCATTGGTGCTGGTGCCACAACACTGCAACCCCTCACAGATACTGTACTCTGAGCACAGCAATGAGACCTGTTGCAAAGCATTGCCTAAAAATTGTAATTACACGCCCCAACAGGGGCTGAAAAATTGTGCCTTAGGCACTGGTGCTGGTGCCACAACACTGCAACCCCTCACAGATACTGTACTTGGAGCACAGCAGTCACACCTGTTGCGAAGCATTTTTTTTAAAAAAATTAGTACACGCCCCTGTTATACACTGGTGTGGTGGCATGGATCATTGAGGAGGAGGAAGAGGATATTCAGTGAACATAACAGGACAGTCACTCAGCATCAGCATAGGCAGTCTTGAAGGGATGTGACATTATAAATTATTCAGTTATATCCGCTTCAGGTGCCTGGTAGCTGGTGGTGATCCAAGACTGATTCATTTTTATGAAGGTCAGTCGATCAACCGAGTCGGTGGACAGGCGCACCCTATGATCGGTGACAAATCGGAAAGAACGCTGGATGCAGGACAGGCCAGTAGCTCAATTGCATACTGTGCAAGCTCTGGCCAGTGATCCATCCTCAGGACCCAGTAAGCCAGAGGATTTACGGTGGGAAAGGTGTCCAAGTCTGACCTTGCCCCTAGGTATTCCTGCACCATGTATATCAGACGCTGGCGATGGTTGCTGGAACCGATCATACCTTGGGGCTGCGGACTAAAAAATTGTCTGAACGCATCGGTCAGACGTCCACCTTCCCCACCGCTCCTTCTGCTACTGACCGAAGCCTCAGCAACTCGTTGTCCAGGACCAGGAGTTTGTAACCTCCCAGTTTCTGGGAACGCGTTGCACAGACCTTTCTGCAAGGCCTCCCTGAGATGTCTCATCTTCTGCTCCCTCTGCGACGGCAAGATAAGGTCCGCAACCTTACCCTTGTACCGGGGATCAAGGAGAGTGGCCAGCCAGTAATGGTCCCTCTCCTTGATCCGAAGAACATGAGGATCCTTCCGCAGGCTTTGCAGGATCAGGGAGGCCATGCTACGTAGGTTAGCTGAGGCATTCGGTCCGGAGTCTTCTGGGTCACTGAGGATGACATGATCGCCAGCCACCTCCTCCCAGCCACGTACAAGTCCACTGGTTTGTTGGGACTGTACATCATCCCTAAAAGACTGCTGCTGCTGATGCTGAGTGCCAGGCTCCACCTCCATGCTCACACAATCCTCCTCCTCCTCATCCTCTTCCTCTTCCTGTGTGATGGGTGGGACAGAAGGAACACTGTCTGGATAAAGGGGGCCTTGAGAGGCAAGGAAGTCCTCCTCTTCCTGCCTCTGTTCTGCCTCAAGTGCCCTGTCCATTATCCCACGCAGCGTATGCTGGTGGACAAGAGGTACAGTGTCACTGATGCATGCACTGCCACTGCTCACCATCCTCGTGGCCTCCTCAAATGGTGAGAGGACAGTGCATGCATCCCTGATCATGCTCCACTGGTGTGGGGAAAAAAAGCCAAGCTCCCCTGACCCTGTCCTGGTGCCGTAGTCGCAAAGGTACTCATTGATGGCCCTCTGCTGCGTGTGCAGTCGCTGCAGCATGGCCAACGTTGAGTTCCACCTGGTGGGCATGTCACATATTAGGCGGTTCTTGGGCAGCTTCAGCTCCTTTTGCAGCTCAGTCAGCCGAGCACTGGCATTATAAGATCGGCGGAAATGCACACAGACTTTCCTGGCCTGCCTCAGGACATCCTGTAAGCCTGGGTACCTGCCCAAGAACCGCTGCACCACCAGGTTGAGGACATGAGCCATACAGGGCACATGGGTGAGCTGCCCCTGTCGCAGGGCGGAGAGGAGGTTGGTGCCATTGTCAGAAACAACCATTCCTGGCTTAAGCTGGCGTGGCGTCAACCACCTCTCGGCCTGCCCCTGCAGAGCTGCCAGAACCTCTGGCCCAGTGTGGCTCCTGTCCCCCAAACACAGCAGCGCAAGCACGGCATGGCATCTTTTTGCCTGCGTACTCGCGTAGCCCCTTGTACGCCTACGGAGCACTGCTGGTTCCGAGGACAGAGCACTGGAGGAAGAAGAAGAGGAGGGGGTGGAGGAGAGAGGTGTGTCACAACCAGTAGTAGCATTTTGGAGGCGTGGTGGCGGAACAACCTCCAACACTACTGCACCTTGTCCTGCATCCCTCCCAGCTGCCAATAGAGTGACCCAATGGGCCGTAAAAGAAAGATTACGTCCCTGTCCATGCCTGCTGGACCATGAGTCAGTTGTAATATGCACCTTACCGCTGACCGCCCCGGTCCAGCGAGGCATGGACATTGCCTTCCACATGCCGGTAGAGAGACGGAATCGCCTTCCGTGAGAAAAAGTGGCGTTTGGGAACCTGCCACTGAGGAACCGCACCGAACAAACTCACGGAAGGGGGCCGAGTCTACCAACTGAAAAGGCAGCAGTTGAAGTGCTAGCAATTTAGCCAAGCTAGCATTCAACCGCTGGGCATGTGGATGGCTGGGAGTATACTTCTTTCGACGGTCCAGCAGCTGGGGCAGGGAAATTTGCCTGCTACAATCGGACGTCGGTGTACTGCAAGTACTAATTCTACACCTTCAGTCCTCTCAGAGCAGCTTTCAGAGAGGACTGAAGATATAGTGGGGATGGAGATATCAGCTGATGAGGAGCAAGGAGAGGTCCGCTTTGTTCTTTGGTGTGGGTCTTTTATGTGTGCTTGCCAACGAGCTGCATGGCAGGTCGACATATGTCTGCTCATGCTTGTGGTGCCCAAGCGGCTGATGTTTTGGCCACGCGAGATACGCTTGAGACAAATATTGCAAATGGCAGTTGTTCGATCTGATGCACTCGTCTCAAAAAAGGCCCACACCAAAGAACTTTTGTGATAACGTGCAGAGGCAGCGCCCTGCACAGGTGGTACAGTTGCTGTGCTGGCCTCCAGGGGGCATTCTGCCTCGTTGGACATGTGACGCTGCATCCTCCTCCACCTCCTCCTCCTCCTCCTCTCTCCCTTCAGGCACCCACGTGGAGTCAGTGACCTCATCATCCCCTCCCTCTTCACCACTAGAGCAAACCTGGCAGTAAGCTGCAGCTGGTGGAACAGTACTGCCAGATTGATGTCCTTCAGCATCCCCTCTCTCTGCGCGCACACTACTGCCTTCCTCAAGCTGGGTATCATCATCCGAGCCTTCGAATCGTTGGGCATCCTTCTGGAGCATGTACCCAACACTGTGCTCAAACAGTTCGGGGGACTCCTCAGGAGGACATGGTGGATCTAGGGAAGGGGTGGCTGATGATGCCATTGAGTATGCGTTGGCAGCTGCTCTGCCAGTACCCTGGTCATCCATTCTACCAAGCCTTCGGCATGATGCGGCTCCACATGTCCAGCTGCCGAAAACAAAGACAAGCGTGTCCCATGGCCACGTGCTGATGACGATGCACGACCACGTCCACAGCCAGCACTGTTGTCTCTAGAAACAGAGCCTGCCTGCCCTGTGTTCTTGCCTCGGCACGCTCTGCCTCTCCTTGGGGGTCTTCCAGCCATTGTAGTCGGTAATGTATATAGTTTAAAAAATAGAGCTCCTATGTGTGCTCACAACACACTGTAGGTCCTATGGGTGCTGACAATAACACACTATAGGTACTATGTGTGCTGCTGACAAGAAAATATTGGAGCTCTGTGTGCTGCCACTAACACACTAGAAGTCCTATGGGTGCTGCTGACACAATAGGTAGTATATGTGTGCTGCTGTCAAGAAAATATAGGAGCTCTGTGTGCTGCCACTAACACACTAGAAGTCCTATGGGTGCTGCTGAGAAGAAAATATAGGAGCTCTGTGTGCTGCCACTAACACACTAGACGTCCTATGGGTGCTGCTGAGAAGAAAATATAGGAGCTCTGTGTGATGCCACTAACACACTAGAAGTCCTATGGGTGCTGCTGAGAAGAAAATATAGGAGCTCTGTGTGATGCCACTAACACACTAGAAGTCCTATGGGTGCTGCTGAGAAGAAAATATAGGAGCTCTGTGTGCTGCCACTAACACACTAGAAGTCTTATGGGTGCTGCTGAGAAGAAAATATAGGAGCTCTGTGTGATGCCACTAACACACTAGAAGTCCTATGGGTGCTGCTGAGAAGAAAATATAGGAGCTCTGTGTGATGCCACTAACACACTAGAAGTCCTATGGGTGCTGCTGAGAAGAAAATATAGGAGCTCTGTGTGCTGCCACTAACACACTAGAAGTCCTATGGGTGCTGCTGAGAAGAAAATATAGGAGCTCTGTGTGCTGCCATTAACACACTAGAAGTCCTATGGGTGCTGCTGACACAATAGGTAAAATATGTGTGCTGCTGTCAAGAAAATATAGGAGCTCTGTGTGCTGCCACTAACACACTAGAAGTCCTATGGGTGCTGCTGAGAAGAAAATATAGGAGCTCTGTGTGCTGCCACTAACACACTAGAAGTCCTATGGGGGCTGCTGAGAAGAAAATATAGGAGCTCTGTGTGATGCCACTAACACACTAGAAGTCCTATGGGTGCTGCTGAGAAGAAAATATAGGAGCTCTGTGTGATGCCACTAACACACTAGAAGTCCTATGGGTGCTGCTGAGAAGAAAATATAGGAGCTCTGTGTGATGCCACTAACACACTAGAAGTCCTATGGGTGCTGCTGAGAAGAAAATATAGGAGCTCTGTGTGATGCCACTAACACACTAGAAGTCCTATGGGTGCTGCTGAGAAGAAAATATAGGAGCTCTGTGTGATGCCACTAACACACTAGAAGTCCTATGGGTGCTGCTGAGAAGAAAATATAGGAGCTCTGTGTGATGCCACTAACACACTAGAAGTCCTATGGGTGCTGCTGAGAAGAAAATATAGGAGCTCTGTGTGATGCCACTAACACACTAGAAGTCCTATGGGTGCTGCTGAGAAGAAAATATAGGAGCTCTGTTTGCTGCCACTAACACACTAGAAGTCCTATGGGTGCTGCTGAGAAGAAAATATAGGAGCTCTGTTTGATGCCACTAACACACTAGAAGTCCTATGGGTGCTGTTGGGGTGCAATGCTGTGCTAACAGCACTGCGGTTGGTACTACTGCAATACTGTACTAACAGTAAGCACGCACCAGACTAATCCCCAGCAGCAGCTAATAACACACTAATTGTGCAATCAGCAGCAATGAACGATCACTAATGATGAATGACTCAGGTAGCAATGGTTTAGCAAAGAAATAGACAATGGTTTAGCAAAGAAATAGCAATCAAGCAAAGACAGAATCAGCAGACTGCTCTCTCCTAAAGCCGGAACACATGGTGGGGTCTTTTAAATGGTGGGGCGTGTACTAAAGCCCCTGAGCTTTAATTGGCTACAGGCGTCCTGCCTGTAGCCAATTATTGCTCTCCGAGTTTCTGGCGCTGTGATTGGCCAAGCATGCGGGGTCACAGCGCATGCTTGGCCAATCATCAGCCAGCAATGCACTGCGCCGGACGCGCCGGCCGCAATGCATTGCGGGGCCGCTCGCATCACACGAATGTGATGCGAACGGCCCAAATAGTTCTGGGCTCGCCGAACGAGCGAACGCCCGGTGCTCGATTCGAACGTGGGTTCGAATCGAGCACCGGGCCCATCCCTAATCACTGCTCATTTAAAAATTATTTTTTACAAACTTGTTTTTCATTGATACATGTCCCCCAGGGCAGTACCCTGGACGGCCATAACCATTATATGTCCAATTACTTGCATATAAACCTTCAAAATGGGCACTTTTGATTTTTTCAGTTTGGGTCCTATAAACTTGGGGTTTGGCCCATGTCTAATTATCAATATAACAGATTTGATATCTAGTCCTAAAGTGTTAATAAACCCACAACAGTAAAATCAGCCTGTATATTCAGTAAAGCATACCCTTTCCAATGCATCAGGTACTGTATGCACCCACGGAACCCAAGGGAGTCAACAATTGACTGTACTTCATATTCCTCATGGTTCTCAACCTGTACAGGGTGATGACGAGGCACCGAGGTGGTAAAGCGGTTGCAGACCAAAAGTTTTAATCAGGAGACATGAAATACATTCGAGAAACGCATAATAGAAGGAAGGTCTAATGTGTAAGCCAATGGGTTAATCCTGCAAAGAATATGGAAAGGCCCAATAAACCGAGGTACGAACTTCAGATAGGAGACATGAAGTTGGAGATTGTGAGATGACAGCCAGACCCTGCCAGACCCTGTCCCCAACCTGGTAGGCAGGAGTCAGGCAACATGGTAGGTTGGAAACCATAGTTCGCTATACATAAATAGGGACAATAGGGAAGCAGAATTCTAGGCACTATTGTGAGCAAACTCTGCCCACGTTAAGAGGTCTGACCAGTTGTTATGATGGTCAGATATATAGCAAAGTAGGAATTGCTCCAAGGATTGGTTGGCTCGTTCTGTGGCCCCATGACTGCGGGTGATACGCAGAGAAGAAAGCAAGCTGAATTCCCAACTGTGCCCAAAAGGCTCGCCAGAACCCATACACAAACTGACTACCCCTGCCCGAGACAATCACTTTGGGTAGCCCATGTAAGCAAAAGATCTCCTGAACAAAATGGAAGGCAGTTCCTTAAAAGTGGGCAACTTCTTAAGTGGAATACAATGGGACATTTTCGAGAACCAGTCAACCACCATAAGGAAAACTGTGTTGCCCTGGGAGTTGGGTAACTCCACAATGAAATCCATAGACAGGTGGGTCCAGGGCCTCTCTCCATTGGGTATGGGTTGTAGGAAGCCCACTGGAAGGTGTTATGGAGTCTTACTCTGAGCACACATGGAAGAGGCAGCTACGATGGCGGTTACATCAGCACGTAGACTAGGCCACCAGAATTGTTGAGAAATGGCCCAAAAGAGTTGATTCTTCCCAGGGTGGCCAGCAGCCTTGGGAGAATGGTAGGTCTGAAGCATGGCAGTACGGAGACTTGTTGGGACAAAGCAGCGGTCACAAGGTTTCTCAGGAGGAGCATGGACCTGAGTGGCAAGAATTTTGTCACCCAAAGGAGAAGTGAGACTGGTGTGAACCGTAGCCAGAATACGATCAGGAGGAATCACAGGAACCGGAACCGACTCCATCTTGAAAGTGGAGGAAAATTGTTATGACATAGGTTCAGCCCTTACATTCTTACTACCGGGTAAGAATGAGACAATTTAATTGAAACTAGACAAAAATAGCCCATCGCGCCCTTCTGGGAGAGAGGTGTTTAGCCTCAGACAAGAATGTGAGATTCTTATGGTCAGTAAGAATGACACAGTGGTACCTTCGAGGAGATGTCTCCATTCTTTCAGGGTTAAAATGATCACTAACAGCTCTCTGTCACCAATCTTGTAATTGCACACTGCAGGTGACAATTTCTTGGAAAAGTAGCCACAAGGATGCATAGCAGTGGAAATATAGGACGTTGAGACAGAAGGGCGCCAACTCCAGTCTCATAGGCATCAACCTCAAGGATATAAGGTAATGTAGGATCAGGATGTGCCAACACAGGAGCAGAAACAAAGGCAGCCTTGAGACTCTCAAAGGCCTTAATGGACTCTGGAGACCAACTCTGTGGATTACAGTCCTTTCTGGTCATATCAGATAATAGTTGGCAAAGCCAAGAAAACGCTGCAGAGGATGTAAACCCACGGGTCGGGGCTACTGTAGTACTTCTGAAGGTTTCTCTGGGTCCATCGAAAAACCAGCAGTGGAAATGACATAACCCAGGAATTTTACCTGTTCACGATGGAATTCACAGTTCACCAATTTTCAATAGAGATTGGTCTCTAAATTTCTGAAGCACACGGCAGACATCTGTGTGGTAGCTCTCCACAGACTTGGAAAATATGAGGATATCGTCGAGATAAACCACCACACATAACTGCAACAAATCTCGAAGGACATAGTTAATAAATTCCTGGAAAACTGACGGGGCGTTACAAAGGCCAAAAGGCATTATAAGGTACTTAACAGGAACAGGACCTCAAGGTTCGGGTGTTCCCTGGTCGGGTAGGACAAGACTTCAAAAAGTGACCTACCTGGCCACAATAAAGGCACAATCTTTCCCTCCTCCTAAGGGTTCTCTCATCCGCAGAGAGATGCGCGAAGCCTGAGTGGGTTCATCTTCACAGACCAACTCGGTACCAGGAGGCATAGGAGGTGAGGGAGGCAAGGGTGGGACTGCAAAGTTTGAAGACAAATGTACAGGAGGTTTCTGCAAGCGCTCCTTAAAAGGAAGTCTTTCTCTGAGTCTGGAGTCAATGAGGATGGCAAACGTGATCTATTTCTCCAGCTCAGTGGGTATATCTCGGGCTGCTATCTCATCCTTGATGGTATCCGAGAGACCATGAGAAAAATCAGCCACGAGGGCCTCATTGTTCCAAGCAACCTCTGCTGCCAGAGTACGTAATTCAATGGCGTAATCAGCAACAGTTCTCATCCTCTGTTTGATGAACATGAGGCATTGGCAGCAGAAGCGGAGCATGCAGGAATGTCAAATACCCTTTTAAAAGAAGCCACAAGCTCTGGGTAACTAAGACAACAGGTTTTTGCATCTCCCATAGAGGGTTTGCCCAGGCCAAGGCTCTCTCAGAAAGAAAATATATCACAAAACCTACTTTGCTTCTGTCCATGGGAAATGCCTGGGGCAGTATCTCAAAGTATATCTTAACCTGGTTGAGAAGCCCTCTGCATTAGACTGGGTCATCCCCAAATTGCTGGAAGTGGAGCGGAACCAGACATACCTCTTATAGAGGTAATACTCAAGGTGGGTGCCTGCACAGACACTGGAGCAGCAGCAGGGATGGCCTGCAACACAGGTTGTACCGGGGGAGCCACAGTGGGAGATTCCAGGTGAGCCGTGCGACTCAGGATCATTTGTAATGCCATGGAAAACTGATCCATGCGGTGATCCTGCTCATCCAATCTGGAAAAAATATTACCAACAAGTGGATTGAGTGCATCTTCTGAATTCATGGCCTCCGCCTACTGTCAGACTGAGACAGAAGTACAGTTAAATCACACTTGTTTAATAATAAAAAGGTAAACAGAATAAACGTAGTCAAAACAAAGTTCAGGAACTGGAACGGATAGTCAGACAAGCCAAAACATCAGGGAGCCAGAGCATAGTAGAACAGCAAACAGGATCTGGAGCCAGAAGGAATGTCAACCAAGCAAGTCTTTAACAGGAACACAGGAGAGCGTCTCTAGAGATGTGACCAAGGATTAGGCAGATATCATCTGGGCTGGATGGCTTAAAGTGGTTGTAAACCCTAGAAAAACAAAACAAAACCAAAAAAACAACCTGCAAGACAAAGGCATAATGAACTAGTATGCATAGCATACTAGCTCATTATGTAATACTCACCTGAAATCGAAGCCCCCGCAGCCGTACTCGTACCCCGCTCCAGTGGCTGACATCGCTCCCAGAGTTACTTCTGGGTATCGCGGGCTCTGTGATTGTCCAGAGCCGCGATGCCGTCACTCCTGCGCATTGGGCGCGGGAGCCGCCGGTAACAGCACAGTCTAACTGAAGCAACAATTTGTACTGCCATTGCTTCAGTGCACATGTGCCGATGACATTGGCACATGCAAATAAAAGGGATATCTCCTAAACCGTCCAGTGTAGCTACAGGTAATCCTAATTTTTAGGGTTAACAACCACTTTAAGTAGGCAGGATTGATGAGCAGGATATCATCAACATGTGAGTCACTGTGGAGAGAAAGAAGCTGGCAATTTTCTGACAGCTGGGCAGCCTTGAGATGGAAGGGCTGAGCCCAGCCCTGACACTTTTACTGTCCCCAATCCAACTGCTAATAGACCAGAGCATTGGAGGCACTTTGCACATACTCAGTTTGGTGTGTATTGCTAGAGAATTTTTATTTTTTTGGGAGGGTAAATGTGATCAGCACAGGACAAATCAGCACTGTCTAGAGAGAAAGTCAGGGGTTATACAGCCTCATAGGACAGTCAGAGGAGAATGAAAACTCCTCCTACAAGCTTTTACCAGTGGTCGGCCGGATGCTGAAATCACAAGACTGCTGTATACTGCTGAGGAGAAAAGGTATTTAGCAGTTTATATTTACTAAAATAATTGCACTTCCATATTCTGTGTACTGTGGGAGACCAGATATAGTGAATGCAGAGTCCTGGGTTTAGTAACACTTTAAGGGAAAAAATTAAACCAATAATAACTCTTGCCTGGCCCTTGATGTAGCATCTCTTTATGCAAACATGCTGCTAACAAATGGTCTAAAGATATCCTATAATTATAGCAATCCTATAAAAATTCCCAACTTTGTTCAACATTTAAATGCTAACACATTTAAAGGCCTTACCTTTACTAATAATTCACACCCAACTATAACAGACTATCTGTATGTGCCCCTCATGGGTAATTTGGATAAGATCATAACCTGAACTCGTTCAATGAGTCAATTACCAAAAGCTTTTTCTTTAGCCGACAAATATTCCCATTGTTTAGTTTAAAAGAGAGAAATTGTGCTGAAGATTCTATGACGGTCAGGGATAGATAATACTGTCTGCTAGTTGCCCAGACCTTGGCATGTTCTCCTGACTATCCTGTATTTAGCCCTGTACTGCTGCTTCCACTCTGTCCACCAAAGACAGTCTGTGAGCTAGAGCTGAGAGACCACGGGGGCCGCCACCTGGAGTCAGCTGCAGCCAAATCCGTCCTCACCACTATAGGCTCTGGTGAAAACCTGCTGGCTCCTAGATTCCTGGGGAATATTACGCTCTAAATTCCTGTTTGTTCCGTGTTGGTGTTCAGGTGGAGCTGCTTTCCTGAACCACCCAGAGTTCCATCCGCAGCAGTCAGCCGAAGAGTCCACAACCTTAGCAGTGTGCTCCTAACCCAAGCGGTGTGCATCTGTCCCCTGGCCTCAAGTGACCTGACACCCTCCCCTCTATAAGAAGCTAGGAAAAGACCTCAATTTGTGGTCTAAACCTAATTTATCCTGGATAGGCAGGATCAATTCTATTAAAATGACCCTCCTCCCTTGTCTACTTTACTTATTTTGATTGCTTCCTGTTCTGATAAAAAGGGCACAATTGAACAGCTTACAGTCAAAAATTATACAATTTATTGGGGGGCGGGGGGCCATCATTGTCCTAAAACAATACTTTTTCGTCTATGTACCAAGGAGGGCTCGTTCTCCCAAGCCCTTGGTGGTAATACCAAGCAGCTCAGTTAGCACAATTTTTCATGATCTACTCTTGAGGTCCCAAACATGACTGGGTCTTCATAGAATAACAGGCTGTCCCTCATCACACACTAGACTTTCTTGACTTTCTTGCCTCCAAAAAAAGACACCCGATTCTGTACCTACTTTAACACATTCTTTCGCACTAAGTGACCAGATCCACAAACACCCTTCTCTTATCTCGGAGCTTAAACTCCAGACACACCTATTTTACAAACCACAATTCCCTCCAGGTTTGAATATTAAAGCCTTTCACTGGTGGCTGAATAAAGGACTATTTCACATAGGGCATTTTTTTTTAACTCCATGGGCCCACTATCGGTGAGTCATTGCATCAGTGTATTCCAAATGCTCCCTGAAAAGTAACATAGGCTAACCCAAATCTCTAATTTCTTGCACTCCATTTAGGTCAGCAAACCTGAACCACCTAAAATCACCACATATGAACGTTCCTGCTCAGAAATTTTAGATTCAAGAGGAGGCATCTCCGTTATTTATGCATTGTTGGCCAATAACATGGACAAGTCGGCTTACGCTCGGAGCTGGGAACAGGATCTGGAGGAGGAATGGGATTTGGACACCTGGCACCAGTGCTTTCCTTCAAAGGAGTCTTTAATGTCTCGATAATTGAGGCCAACATAAAACTTATCTTGCGATGGTACCTGGTGCCTACACGCCTGGCTAACATGTTTCCGGGATCTTCTCCTCTTTGTTTTACGAGGCTGTGACCATATAGGTAACTTCTTCCATATTTGGTGGCCCTGCCCTCGTATTCGAGGTTTCTGGAATAGATTCTTCCAGATAATGCGCAAGGTTACAAGTTGCACTATTCCCCAGACCAAGCACATAGCCTTATTAAACTCTCCTGTTCTATATGCTGCTAGGAGCGAAGATTACTATTGCTCGAGCCTGGAAAAAACCCACAATCTCAAATCAGTTTTGCTAAAAGCAAAATCTCCTGGATCATGTCGAAAGAAAAACATGTTAGTATCCTACATGATAGGATTAGGAAATGTTAACTAACTTGGGAGCCATGGGCAGCTTATGCGAACATCTCCTTATGATTTTTGTTGTTGTTGGGGATCTATTGTGCCCCCCCCCCCCCGGTGACTGTCTTCTCCATTCTCCCTCCTCTACACTTCTCCCTTTTCCTTCTTTATAGCTCTATTTTTAGGTTGTCTTTAACCACTTCAATACCAGGCACTTTCCCCCCAGTCCAATTTTCAGCTTTTAGCGCCGTTGCATTTTGAATGACAATTGCGCGGTCATGCAACACTGTACCCAAACAAATTTGTCATCATTTTGTTCACACAAATAGAGCTTTCTTTTGGTGGTATTTGATCTGCTGGGGTTTTTATTTTTTGCTCAACAAATAAAAAAAGGCAAATAATGTTTAAAAAAAAAGTTTTTCTTTGTTTCTGTTATAACATTTTTTAAATAAGTAAGTTTTCTCCTTTACTGATGGGCACTGATGAGGCTGCACTGACAGGCACTGATAAGGTGGTTATGATGGGCACTGATGAGGTGGCACTGATGGGCACTGATGAAGGGCACTAATATGCAGCACTTATGGGCACTGATAGGTGGCACTGATGGACACTGATAGGTGGCACTAGTAAGCAGCACTGATGGGCATTTATAAGCGGCACTTATAGGCACTCATAGGCGGCACTGATGGGCAATGATGGGCGGCCCTGATAGGTACTGAAAGGCTGCACTGATGGGTACTTATGGATGGCACTGATGGGCACTGATGGACACTGATAGGTGGCACTGATGGACACTGATGGGCATCACTGATAATGAGGCACTGGCAGGCATTAGTGATGGGCACTGACTGGCACCATTTGCGGGCACTGATTGGCATTGATTTTGGGCACAGATTGGCATCCCTACACAGCTTTTCCTTTTTACACTGAGATCAGCCGTGATTGGACATGGCTGATCACGTGGTAAAAAAGCCTCCGTCAGAGGCTCTTTACCAAGATCGGTGTTTTGCGGTGTGTCAGACTGACACACCACACCATGGATCACCACGATCTCTGGTCCCTTTCTTAGTTTACAGGGGTGTTAAAATGCAGGGAGGTCTGAAGGAGGTACATTTTTCTGGTATTACTTAACTCAATCAACTGGTTTCTCCTGATGACCATGGTGATCTCCACCTGTTAAACGAATCTGATTTCTGGTCGGTTAGGATCCAGAGGACCATATGGGTCTTCCCTACCTGGAACATGGCGGCCAGATTGTTTGTCAGTACTCCAAACTGGGACCACCCAGGACTTATTATAATGTTTATCTTCCCTTCTGTATGGTAATACGGGATCTGAATTTATATGTACCATCCTTTACTTGTCACATGTTACATTTGTCCTTGCTTTTTCGAAATACTGTTTATTTGCTCATTTTGATGTTCTTTGTTTGCAGGATAATTTTTCAATTAAAAAGATTGATAGAAAAAAAAAAAGATTCTACGAAGGTGAAGATTTCATAGATCAAGCAACTATGTTTAAAGCAATATTTACTGTCGTGGCATTTTAAAAAAAAAATTCTATATAAGAATTCCATGCCCACAGTTGATACATACAGCCATCCTGCATCCAGCTCTTTGTTACAACAATCTACTGAGCTGACCAGAACCCTAGCCCTTGAGGGAGCCTATTCCACATTTTTACAGCTTTTACTTTGAAGAAACCTTTCCATGTGTGAAGGTTAAAGATCCTTTTCTCCAGATGTAAAGAGTACCCCTTGTCATTTGCAAGATCATAAAGTGAATAGTTCCTATGTGTAAATTTGCTACCACATTGCTAAAGTCTTCGCCTCATAGGTAAGCAAACACCTTAAAACTGTGGTTGTCAACTCATGAGCTAAAGGGAGCCTCAAATGCAGCCCCTGACATCACAAAAGGGCTACACATAATGTTCAATATAATTAATACTTGAGAGGACTGTCAGAAACCGCAGACCTAATAGAGGAAATGAGGGTCAGAGAGTGTGGACAGGATGCATTGTTGGCTAGGGCTATGCTGCAAAAGACAATATGAAACTGGGAACATTTTACACAAGGCTAGTAGAGATCAGTGCCATTACGCTAATCAATGTTTCCACTACAAACTACTGTGGTCTGAGAACTGCATATCATATGCCAAAGGGCTGCATGTGGTCTGAGGGTTGCACACATGGACCTTAAACTAAAACAAAACTCTGTTTATCTAGGTTGCCAGTGGTTTGATTTTATTGTCCGGTCCAGATTCCATTTTGATCTTTTTCAGAAAACCCCTATGACTATCAAGAAATGATAGACAAAAAGGGGCTGTTTTTATTTTAAGTTCTGTCAATTGTATGTGAATACTATAGTTCATCATCTAGTTTCAATCTGTATATTATGAATTGAACCACACATTGCTTGGTATGCTATGACTCAGATAGTTTGCAATAGAATTAATAGAATTAATACATACCATTATTATATTATGCCTCTTTATTATATACCACCATTAACTAATTCATGTGATTCCTAACAAGATATACATACAGTAGATGATAATACAAATAGCTTTTATTAAATTAAGCAAATAGATTTTCTTTTAATTGAATAGAGAATTGATATGTACATTTTTGTTAATATGGAGGTATTAGATTTTTTTCTCTTCCTCCCTCACTTACTGTTCATGTTTTTATCGAAGTACTTCAAAAGGATATATACATAGATCTTGTTTCTTATCTGTTAGTATTTTTATACTGCTGTTTTAGATAACACATTGATTATAGCTATGATTTTATATGCTAATAGCTCTAAGGAATGGAGACTTTTCACAACCCCTGAAAAGCATTTCCTTGATAATCATAAATTAAATATAATGCTGGACTTTTATATACAGGAAGTAGCAATTTTATCCTTTATCCTATATTTATGTTTTCCTAAGGACCATCCACAGAAGTCCACAGAGCACAAAGAGCCGCCAGTTAACTCCAATATAAAACCTATGGCCTTTTAAATATACTCAATAGTGGTCCTCCACACCACCTGAACAATTCTTGAAAAAAAAATACTCAAAAGATGTGTTTAACTGTTACATAGTTAGTCAGGTTGAAAAAAGACACAAGTCCATCCAGTTCAACCACAAAAAAAACAAAACAATATCATACAATCTCATATACCCAATTCTATATCCACAGTTGATCCAGAGGAAGGTGAAAAACCCCAGCAGAGCATGATCCAATTTGCTAAAGCAGGGGAAAAAATTCCTTCCTGATCCCCAGAGAGGCAATCGGATTTTCCCCGGATCAACTTTACCCATAAATGCTAGTACCCATTTATATTATGTACATTTAGGAAATAATCCAGGCTTTTCTTAACCACTTCCCGACCGCCCCATGTATATATACATCAACAGAATGGCACGTACAGGCAGAATCACGTACCTGTACGTGACATTCTTCAGGCGGTTGGGGGGTCCGATCGGACCCCCCTCCGCCGGCGGGGACGGTCGGGATGGCTTCAGAAGCGATGCGGGACGAGGTAACGGCCAGTCGTTTCTGGCCACCCCCTCCCGATCGCTCTGGCCAATGAGATTCTTCCGCTTCCTTCCCCTTCCTGTGTAATTGTAAACACAGGCAAGGGGAAGTGATGTCACGCTCCTCGTGTCGGTCTTTCTGACCGGGACGCCGAGCGGAGAAGACATCAGGTTAGTGCACCAACACTACACTGACACCAGGCACACATAGGCACATATTTCACCCCCCTGTCACCCCCTGATCACCCCCCAGATCACCCCCTGCCCCCCCTGTCACAGTGTCACTGATTGCAGTGATCATTTATTTTACTGATCACTGCATTTAGTGTCAGTGTGACTGCAATAACTGTCAGGGCAGTTAGTTTTAGGCCCCTTTAGGTCCAAGGTAGCCCCCTACCCCCCCCCCCCCCCCAATAAAGGTTTAACCCCTTGATTGCCCCCTAGGTAACCCTTTCACCCCTTTTGCCAGTGTCACTAAGCGATCGTTTTTTTGATCGCTCTATTAGTGTCACTGGTGCCGCTAGGTAGCCAGTTTTTTTTTTAGGTAACCGCCAGGTTTATATAGGATTATAAATAGGTTTATAGGTCAGGTACCCCCATATTACAACCTAAATAAAGGTTTTAACCCCTTGATTGCCCCTAGAGTTAACTCTTTCACCAGTGATCACAGTATAAGTGTCACTGGTTAGCCAGTTAGTTATTTAGTTATTTAGGTCCCCCGTCAGGTTTTTATATAGTGTCAGGTACCCCCATATATTACCTAATAAAGGTTTTAACCCCCTGATTGCCCCTAGTTAACCCTTTCACCAGTGATCACCGTATAACTGTTACGGGTGACGCTGGTTAGTTAGCTTGTTTTTTTTATACTGTCAGGGCACCCGCCATTTATTACCCAACTATCGGTTTAACCCCCTGATCGCTCGGCGGGTGATATCAATTAGGTGTTAGGGTCAAATAAGGTCTGCGTCGCCCCAGGTTAGTGCCAGTACCGCAAACACCCACGCGCAAAGCATACACCTCCCTTAGTGGTATAGTATCTGAACAGATCAATATCTGATCTGATCAGATCTATACTAGCGTCCCAGCAGTTTAGGGTTCCAAAAAACGCATTGTTAGCGGGATCAGCCCAGATACCTGCTAGCACCTGCGTTTTCCCCCTCCGCCCAGCCCAGCCCAGCCCACCCAAGTGCAGTATCAATCGATCACTGTCACTTCCAAAACACTAAGCACACATAACTGCAGCGTTCGCAGAGTCAGGCCTGATCCCTGCGATCGCTAACAGTTTTTTTGGTAGCGTTTTGATTCAGTTGCCAGCAGCCTAGGAGCTTTTTTTCCTGTGAATCTCACTAGTGTACTACTAAATTTAGAGCCCAAAATGGCAAATCGCAAGTACACTAGTGAACAGGCCTACTTGTTTCTGAGTATGTCAGATAGTGAAGAGGAGGTCACTCATCTGTCAGAATCAGGCTCAGAATACGATCCAGTAGACGACAGCGGCTCCATGACAGATAGCTCTGGCGATGAAGGTGTGGTCCCTGCTAAGGTCAGGCGTACCCGATCCCGATCTTCTGCTGTTGTTGAGGTGCAGGAACCGCAGGTCTCTCGTATGGAGCAGAGAAGTACTAGCGCCGCTATTCCTTCTGGTGAACTGGCAAGCACCAGCGGCCTAGTACACCCTGGGCGTAGTCAAACCAGCACTGCAGTAACACTTGGTGACGTGGCGAGTCCCATAAGTGCAGTTCAAGCTGGCGAGGTGGCAAGCACAAGTAGTGTCCCGCTGCCACCAAGAAGAAGACAAAGGCAGGTCCGTCGATCCCATAGTGTCCTTCCTGCAGAATTCGCCAATCCTGATTGGGTGCCCACCACTTCTGCAGGACCCGTACTTCCCCCATTCACTGGCCAACCCGGTATTCAGGTGGAAACAGCTGATTTTAAGCCATCCGATTTTTATTCGCTGTTTTTCACGGAAGATCTCTATAGATCTATTGTGGACCAAAGTAATATATACGCTGGTCAATACATCGCCGCTAATCCCCAAGTGCCTTCCCTTGCCAGAGATTGGAGACCAATTACGGTTTCCGAATTTAAGACCTTTCTGGGCCTTTCCCTCAACATGGGCATACACAAATTCCCGACGCTGAGGTCTTATTGGTCCACCTCACCGCACCACCAAATGCCCGTGTTCTCTTGCTCCATGTCCAGGGCACGATACAAGATGATTTTGCGGTTCATGCACTTCAGTGACAATGAACTTTGTCGTCCTCGTGGAGACCCTGAATTTGATCGGCTCTACAAAATTCGGCCCCTCATAAACCACTTCAACCAATGTTTTGCAGCCTTGTTTACGCCCAATCAAGTTGTCTGCGTTGACGAGTCCCTGATTAAGTTTTCTGGCCGCTTGTCTTTCAAACAGTTCCTTCCCAGCAAGCGTGCCAGATACGGGGTCAAGCTCTACAAGCTCTGTGACAGGGCAACAGGCTATACGTGGAGCTTTTCGGTTTATGAGGGAAAAGATAGTTACGTAGAGCCGGAGAACTGTCCAGATTACATAGGGAGCGCTGGCAAGATAGTGTGGAACTTGGCGTCACCCTTATTTGGAAAGGGGTACCACTTGTACGTGGACAATTATTACACGAGCGTGCCACTGTTTAGTCACTTGTTTGATCAGCAGATTGGAGCATGTGGCACCGTGCGACCTAATCGCCGGGGCTTTCCCCAGCGGCTTGTAGATTCCCGTCTTAGGCTGGGGGAGAGAGCCTGCTTGAAGTGTAATAACTTGCTCGCTGTGAAGTGGAGGGATAATAAGAATGTTTTCGTTCTTACCTCCCTTCATGCAGACACGACAGTCCAAATTCGTACGGCGGCTGGTGTTGTGACGAAACCCCTCTGTGTCCACGAATACAACCTTAATATGGGGGGGGGTGGACCTCAACGACCAGTTGTTGGCGCCGTACCTAGTTGCCCGTAAGGCTAGACGCTGGTACAAAAAAGTGTCTATTTATTTATTCCAATTGGCTTTGCTGAATGCTCATGTGCTATACGGAGCTTCAGGCGGGACGTTACCCTTCCTTGAATTCCAGGGAGCGGTTGTCATGGAACTCCTGTATCCAGGCGATTCCACACCTCACCATCCCCTACCAAATGCAGTAAGCCGGCTGCATGAGAGGCATTACCCTTATGTCCTCCCGAGTACCCCTACCCAACGAGCCCCCCAAAAAAGATGTCGTGTCTGCAGCAAGCACGGATGTAGGCGTGACAGCCGTTATTATTGTCCACGCTGTCCTGACAATCCTGGTCTCTGCGTTGGTGAATGTTTTGAACGCTACCATGAACTAGTGAGGTTTTAGCGTAGGGTACAGCATTTCACAGGCTAGGATACACTTTCACAGGGTCTCAAGAATGCCATCGCATTTTGAGACCCGACCGTTGCAGTTAAAATTATAGTTGCAGGGTCTCAAGAATGCCATCGCATTTTGAGACCCGACCGTTACAGTTAAAATTATAGTTATAGTTAAAAAAAAAAAAGTGTAAAAAAAAAAAAAAAAAAAAAAAAAGTACAAAAAAAAAAAAACCCCAAAAAAAAATATAAAATAAAAAACCAAAAATAGTTGTCGTTTTATTGTTACTCTCTCTCTCTCTCTCTCTCTCTATTGTTGCTCTTTTTTACTCTATTCTGCAATGTTTTATTATGTTTTATCATGCTTGCTTTTCAGGTATGTTTTATTGTTAACCATTTTTTTTGTTTTCAGGTGCGCCATTCAGTTGCAGCGCGGATTTATTTATCTTGACAGCAACAGCGTTTGCTCCCACGATACATAAAGCCGCGACTCCAACACTGTAGGAGGTGATTTCACCACCACAGTTAAAAAAAAGAGCATATATGCCGAAGCATGGGGGCAGCAGAGGGCGGAGGAGCGATTTTGCTCCTAATGCCACGTACATACGGTCGAAAAAAGTGCGACCATGTGTACGTGGCATAACTTTTTTGCGGGAGGATGCCCCCATGCTTCGGCATATATATATTTTAGGCACCGGTTGCGTTAACAAAATGTTTTATTTTTTACTATGTTTTTTTTTGGTATTTGCTTTGCAGGTATGGTATGGTAAGGTCTTACTGTTATACTCTAATGTTACTTTGTTTTAATGTTAACCATTATTTGCTTAGCAGGTACGCCATTCAGTTGCAGCGTGGATTTATTTATCTTGACAGCAACAGCGTTTGCTCCCACGATACATAAAGCCGCGACTCCAACGCTGTAGGAGGTGATTTCACCACCACAGTTAAAAAAAAGAGCATATATGCCGAAGCATGGGGGCAGCAGAGGGCGGAGGAGCGATTTTGCTCCTAATGCCACGTACATACGGTCGAAAAAAGTGCGACCATGTGTACGTGGCATAACTTTTTTTGCGGGAGGATGCCCCCATGCTTCGGCATATATAAATGGTGCATGTATGCCCATCATTAGAAGTGGGTGGATGAAGGGAGGTATTCTAATGGTGGGCATACCCACCGCGCCATTGGGAAATTGGGAAAGCATTTTATCACACCGATCTTGGTGTGGTCAGATGCTTTGAGGGCAGAGGAAAGATCTAGGGTCTAATAGACCCCAATTTTTTCAAAAAAAGAGTACCTGTCACTGCCTATTGCTATCATAGGGGATATTTACATTCCCTGCGATAACAATAAAAATGACAACTAAGAAAAAAAAATGGAAGGAACAGTTTAAAAATAAAAAAGCTAAATAAAAAGAAAAACTAAAAAAAAAAAAAAAAAAAAAAACCCCTGCCCCCCCTTTTCTTGCGCAAAGGCGAACACAAGCGTCGGTCTGGCGTCATATGTAAACAGCAATTGCACCATGCATGTGAGGTATCACCGCGAAGGTCAGATCGAGGGCAGTAATTTTAGCAGTAGACCTCCTCCGTGAATCTAATGTGGTAACCTGTAAAGGCTTTTAAAGGCTTTTAAAAATGTATGTAGTTTGTCGCCACTGTGTGTTTGTGCGCAATTTTAAAGCATGTCGTGTTTGGTATCCATGTACTCGGCCTAAGATCATATTTTTTATTTCATCAAAAATTTGAGCAATATAGTGTGTTTAAGTGCATTAAAATAAAAAAAAGTGTATTTTTTCCACAAAAAATGCGTTTGAAAAATCGCTGCGCAAATACTGTGTGGAAAAAAAAAATGCAACACCCACCATTTTAATCTGTAGGGCCTTTGCTTTAACAATATATATAGTGTTTGGGGGTTCAACGTAATTTTCTTGCAAAAAAAAATATGTTTTCATGTAAACAAAAAGTGTCAGAAAGGGCTTTATCTTCAAGTGGTTAGAAGAGTGGGTGACGTGTGACATAGGCTTCTAAATGTTGTGCATAAAATGCCAGGACAGTTCAAACCCCCCCCAAATGACCCCATTTTGGAAAGTAGACACCCCAAGCTATTTGCTGAGAGCAATGTTGAGCCCATTAAATATTATTTTTTTTGGTCCCAAGAGATTGAATAATGAAAAAAAAATAATAATATTTTTTTTTTACAAAAAGTTGTCACTAAATGATATATTGCTCAAACATGCCATGGGCATATGTGGAGATACACCCCAAAATACATTCTGTTGCTTCTCCTGAGTACGGGGATACCACATGTGTGGGACTTTTTGGGAGCCTAGCCGCGTACGGGACCCCAAAATCCAAGCACCGCCTTCAGGCTTTCTAAGGGTGTAATTTTTTTATTTCACTCCTCACTGCCAATCACAGTTTCGGAGGCCATGGAATGCCCAGATGGCACAAACCACCCCCAAATGACCCCATTTTGGAAAGTAGACACCCCAAGCTATTTGCTGAGAGGTATGGTGAGTATTTTGCAGATCTCGCTTTTTGTCACAATGTTTTGAAAATTGAAAAAAGAAAAAAAAAAAAATTTTTTTTTTACTTTCTTCATTTTCAAAAACACATGAGAGCTGTAAAATACTCACCATGCCTCTCAACAAATAGCTTGGGGTGTCTACTTTCCAAAATGGGGTCATTTGGGGGGGTTTTGTGCTACTTTGGCATTTTATGGCCTTCGAAACTGTGATAGGTAGTGAGGAGTGAAATCAAAAATTTGCACCCTTAGAAATCCTGAAGGCGGTGCTTGGGTTTCGGGGCCCCGTACGCGGCTAGGCTCCCAAAAAGTCCCACACATGTGGTATCCCCATACTCAGGAGAAGCAGCAAAATGTATTTTGGGGTGCAATTCCACATATAACCATGGCATGTGTGAGCAATATATCATTTAGTGACAACTTTTTGAATACATTTTTTTTATTTATTTTTTTTGTCTTTATTCAATCACTTGGGACTAAAAAAAAAAAATATTCAACGGGCTCAACATGCCTCTCAGCAAATAGCTTGGGGTGTCTACTTTCCAAAATGGGGTCATTTGGGGGGGTTTTGTGCCATCTTGGCATTTTATGGTCTTCAAAACTGTGATAGGTAGTGATAGGTAGTGAGGAGTGAAATCAAAAATTTATGCCCTTAGAAATCCTGAAAGCGTTGCTTGGTTTTCGGGGTCCCGTATGCAGATAGGCTCCCAAAAAGTCCCACACATGTGGTATCCCCGTACTCAGGAGAAGCAGCAGAATGTATTTTGGGGTGTAATTCCACATATGCCCATGGCATGTGTGGGCAATATATCATTTAGTGACAACTTTGGGCAAAAAAAAAAAAAGTTTGTAATATTCCCGCAACTTGTGGCAAAATATAAAATATTCCATGTACTCAACATGCCTCTCAGCAAATAGCTTGGGGTGTCTACTTTCCAAAATGGGGTCATTTTGGGGGGTTTTGTGCAATTTTGGCATTTTATGGCCTTCGAAACTGTGATAGGTAGTGAGGAGTGAAATCAAAGATTTGCACCCTTAGAAACCCTGAAGGCGTTGATTGGGTTTTGTGGCCCCGTGCGCGGCTAGGCTCCCAAAAAGTCCCACACATGTGGTATCCCCGTACTCAGGAGAAGTGGCAAAATGTATTTTGGGGTGCAATTATACATATAACCATGGCATGTGTGAGCAATATATCATTTAGTGACAACTTTTTGAATACATTTTTTTTTTTTTTTTTTTGTCTTTATTCAATCACTTGGGACTAAAAAAAAAAATATTCAATGGGCTCAACATGCCTCTCAGCAAATAGCTTGGGGTGTCTACTTTCCAAAATGGGGTCATTTGGGGGGGTTTTGTGCCATCTTGGCATTTTATGGCCTTCAAAACTGTGATAGGTAGTGATAGGTAGTGAGGAGTGAAATCAAAAATTTATGCCCTTAGAAATCCTGAAGGCGGTGCTTGGTTTTCGGGGTCCCGTATGCGGATAGGCTCCCAAAAAGTCCCACACATGTGGTATCCCCGTACTCAGGAGAAGCAGCAGAATGTATTTTGGGGTGTAATTCCACATATGCCCATGGCATGTGTGGGCAATATATCATTTAGTGACAACTTTGGGCAAAAAAAAAAAAGTTTGTAATATTCCCGCAACTTGTGGCAAAATATAAAATATTCCATGTACTCAACATGCCTCTCAGCAAATAGCTTGGGGTGTCTACTTTCCAAAATGGGGTCATTTGGGGGGGTTTTGTGCTATTTTGGCATTTTATGGCCTTCAAAACTGTGATAGGTAGTGAGGAGTGAAATCAAAGATTTGCACCCTTAGAAACCCTGAAGGCGTTGATTGGGTTTCGTGGCCCCGTGCGCGGCTAGGCTCCCAAAAAGTCCCACACATGTGGTATCCCCATACTCGGGAGAAGCAGCAAAATGTATTTTGGGGTGCATCTCCACATATAACCATGGCATGTGTGAGCAATATATCATTTAGTGACAACTTTTTGAAAAAAAAAAAAATCTTTTTTATTTTTGTCTTTATTCAATCACTTGGGACTAAAAAAAAAAAATATTCAATGGGCTCAACATGCCTCTCAGCAAATAGCTTGGGGTGTCTACTTTCCAAAATGGGGTCATTTGGGGGGGTTTTGTACTTCTCTGCCATTTTAGCACCTCAAGAAATGAAATAGGCAGTCATAAATTAAAAGCGGTGTAAATTCCAGAAAATGTACTCTAGTTTGTAGACGCTATAACTTTTGCGCAAACCAATAAATATACGCTTATTGGCATTTTTTTTACTAAAGACATGTGGCTGAATTCATTTTGGCCCAAATGTTTGACTAAAATTGAGTTTATTAGATTTTTTTTATAACAAAAAGTAGAAAATCTCTTTTTTTTTCAAAATTTTCGCTCTTTTTCCGTTTATATCGCAAAAAATAAAAAATCACAGAGGCAATCAAATACCATCAAAAGAAAGCTCTATTTGTGGGAAGAAAAGGACGCAAATTTCGTTTGGTTACAAAATTGCATGACCGCGCAATTACCAGTTAAAGTAGTGCAGTGCGAAATTGAAAAAAGACCTCTGGTCCTTTGGCTGCCAAATGGTCCGGGGCTGAAGTGGTTAAAGCAATCTACTGAGCTGGCCAGAACCACCTCTGCACGGAGTCTATTCCACATTTTTACAGCTCTTAC
This sequence comes from Lithobates sylvaticus, assembly GCA_028564925.1. Taxonomy (NCBI): domain Eukaryota; kingdom Metazoa; phylum Chordata; class Amphibia; order Anura; family Ranidae; genus Lithobates; species Lithobates sylvaticus. The sequence continues at coordinate 138,012,571 of CM053033.1, forward strand.
TGTGAAGAAACCTTTCCATATTTGGAGATGAAATCTCTTTTCCTCTAGATGTAAAGAGTGCCCCCTTGTCCTCTTTGTTGACTGTAAATTGAATAACTCAACACCAAGTTCACTATATGGACCCCTTATATATTTGTACATGTTGATCATACCCCCCTTAATCTCCTCTTATCAAGAGTGAATAAATTCAGTTCCTCTAATCTTTCCTCATAGCTGGGCTCCTCCATGCTTCTTAAGAGTTTGGTTGCCCTTCTCTGCACTTTCTCCAGTTCCCCGATATCCTTTTTGAGAACTGATGCCCAAAACTGAACTGCATATTCCAGATGAGGTCTTACTAATGATTTGAACAGGGGCAAAATGATATCTCTCTCTCTCTGGAGTCCATACCTCTCTTAATACAAGAAAGGACTTTGCTCGCTTTGGAAACTGCAGCTTGGCATTGCATGCTATTATTGAGCTTATTATCTACCAAAACCCCCAGATCCTTCTCCACTACGGATCCCCCCAGTTGTACTCCCCCTAGCATGTATGATGCATGCATATTCTTAGCCCCCAAGTGCATAACTTTACATTTATCAACATTAAACCTCGTCTACCACATAGTCGCCCAATTAGACAGAGCATTAAGGTCGGCTTGTAAATTGGAGACATCCTGTAAGGACGTTATTCCACTGCATAGCTTGGTGTCATCTGCAAAGACATAAATTTTACTTTTGATCCCAGACCCAATATCATTTATAAATAGCACCCCCAGGTTCGGTTAGCACCTGAACCTGCGAACGGACCGAAAGTTCACACGAACATTAGAACCCTATTAATTACAATGGACGCGAACGTTTGAAATCTAAAGTGCTATTTGTAACGGCCAATATGCATGTTATTGTCCTAAAAAGGGTTTGGGGACCCGGGTTCTGCCCCAGGGGACATGTATCAATGCAAAAATAAGTTTTAAAAACTTAAGTTTTTTCTGGAGCACTCATTTTAATGATGCATAAAGTGAAAAAAAAAAGTGAAATATCCCTTTAAATATCGTACCTGGGGGGTGTCTAAAGTATGCCTGTGAAGTGGCATGTGTTTCCCATGTTTAGAACTGTCCCTGCACAAAATATCATTTGTAAAGGAAAAAAAGCCATTTAACCACTTAAGCCCCGGACCAATTTGCAGCCAAAGGACCAGGCCCCTTTTTGCGATTCGGCACTGTGTCGCTTTACTGACAATTGCGCGGTCATGCAACGTGGCTCCCAAACAAAATTGGCGTCCTTTTTTCCCACAAATAGAGCTTTCTTTTGGTGGTATTTGATCACCTCTGCAGTTTTTTATTTTTTTGTGCTATACACAAAAAAATTCAATATTTTTTACTTTTTGCTATAATAAATATCCCCCAAAATATATAAAAAAATATTTTTTTCCTCAGTTTAGGCCAATACAGATTCTTCTACATATTTTTGGTAAAAAAAATCACAATTAGCGATTATTGATTGGTTTGCGCAAAAGTTATAGTGTTTACAAAATAGGGGATAGTTTTATAGCATTTTTAGTAATATTTTTTTTTTATTAGTAATGGCGGCGATCAGCGATTTTTATTGTGACTACGACATTATGGCGTACACATCGGGCATTTTTGACACATTTTTGGGACCATTGTCATTTATACAGCAATCTGTGATATTTAAATTCAGGTGTATGCTGTGCAGGAGGCACACTACACTGACTGAATATTAGGCAGATGCCTGTGTTGCACAAATCAACTACACAACACCAGCAATGAGGGGGTAGATTCAGGTGTATGCTGTGCAGTGTGCAAGAGGCACACTACACCCACTGTAACAGCGCTAGGTTAGGAAGCAAAGCAAAGCCGACACTGTCCCTGCCTATCCTGCTCTCTCCCTGAACACTACACTCACTATAACAGCACTATCTAAAGAAGTATAAAGCACAGCTGACACTGTCCCTGCCTATCCTTCTCTCTATGAACGCCGCACAACACTACACAAGGCCGCCTCACTGACAGCCTTATATAGTGTGGGGCGTGTACTAAACCCCCCTGAGCTATAATTGGCCACAGGCATCCTGCCTGTGGCCAATTATGGCTCTCCTCGCTGCCAGCGCTGTGATTGGCCAAGCATGCTGGGTCACAGTGCATGCTTGGCCAATCATCAGCCAGCAATGCACTGCGACTGGCGCAGTTCATTGTGGGCCGTTCGTATCACAGAAATTTGATGCGGACGGCCCACAAAGTTCTGGTTTTGACGAACATACGATGTTCGATTCGAACATGGGTTTGAATCGAACACCGGGCTCATCCCTATTTATAAAGATATTAAAAAGTAAGGGTTCCAGCACTGAACCTTGGGATACACCACTGATAACCTTAGACCATTCAGAGTAAGGATCATTAACCACTACTCTCTGAATTCTGTCTTTTAGACAGTTTTCTATCCATTTAAAAACTGATATTTCCAAACCTGTAGACTTTACCTTACACATGAGCCGTGTGTGCGGAACTGTATACCACGTCCACCCCTCTGTCCAAGGTTTTACTTACCTCCTCATAAAAGTAAATCAGGTTTGTCTGACAACTTCTGTCTTTCATGAATCCATGCTGTCTGTTGCTTAAAATATTTTTTTAATCTCTTCAGTATCTTCCCAACTATAGAAGTTAAACTAACAGGTCTATAGTTACTTGGTAAAGACTTTGTTCCCTTTTTAAATATAGGCACCACATTGGCCCTGCGCCAATGCAGTGGTACTATTCCTGTCATTAACGAGTCCCTAAAAATTAGATACAATGGCTTTGAAATTACAGAGCTCAATTCTTTTAGGATCTGTGGGTGGATGCCATCAGGTCCAGGTGCTTTATCCACCTTTTATTCTGTCTAAATATTTCTGGACCATATCACTTTTGAGCAATTGCGGATTTGGGGCTGTGTCACTACCACCCCCATTATGGACATGAGCTCCCCCATGCTCCTTTGTATAGACAGAGCTGAAGAAAGTATTTAATAAATTAGCCTTCTCTTTGTCCCACCCACTCTAGATTATTTTGTAAAGGGCCTACATGCTCAGACTTGACCTTTTTACTATTAATATATTTAAATAATTTTTCGGGGTTTGTCCTACTATCTTTTGCAATCTGTCTTTCGCGGTCACACAAAGTTGGTCGGAAATTCAGAATGTCAAGAACGCAGTGACGTACAACACGTACGACGAGCCAAGATCAATAGCCAGTGCTGCCCCTACTCATTCACCCAAAAAAGTGTAAAAAATAAGTAAAACCAGTACACAAGTGCACCCACCCCCCCCCCCCCCCCCCCCCATGTTGAGGGCATGTGGCCTCGTTTGGTCCAGGAGGGGGGCGCTTGCTCACCCCCCTTTCCTGACCTGCTGGGCTGCGTGTTTGCATACGGGTCTGATATGGATTTTGGGGGGACCCCATGCTGTTTTTTTTGGCATGGGGTTTCCCCTCAAAATCGGTATGGTCTTGGGGGGCTCCATGCCATTTCTTTTTTTTAAATTTTGGTGTGGGGTTCCCCCTCACAATTCATATCAGACTCAAATGGCCTGGTACTGTCGGATCAAAGTCAGATCCCATTCATTAAGTGGGAAGTTGTTCGAGTTCCATGTCGGAGCAGTGTGAACCTGACCTTAGGGTGACAACCATACTAAGCAGCATTGTCACCCTAGGACAGGGAGTATATTAGGACTACATAACATTGTGTTATCTAGAACCTCCCACTCTTCTCCATAACAGAGGAAGGTGTTTTTTAATCCACCCATATAGCAGGGAGCTAATTGATAGCAGTCCAGAGGAAACTATCAGCTCCCAAGGTTATTGGCTCAATGAATAGCTATTTTTTAACTTGTCAAACAGATATAATTCATTGCTTTCAATGGTATATATAACTTCTTATGCTGCTAGAATTAGTTAATAGATAGAAAAGTATATTATATTTACTTATTCGAAATGCTGTATTTTTATTTATTTTGTACATTTCTATAGTTATTTCCTGGTTTCCAGGACTAGGGAAAATTATGTGATACATTCCAGATGTTTCAGGAGGGGCTTTATTATGTAAGCACAACCCTTGTCTGCATGCCTGAGCTAAGGGCAGATAGATTCCAGGAAGTAAATTCTACATTTATCTTCTGCCCTTACTCAAGATGGCCACAGCCAGAAATGCTAGGGTATGTTTTTCAAAGTGAATTCTCAGCAAAATAAAGCATGGTGACATGGATGGATGGGTGAGTTTTTTTTGAATATTAAAAGTGTATGAAATAGTTTTACCAGACTGAAAGGGAGCAAATAAGAGAAATGGATTGTTAAAGTCTACATCCAGGTTAAAGGCTGCTTTGAACTTTAAAAGAGATCTCTATGGCAGCCATTAATAATTTACAGATATTTATATTTTAAAAGCTAACATGGTACCAAGCGGGCCCTCCCTACCCCATAAATTCTCCCCCTCTGACAGCGCACTGGGGTTCCTCTCCCCCACAGATTGGAAATCAGCTCAACTGTGTGGCACTCTGCCCTTACAGTTACGTCATTCATTCACAGAAATCTGTGAATGAAAAATCTACAAGTCAACCTGTCACATCGGCAGAAGGACTTGTGGTTCTCAGTGGAACACATGTGTGGTGATTACTGCACTTGTAGTTCATTGACACTTCCTCTGGCTCGCTGAAAGTCTATACCTAGGTAGGGACATACAGCTGGAGAAAGAATATGCATAAGACTGCATCCACGATCTAGGTTGAAATGCTTTGTGGTATGTGATAGTACAGTTCCCTGTCATGGTGTATGTCACCCAGGATTCTCAACAAGGTAGGGTGCTTGTCAAATTTGGAGGAAACCATTTTTTTCAGTTTCCCTTGTGGTTGTTAAAATGCTGTTTGGGATCTGGAGGGATATTACAGTGATCTGGTTGGGAGGAATACTCCAATTTTGGGACCGGGTTTTTCGGAATAGCCAGGACACTGATTGTGTAGGTGGGTTCTAGGCTTTTTATAGAGTCAGGACCAGGGTTCTGGGCTCCACCCTCCTGAGGAGTCCATGTAGATGTAAGTGAGCAGCCACAAGTGTGCATGTCTGCACAACGCAGTCTGATAGAGCAGAGGCCTGGAGCCGGAGCAGCAGGAAAAGTGCCAGCAGAAAAATTATATATATTGGGCAAGGTAAGGTAGAAATAAGTTTAGTCTATCGCATCCCAAAATTGAATAGATAAATATAAAGTAGGCTATAGTGTGCATGAACACTAGCCAGTACCCCTGGGGGATGCTTGGAGTGGAGATAGACACTAGAGAGGTGTATGCTCTCAATAAAGTAAAATGATTTATTAAAGAAAAATTGTACAAATATATAAATGCTGAATAGAGTTCGGTATGTTTGCATACATAATAGGGTAAGCTTGTACAGTTTTAACACGTCAACAGCATAAACATACAAACACGTTGTGACAATTAAGAACTTGCTTGATACATGAAAGATAAGGATGATGCCAACATGTTTCGGACTTTGGTCCTTTGTCAAGGCAACTAGATATCCTTTAGATTCACATCTAAATGTGTGTAAGAATCATAGGGTTAGTACATATAAATTAAAGAAGATAGTACAGTCATTTAAACCATTGCTGTGTACAACCAGTATAATGCATGACAATTTGTATGGAAGTAATACAGGTACTCACATGAAATGCCAATATTCATATTTGCCACAGGGGAAACCACGGGTCGTGGTGTAGAGAGGTACAAACACTTAAGTGTTATAAAAACATGAGAAAAGGTGGCCACTGATGGTGGGGAGCTTGCTAGGAAAACCTCAGCAGGTTACAAGGTCCAATACAGGGCCTGAGCAAAAAAGCCCAAGTGCTGTAGCAGGCAAATAGCGAAGCCAGGCAGTATATGGCTGAAAAATAAGATATAAATATAAGAATAGTAAGGTAGTGGTAATAAAGGTGCATGAGCAGCCCTGTGTGGCAAAGCGCTGTTGTTACCTGGATAGAGGTCGCTTAAGATGAAGGATCAGTCAGCTCTGGATCATCAGCAGCATGTACTGAGGCCATCTAATGTGTGAGTATATATATATAGTTATATAATAACAATCAGCTGGGTAAAGGTGTGAGGTTTTAAGCTGAAGGATCTGCTGATTGGCTGATTTTGCCTGTGAGGAGAAGGCGCCTGGAGCGCCATAGGTGTATCTCCAATGAGGACCTCTGACGGGGCGGCGCCGGGCGTGAGCGCGTCATCAACGGCGGGGTCACGTCCGGCGTCGTGACGTCACCAACGCGGGAAAGGCCGCTGACGGCCTGATGCGCTCCATAGTGGAGTGCAAACAGGAAGTGGACAGACGAAATGGTCCGTGATACAGCGGAGAGTTGGCGCATGCGCAAAGGGAAAGCTGCGCATGCTTGCCAAGTCTTACCCGCGCCGGGTAACCAAGGAGAGGAAAAGCAAGCTGTTGTGTCTAAGATTAGACAACAATCTTAGACACAGGACCATTAGACAACAATCTTGAGTAGTTCACTACTCAAGATTGTTGTCTAATCTTAGACACAACAGCTTGCTTTTCCTCTCCTTGGTTACCCGGCGCGGGTAAGACTTGGCAAGCATGCGCAGCTTTCCCTTTGCGCATGCGCCAACTCTCCGCTGTATCACGAACCATTTCGTCGGTCCACTTCCTGTTTGCACTCCACTATGGAGCGCATCAGGCCGTCAGCGGCCTTTCCCGCGTCGGTGACGTCACGACGCCGGACGTGACCCCGCCGTTGATGACGCGCTCACGCCCGGCGCCGCCCCGTCAGAGGTCCTCATTGGAGATACACCTATGGCGCTCCAGGCGCCTTCTCCTCACAGGCAAAATCAGCCAATCAGCAGATCCTTCAGCTTAAAACCTCACACCTTTACCCAGCTGATTGTTATTATATTTTATTTAAAGTGCCAGCAGAGGTACAGAGTTTGTATGGAAGGATAGGACACTGTTACATGGTCAAGAGGACCAAGTCCCAAAACCTGAGCAATGGTGCTGACCAGATAGCCATGTGGCTTGGTATTTTTTGTTAACATTGTTGCTGTGTAAAGTTTAAACCCCTGCGTGGGAATCCTGGATGGACTGTTTATTCTTTTTATTAAAAATGGGCCAAAAGCTTGGCAGAAATGTCAGAACGGGCATGGACTCTACTCACTGGTGAGCTCTACACTTAAGCTTAAGAACCTCCAAACATTACAGGTCTTATTTGCAAAATACATAAATAATGGATTTATTTCTGCAAATATATGTGCCTTGTGTTGTGAGGATGCTACTCAAATGTAGTGCTTTTCAACTCCACTGCAGCCGAGGAAGTACATTTTCAGACCTTTAGGCTCACTTTTATTTAAAAGTTCAATTAAAAAAACTCACAAGGTTATCTTCTCAAAGGTATTCAGAATCACCATGAATGGCATGCAATGCCAAGCTGCTGCTAACAAAGCAAACAGAATATTGGCATGCATTAAAAAGGGGATTAATTCCAGAGATAAAACGATAATTCTCCAGCTCTACAAGAATCTGGTCCAGCCGCACCTAGAGTATGCTGTCCAGTTCTGCGCACCAGTCCTCAGGAAGTATGTACTGGAAATGGAGCGAGTACAAAGCTAATAAAGGGTCTGGAGGATATTAGTTATAAGGAAAGGTTGCGAGCACTGAACGTATTCTCTCTGGAGAAGAGACGCTTGAGAGGGGATATGATTTAAATTTACAAATATCATACTGGTGACCCCACAATAGGGATGAATCTTTTTTGCGGAAGGGAGTTTAACAAGACACGTGGCCACTCATTAAAATTAGAAGAAAAGAGGTTTAACCTTAAACTACATAGAGAGTTCTTTAGTGTAAGAGCGCCAAGGATGTGGAATTCCCTTCCACAGGTGGTGGTCTCAGTGGGAGGCATCGATAGTTTCCAGAAACTATTAGATAAGCACCTGAACGACCACAACATACAGGGATATACAAGGTAATACTGACATATAATCACACACATAGGTTGGACTTGATGGACTTGTGTCTTTTTTCGACCTCACCTACTATGTAACTACTATGTAACCATGACGGAACATACATTTTTCAGCCTCCTGGCTATCAAAACTATGCTCACCTTTGACTGTACAGGCTCCTACTCAGTTACACACACAGGCTCTTAGAATTACTTTCAGGCCACAGCCTGGTCAGGTCTGGCCACCCTACCTTGAGACCAGGGTAGACACACTTCCAAAGTCATTCCACCCACACACTGCTCCACCAGATTTTCTCCAGGGAAAAGAAGCCCTGAATCACAGACAGCCCTTTGATTAAAAAGGTTTTGCACACCTGCACCATCAGGCTGCTGGTCTCCAGTCAACACGGCCAAGACTCTTCTAAGCCTTCAGACTCCACAACCCAATCCAGGAGTTACCAACCCTGGAGAAAACTGTAAAACCAGCTTTTATGACTTAGAATAGCCATGCTGGAGCTCCTCAAACTTCACTATTGAGGACTCACACCCTGTATGCCATATAACCCTTTGGACACCATGACAAGACATATCACTGTCAAAGCCTGTTTTTTGTGTTGTTGTTTTTTTCGCAAAAAGGTAGACTTAGCTTTTAAAGCACTTTTAGCACTTACTTACATTATGTTCGGTATGTACAGTGCCTTGCAAATATATTCAAACCCTTGACTGTTTTTTTTTTTACCAGTGTTGAATAACAGCTTCTACTTAATCTACGTAATCAGTAATATTTTTTCATTAAGTGACTATCTTATGCTGAAAAATGCATAAAATTAAAAGCAATAAATATATATATATATATTTTGCTTAAAACTGATACCTGGTGGCACAGCTTCCTCATCATGTGATCACTGTGATTGGCTCTCACAGTGGTTACATGATCGGGAACCTATCCTGCTGGCTCCTGATCAGAAGACATGACCAGAGCACTGCTAGAGACAGCTCAGTCAGTGTACTGGAAACATGCAGTGTGCAAGCTCATAGCACACAACCTCAGACTGTCATGGACTAATACATTTGGCAGCTGAGTGTTAAGACCAACTTTTATTGCTGCTGCATACTGTATATGTGTTACTGCAATGGGAAAAGGTGAATTTTACCATCCCTACATTCATTTACCTGATTAACACAACCTGTTTGTAACGTAGAGAACCTGTGTTTTAATACAACTTCAGCATTTATTATTATTATTATTATTATTATTATTATTATTATTATTATACAGGATTTATATAGCGCCAATAGTTTTACAATGTAGGGAGACACTAGACCAACAGTACAATTCAAAACAAGAGGGTTAGAAGAGCCTGCTCCTGTGAGCTTACAATCTAAGAGGAATGGTCTGGTGAAACAAAAGATAGGGACTGTGAGGAACTGTGAGGGATGAACTGATTAGGGGAGCAGAAGATTTGGTTGTTAGCTGGAGGCAGGATAGGTCACACTGAAGAGATGAGTTTTCAGGGATTGCCTAAAAGCGGACAGAATGGGGTAGTGAGTTCCTGAGGATGGGAGAGGCTCTGGGGAAGTCCTGGAGATGAGCATGGGAGGAGGAGACAAGGGTGCTAGAGAGCAGAAGGTCTTGGGAGGAGCAGATAGTATGGTTTGGGGGATATTTGAAGATAAGATTGGTGATGTAGCTCGGGGCAGAATTGTGAATGATTTGTATGTTATTGTTAGTGATTTGAATCTTGTTTGTTGGGCAATGGGTGTGGCGGACACTGAATGGTTGGTAAGGTGGATGAGTCTGGCAGCGGCATTCATGATAGACTGAAGAGAGAATAGCTTGCGGAGAGGTAAGCCATTTCAGGGTTATCTGTGTTTGTTTTTACTTTTTTAAATGTAGGCGGGAAAAGGGATTTTGATAGATATTTTTAAAGTGTAAGTTCATCTTTTCACAGAAAAAGAAAAAGTGAACTAACACCCTACACCCTTCCCACCTCCGGTACCTGCTGCACTTACCTCCCTGGGTGATGAACTGTCACTGCCTATGCAGCACGTCAAACAGTTTGGGGATTTGAAAAGTACCATTCTGATCCATCCTGGAAGCCCTAAGGAAAGACAGGAAAAAAGAGCGGGGCTTTTGAAATCAACTGGCTGTGTGGGCACAGCTAATCACACACAGAGGTAAGTGCAGCAGAGACCGGAGGAGGGGATGGAGAGAATGTATGCTGTTAGTTCACCTTTTAATTTTTTGGTGAAAAAAAATTCCTATATGCAGGTGATGGTTCCTGAAAAAGGGTCATTTGGAGGCTTTCAATTCACAAAATACGTACAGTATATTTTGTATGTGCATGAAGGCCTGAAGCCTGGGCTTTGCTGCAGCAGATGGAGTGAGACTCCTCATCACTAAGAGTCAGCAGCAGCGGAGAGGCGGGGGGAGGTTATAAAAAGGAAGAGGAGAGACCGCCTCTTCCCTACAGTCGGTCGGTCGGACTGAGCTGGTGACGCGGAGACTGGTTCCTGAGGGGAGCGCAGTGGGCCTGTGGACTGGAGGAGACCGGAGCCGCCCCAAAAAAAGGGGCTGTGACTGAGGAGACCGGAGCCGCCATTGGAGGGACCGGAGCTGAGGACGGTACCCAAGGATTGGTGAGAGAGCTGAGAGGCTCATCCTGCATTGATTCACACGTTTTATGCCTATTGAACTGCCTAGGCGCTATTTACCTCAGAGCAGCAAATGTTACTTTCTGTGGATTACAAAGAAACCATTTAAAGCTACATGTGCACCACCTCTACAGATTTATTGCCGGTGAAGAACACAGTACTAGTACAAGGAATGAGCTCTATTGCTAGGGATCAGGCCTGGTCCGTTAGGTAGGCGCAGATAGATTTATTGCACCTCAGGGGTGCATAGCATACGGTCGCTACATTTGGCGCTCCGTTCCCCATTGCTAGTTTGATACATATGTGTGTACATGTTAAAGTGCATATTGCAGGGACCTGCTAAAGTATTGTAAGTCATATGTTTAAATGCATGTTGCTATTTCTTTTCGTTACTGACAAAAGTAAAGCCAGTTATTCTTAATTCAGCAGTCTGCTTGTGAGTTCATACCCATTACACTTAAGCCCCATACACACGGTCGGACAATCCGCGGACCAGGTCCGTCGGATCATGTCCGTCGTACTTTGTCCGATGTTGGTTTTGCGTACACACGGTCGGACAAAGTTGTCGGAAAATCCGATCATTCTGAACGTGGTGACGTTTGTTGCCTACAACGGGACAACGTAGAGGCTAGTAGCCAATAGCTTTGGTCTTGTAATGTGATCTGAGCATGCGTAGCACTTTGTCCGGTCGGACAACCGTACACACGATCGGGTTTGGTGTGATCGGACCGGGTTGGCGGCAAATCTTTCCAGCAGGAGATAAGACTTTGTCCGTCGGACAAACCGACGAACACTGTCCGATGGTGCATACACACGGTCTGATTTTTCAACAACATTGTCCGATCGGACAGAATCCATGAAAAAGTCAGACCGTGTGTATGGGGCTTTAGAGTATAAGTGATGTTTATATGTGCATAGATACATACCCCTTGACTACTGTGCCAGAGCGGGTAGAGCAAATTGCCGGGGGTTGGTGGAGCTGTACTCTGGGACCCAAAACAAACCAGCGGCTCTCTTAACTGGGGGTATCGCTACACGTGGGGGCTCGTAATCCGGGATCCTGAGTCAGCGGGAAAAGCCGCCAGAAGGTACCGGCATGGACCCAATAGAAGGGGGACGGTGGTCCGCAACATGGGCCACTGATCCAGCCGCAGCAGCTGTCATTGAACTGCCAGGGATATGGCAGAGAGAGGCAGTCAAGCAGCTCATAATGTCCTTATCCCCATGCCACAAGTCATGGATAATGGACATGAGAAATGATGCTGGGTACACATACGCCTTAATAGAATGGAAGGAAGAGACTCCAGAGCAGTTCAGGAGCCAAAGCATACAAGCACCGAATTGTCAGGCCTACCAAGTGCTGCATGCGCTGCCGCGGAAGGGAGACTGTTCTCCTGTGAAAACCATGCTATCCCCCAAGTGAGAAGAGCAGAAGGGCGCGGAAAGCCCCGCAAAGACTACTCTTAGTGCAGAACTGTGTGCTGTCCTAAGGGAAATTGTGACTCAGTGCAGAAGAGACCCCGGGGACTACCCAATGTCGGGATACAGGAAACTCCGGATGTTCTCAGGGAGGACACCTGTACCATCGGGAGAAGAGGGATTTGAAGAGTGATTAGATGGTGCCACGCAGGCCCTAGAAGAATGGGAGGTCTCAGAAGGCAGAAGAGAAGCAAAGGATTGTTGAGTGCCTAAAAGGACCTGCCTTAGAGGCCATACGCAATCTGAAGACAAGCAAAAAGGATTGCACTGCCCAGGACTACATAGACATCCTGGAAAGTGTGTTTGGTGGGACAGAAAAAATCAAAGAACTTACCTATCAACTGGAACACTTTTACCAGAAGACAGGGGAGAAGCTGTCGGAGTACATGGGACGCATAGACAAGAGCCTGCATAGGATTATCCTGAAGAAGGGGATAGATCCAGGGAAGGTAGATGAAGCCCGTGCCCAGCAGGTGATGAGGGGAGCCCAACCCCTGGACCCTGTCGCACTAATTCTACGCACCCGGCAGGATGGGAAGAGCCTGGACTACCCTGATCTCATTCGAATGGGCAGAGAAGAAGAGGCCATGTTGGAAGAGAAACGGGAGAAGCAGGTGATGGGGTCTACAAAGCTTCCAGTGGCCACGGTCAGGTCGGCCTTAACCCCTGAAAGAGAGACAGAGGTAGATGCCCTGAAGTTGCAGATGTCCCAGATGTTGGAGATACTGACGTCTCTAGTGGCGAGAGAGACGCCCAGTCCCAAGAAAGAAACACGCAGGAGGGAATTGTTTCCAGCTGTTTCAGCACCAGCATCCCCACCTGACTACGGTGAGATGATCTGCTTTAATTGTGGAGGAATTGGCCATATTGCAGCTGTAAGTGCCAGTCCCAAGAAGAAGAAAACAGAAAGCCGCCAGCCGGCGGGAAACGCCCAAGGGCCCCGGTGAAGGAGTCAACCGGGTGCCCATCACCTTCAGTGAGCTCCAAGAAGAATAACGGAAAGAGAAGAGGAGATCAGACCCCTCGGAAGGAACCCAGGGATCCTCAACCAATGTACACTCCAGAGAAAGGGGGCAAGAACCCTCGGAAGGAATGCAGTACTCCTAAACGAGAACCCCCAAAAGTGAGAGATAACAATGTCCCTCAACGGGTTCACACTCCCAGTAAGAGGGAGAGAATTAATGCATACCAGGCTCAAGATAGGAGCAAGTGCAGATCAAGTAAAAAGGAAAAGAGTCCGCAGAAGAGGACAGCATCAACTCGGCCTTACCCAGATAAGCTAGTTGGTCCATCCCCTTCTGTACCCATCCAGGTGGAAGGAGTGTACACAAAGGCCCTCCTAGACACTGGAGCACAAGTGACCCTATTGTACAGGGACTTCTATGACAGATACCTGAGTCATCTGCCTATACAGAAGATAGAAGAGTTGGAGATAAGGGGACTGGGAACCCAGAGTTTCCCCTATGATGGATACCTACCCATACGGTTGACCTTTGACCCATCCGTAGCTGGGAAGACTGAAGTGTTTGACACCTTAGCAGTGGTGTGTCCCCGCCCACCAGGAACCAGCAAGACGTCCCTTATCATAGGGACGAACACGGACCTTGTCAGAAGTCTTCTGACCCCCCTGGTGAAGAAAGAGAATCTTTCAGGCCCCAAGATCCATCCCATGCTGAAGGCAGCCTACCAGCGGTTGGTCCTAGAGCAGAAGACCCCAAGGGAGGGGATAGGAAGGGTATGGAGGCTTGGAAAAGAAGGAGCAGTGTTACAGCCTGGAGAGGTGACCTGCATGAGTGCCACGGTGAAACTTACCTGGGAGCAGCCTGGCCCCTTTGTGATGTTGGAACCCGACCCAAGGGAGGGTCACTCAGGTCTGGAAGTGATACCTGAAGTAATTTCACTGAAGGACCTGAAGAAGGCCAGAGGAAGAGTCCCTGTCAGTGTGAGGAACCCCACGGAGAGGCCCGTGGAGATCACTGCCAGGATGCTTCTGGGACAGGTGAGTCCTGCTGTCCCAGTTGGCTGGTCAGAAGTGAAGGGGACGGGTGAAGGAGAAGATGTTTGGAAGAAACTCTCCATGGAAAACCCTAACCTACCTGGAGCTTGGAAAGAGAGAGCCAAGGCCCAGTTGACCAGATGGGAGAAGATTTTCTCTAAAGATGAGTTTGATGTGGGGTGTGCGAGGAGTGCCACCCACCGAATCCGCATGCAATAGGACAAGCCATTCAGAGAGAGAGTGATGCGAGTCCCGCTAGCAGATCTGGAGGATCTGAGGGAGCAGCTTGCGGAACTGAAGAAGACGGGAGTGATTAGGGAGTCCAGAAGCCCCTATGCCTCCCCCATTGTGGTAGTCAGGAAGAAGAATGGGTCATTAAGGCTCTGCATTGACTACAGATCTCTCAACAGGAGGACCATTCCTGACCAGTACACCACGCCAAGGATAGAAGCTGCCTTGCAGAGTTTATCTGGAGCTAAGTGGTTCAGTGTGATGGACCTAAAGAGTGGGTATTACCAAATCCCCATGCATCCAGAAGACAGAGAAAAGACTGCCTTCATAACCCCAGTGGGATTCTTTGAGTTCAACAGGATGCCTCAGGGCCTCTCTGGAGCTCCTGCTACATTTCAACGCCTTATGGAAAGGACAGTTGGAGACATGAACCTCATAGAAGTCCTTGTGTACCTGGACGATGTAATTGTCTTTGGAAAGACTTTGGAAGAGCATGAAGCCAGATTGGCGAAAGTACTGAAGAGGCTCAGTGAAGAGGGACTTAAACTTTCTCCCGAGAAGTGTCGGTTCTATCATTCTTCTGTGAACTATCTGGGACACATAGTGTCTGAAAAAGGAGTGGCTACAGACCCAGAGAAGTTGGAGGCAGTTACTTCGTGGCCAAGACCCACAACAGTTGAAGGAATTCCGGTCTTTCTTGGGGTTCTGATCCTACTACCGCAGGTTTGTGGATGGGTTTGCTCGCATTGCAAAACCCCTAAACGAACTGCTCAAGACAGAAGGAGAGGAAGATGGATTGGGGCCTAGGAGTTCCGGTGAGTCGGTCCAAGACCAATGGAATTCAAGGTGTGAAGAGGCATTCAGAACCTTGAAGAGAAGTCACACCACAGCCCCAGTTTTGGCCTACGCTGACCCCACTAGACCATATGAGCTACATGTTGATGCCAGCTATGAGGGCCTAGGTGGAGTACTCTACCAGGAGTACGAAGACCAGCTACGACCAGTGGCTTATGTGAGCCGGAGCCTGAGCCCCTCCGAGAAGAACTATCCCCCCCACAAGTTGGAGTTCTTAGCCCTCAAATGGGCAGTTGTTGACAAACTGAGAGACTATTTGTATGGGGCCGAGTTTACTGTAAAGACAGATAACAACCCCTTGACCTATCTATTCACCACCGCCAAGCTGGATGCAACTGACACAGATGGTTGGCGGCGTTGTCTGGATTCAATTTCAGTCTCAAGTACGGACCAGGGGCTGGAAATAGGGATGCAGATGCCCTGTCACGAAGATCCCATGTCATGGTCGATGACTGGGAAGACTGGACCCAGGTGGCACCAGATGGAGTGCGAGCCCTTTGTCAGGGGGCTGAACTCCAAGCCAGAGGAGGATCCAGAGCGGAAGAGATAGGAGTTGCCACAGTGGGAGTCCCAAAGTGTTACTGTGGGGTAACTCAACTAGAAGAAGAGTGCCTACCGAAGCTGTCCAAGAAAGAGTAAAGGTGTGACCAATTGGAAGACCCCATGGGGAGATTGGTCCTGGAAGCCCTGGAAGACATGAGTCCAGAGGGACTTCGCCTTCACCCTTCCAAAGAAGCTCGCCTACTGTGGAGAGAGTTGGACAAATTACAGGTGCATCAGGGGGTAGTCTACCGAAGGGGCCCCTCTGATGGCCCAGAAGACAAGTGGCAGTTGTTTCTCCCAGAAAAGCATCGAGAGACTGTGCTGATTGCCTTACATGACCAGCATGGTCACTTGGGAGCAGAGAGAACCTTCCAGCTTGTCAGAGACCGGTTTTATTGGCCCTGCATGAGGGCCGAAGTGAGGAGTATTGCCATTCCTGTGCAAGATGCATTCAGAGAAAGACTTTACCCCATCAAGCTGCCCCAATGGGCCACCTACAGAGTCAAGGCCCAATGGATCTGGTATGCATTGATTTTCTCTGCCTTGAACCCAATTTGAGCGGATTGGGAAATGTTCTGGTGGTACCGACCATTTCACTCGTTATGCTCAGGCTTTCCCAACCAAGGACCAGAAGGCCTCTACAGTAGCCAAGGTACTTTTGGAGAAGTACTTTGTTCACTTTGGACTGCCACAGAGAATCCATTCAGACCAAGGAAGGGACTTTGAGAGTCGCCTGATCAGGAAGCTACTAGATTCTCTGGGAGTAGAGAAAACTAGAACCACACCGTATCACCCTCAAGGTGATGCCCAGCCTGAAAGGTTCAACAGGACCCTATTGAATATGTTGGGAACTTTGGAAACAGAGAAGAAGCAACACTGGAGTCAACACATATCTGCTCTGGTGCATGCCTACAATTGCACCACAAGTGATGTGACAGGTTTCTCTCCTTACCGACTTATGTTTGGGAGAGAAGCAAGATAGCCAGTGGATTTGGCCTTTGGCATTTCTTTAGACCATGCCTCTGCTGCCTCCCACAAAGGATATGTGGACAGACTGAGGCACAGTTTGAAGATAGCTTATGAAAAAGCTCAAGCGGGCCTCCGACAGAGAGGGGCCCCGAAATAAGAGGAACTTGACCAGAAAAGTTCGAGTACCCTACAGCCTGGGAACTGTTACGCAATCTAGTTCCCTGAAAACACCAGATTGATAGATGGAGATCAGGATATATCATCTTAGGAAACTTCCAGACTGCTGTCTATCAAGTTGAAGCCGAAGGAGAGTGTTTGAAGACTGGCATAGGGAGATCACTTGCTTCCCACTCACTGAAGCGTCAAATCCCTCCAGCAAGAACGTTACCTGAATCGATTCTGGATACCCCAGCCTAATACTAGACAGACATCCCAAGTTAGGGGTGGAGATCCCCCAACCAGAAAAAAAGCCATGGCCATCCTCAACCACCATAAAATTTCCGCCAAAGACCTTCCACCTACTGAAGATGCTGGAGGACAATTGAACCCAAAAGCCCCCCCACAGAGTTTGTGCCTGAAGTGCTGGGAAGATATCCCTGGACTCTACAAAGAGGAAGAATAATGTTCTGAAGGCAAAAGACCCAAGAAAAAAGAGCTCGCAGAGCTTTTGAAATCAACTGGCTGTGTGGGCACAGCTAATCACACACAGAGGTAAGTGCAGCAGAGACCGGAGGAGGGGATGGAGAGAATGTATGCTGTTAGTTCACCTTTTAATTTTTTTGTGAAAAAAAATCATGCTGCTCATCCCTGGTCATAACCCTAAGACCTCCCATTTTGCTGAACTCTGATAGCTAGTAAAAAGGGTCATTTGGAGGCTTTCAATTCACAAAATACGTACAGTATATTTGTATGTGACTATAGAAAATTATTTCCATTGTCTTTTCTATAGTTTAATGGGAGATCTGCTACACTTTCGATACATTCATGCAGCCAGTAAAACTATTTGCACTTGAACCTGTTTTTAGTAAAATTGGAATTCCTATATATACAAAGAGTTATACCAGTCAAAGTTGGGCCACCTGACTTCATGGGCCCAAAAGCATAGTTATCTCTCTGCATCCCTTAGCCTATGTTCATACCCTGTGCTTGTCAGGAACATGTGCAAATTTGCATGTTTTCCTGATGTTGCCCTTTAGCAGACACTCAGTGGTGTTATTATATCCTAAAAGTACCCTTATTTGCCAACCCAATTTCTTATTGTTTTCTCAGAATTGCATGCACAATTTAATGTGTGCTAAAACATATGGTGCCATGTGTTCTGCTGCAGCTCAATTTTGCAAAATTGTCAGGGACTTCTTTTGCCTGTATTCCATGCATAGGACAGCTTATTAAAACTAAGTCACGACAAGCTGGAATGTGCTGAAAACACACAGAAATGCATGCTCCATTGCACCTGCATGGTGAGGACAAAGCATTATAGTTGCATCTTAGCTTTCTGGTTATGATTTAGATACCATCAGTGAGACAGGATACATGTTTCAGAGAGCCAATGTGAAGTGTGAGAAATGTGTAAATAGAAATCCATGATGGGAACAAATGCTAATTAAGACGTGCTTAACTTACATATTTTCAATTTCCTTTTTTCACATTACCTTTGTCTGGAAAAAACGCTGTTAGCTACTCATTACATTCATCAGCTTGTTCACACAGCTTCTTCTGTAAATACACATGGGGGATGAGTCTTCTCTTGAGAAACATGCTGCTCCTGATCGCACTGTCCCCCTATTGAGTGCTGCTGAAAGACCTGACAAAGCTCTCTCTGTCTGTGTTTGTGGATACTTTGTATTTCCCTGCTCCCTCATTGTTTGCAGCTTTTGTGCAAAAACAATCCTGTAGCCCAGCTTAAAACTACACTAAACAAGAGGCATCTGCTTTGGCCCAGCCAACATATAACCAGCAAGATGACTTTCCTGACACAAGAACATAGACTAATAAGTTATTTATCAATGACTCATTTTGCAGACAAATTTATATTGTGAATAAAGTGTGATATAATAAACTATCTTTGAAAGAGCACAAATAAAAATAATAAACATCATACAGTGGCTTTAATGACTAGAAAGGCATTTATCAGCCCTCAAATTTTCAACTCGCCTACTCGCATTTTGCGAGTGGAAAATGAGGTCTGGCGAGGAGCTGGGCTTTCTAGGAGTGGGGGGGGGGGGCGAGCACCGCCGTCAGGCGGGGATGAATGGGAGCCGTTCTCTCAGAGAAAAAGAGTGTGGAGGAACAGAGAGGGCAGCCGGATCATTGTGGAGGAAGAGAACCGGCTTGTTCACAGAGCGGGGTTTGCCCGCTGTATCAGCTTACATTACATTTGCAGTCCACGCGCCGTCACACACAGCCCCCGCCCTCCTGACCCCGCACCTGTGACAGACAGAATGCACCCTGGCATGATGGACACAGGTGAGGCTGCACAATGGACACAGTTGAGGCTGCACGATGGACACAGGGAGGCTGCACAATGGACACAGGTGAGGCTGCACAATGGACACAGGTGAGGCTGCACAGGTGAGGCTGCATGATGGACACAGGTGAGGCTGCACGGGTGATGCTGCAATGATGGACACAGGTGAGGCTGCACGGGTGAGGTAGCATGGGTGAGGCTGCACGGGTTGAGGCTGCAATGATTAACACAGGTGAGGCTGCACGATGGACACAGGTGAGGCTGCATGATGGACACAGGTGAGGCTGCGTGGGTGAGGCTGCATGATGGACACAGGTGAGGCTGCATGATGCACACAGGTGAGGCTGCACGGGTGAGGCTGCAATGATGGACACAGGTGAGGCTGCACGGGTGAGGCTGCAATGATGGATACAGGTGAGGCCACAATTATGGACACGGGTGAGACTGCAATGATGGACACAGGTGAGGCTGCACAGGTGAGGTTGCACGGGTGAGGCTGCATGGGTTGAGGCTGCAATAATGGACACAGGTGAGGCTGCACTGGTGAGGCTGCAATGATGGATACAGGTGAGGCCACAATGATGGACACGTGTGAGACTGCAATGATGGAAACAGGTGAGGCTGCACGGGTGAGGTTGCACGGATGAGGCTGCATGGGTTGAGGCTGCAATAATGGACACAGGTGAGGCTGCACTGGTGAGGCTGCAATGATGGATACAGGTGAGGCCACAATGATGGACACGGGTGAGACTGCAATGATGTACACAGGTGAGGCTGCACTGGTGAGGTTGCACGGGTGAGGCTGCACGGGTTGAGGATGCAATGATGGACACAGGTCAGGCTGCACTGGTGAGGCTGCAATGATGGATACAGGTGAGGCCGCAATGATGGACACGGGTGAGGCTGCAATGATGGACACAGGTGAGGCTGCACTGGTGAGGTTGCACGGGTGAGGCTGCACGGGTTGAGGATGCAATGATGGACACAGGTCAGGCTGCACTGGTGAGGCTGCAATGATGGATACAGGTGAGGCCGCAATGATGGACACGGGTGAGGCTGCAATGATGGACACAGGTGAGGCTGCATGATGAACACAGGTGAGGCTGCATGATGGACACAGGTGAGGCTGCACGAGTGAAGCTGCATGATGGACACAGGTGAGGCTGTACAGGTGAGGCTGCATGGGGGAGGCTGCACAGGTGAGGCTGCACAGGTGAGGCTGCAATGATGGACACAGGTGAGGCTGCAATGATGGACATGGGTGAGGCCGCAATGATGGACATGGGTGAGGCTGCATGGGTGAGGCTGCAATGATGGACACTGGTGAGACTGCACAGGTGAGGCTGCAATGATGGACACAGGTGAGGCTGCACAGGGGAGGCTGCGTTAGTGGGCACTGGTCACGCTGCGTTGACGGACATGTGTGAGGCTGCATTAATGGGCACGGGTGATAAAGTTGTTGTTAATATTTATTTGTGTAACTTAATTCTGCATAAAACACTTAAGTGTCATTTCATGAGAATTTTGAGGTTTTGTATAGGGGTGGGATTAGGGGTGGGGCATGGTAGGGGTTGGGCGGGGCAACTGGTGGCCAGTAACCCTTAAGGCCTGGCTAGTAGCTCAGGACTTGAAATTTTGAGCCCTGCATTTATAATACATCTATAAAGGGGAAATATTGTGCAGTCCTTATATTTAGATATAAAATATTTAAAATATTGTGCGGAGGGACCTTATATTTAGATATTGTTGCATTGCTTACTTTAAACCTCCTTTCATGCAATATTTTTAAAATCTTAGTGTTCAGTCATTTTTTATTGTATTAAAAATGTTTTTCTTTTTCTTCTTTGCTTTTGACTCTTTCAACAAACCTCTACCCCCATATCCCAACACACACTTTTTTTTTTTCATACTTACCTGCTGGTGAGTTCTGTACATTTCAGATATCCTCCGCTTCCATGTTTTGGTGTGACGTCATCAAGAGGCTGCCAGCTGTTCCAGATTCATACAGTGCGCCTCCTGATGATGCCCCGCTAGACCTGCCCCCTCTATCTTTATTGAATTAAAGGCTTTGACTCCTGGGATATGGGACATGCATACCCCAGATATGCTTTAAAGTGGAACAAGTATCTCCTAATCAACAAAACCTATTTTTAATCCTTATGCTGTTATGCCGCGTACACACGATCGCACATTTCAACAACAAAATCCATGGGATTTTTTCCGACGGATGTTGGCTCAAACAGTCACACAATATTGTCGAAAAATTCCGAACTTCAAGAACGCGGGGACGTACGACGAGCCGAGAAAATTGAATTTCAATAGCCAGTGCGGCTCTTCTGCTTGATTCCCAGCATGTGTGGAACTTTGTGCGTCGGAATTGGGTACACACGATCGGAATTTCCAACAACAGATTTTGTTGTCGGAAAATTTGAGATCCAGATATTAATTTTGTGTGAAGGAAATTCCAATGGAAAATGTCTGATGGAGCCTACACACGGTTGGAATTTCCGACAACCAGCTCCTATCGAACATTTTCCGTCAGAAAATCCAACCGTATATACGCGGCATTAGCTTTAGTAAATTCATAGGAAGGTATATCATATCTACTTGTTTTTAAAAAAAAATAAAAATTTCTTCAGTTGTGTCCTGGTTTCTGGCTTTGTTTGAATTGATGTCATACATCCAATGAGCTTTTATTGGTATTTTTTTTTTACTTCATCTGCAGGGGGGGTTCTCAGATAAGCACACCCTCCTGTATGCCTGAGCCAATGGCAGATAAATTCCAGGAAGTAAATGCTACATGAATCATATGTTGTTAATTAAGATGACAGGGAGGGGGGGGGGGGGGAGTTTCAAAGTGATTTCTCAACAAAATAAAGCATGGAGAATATTAAAAATTAATTATGTAGCATTTTCAGTTTGTGGTGATCAGATACAGATTAGTTCCACTTTAACAATTGGTGAGATAAGATATTAGAGATTTTAGAAATGCACTGCAGTTATTTTCTATATGCGTATAAAATGTCCACACCTTATTTACTATGGCGAGAGAACATTTACTTTACCAAGTGAAAATTCTGTAACTAGTTACCCTTATGCCACGTACACACGATCAGACTTTTCGGCCAGACTATACGGCGGACTTTCCGAACGTGCGGACTTGCCCAAACACGCCTGGACTTTTCCGGCTGACAATCTGCCGGAGTTTTGGCGGAGGTCCGCCGGACATTTACATGGAGTAAAGTCCGTTCATTTAGAACGTGACTCCAGGTAGACGGGACTAGCGAAGGAAGTCAATGCCGCCGCCTCGATCGGCGAGATTGACACCTCGCTAGCCACGTCACCTGGTATGGATTTAAAGTGGAATCCCTATGCCGAAAAAACGGCGTGGGGGTCCCCCCAAATCCATATCAAAATGTCTCTTCATGGGGGCACTCAATGCAGGGAGGAGCCAGGAGCTCTGCCAGGAGGAGGATTGGGCACACTCAGTGCAAAACCCTTGCACAGGAGGTAAGTATACCATGTCTGTTATTAAAAAAAAAGAACAAACCTTTACAACCCCTTTAAACCTCATTTGCCATGTAGTTTCCCATTCTATTATTTTATTTAGGTCCTCTTGTATGGTTTCCACTAAGGATGGGCCCGGTGCTCGATGCGAACCCACGTTCGCATCGAGCACCGGGCGTTCGCTCGCTCGGCGAGCCCAGAACTATTTTGGCCGCTCGCATCACGTTCGTGTGATGCGAGCGGCCCCGCAATGCATTGCGGCCGGCGCGGCCGGCGCAGTGCATTGCTGGCTGATGATTGGCCAAGCATGCACTGTGACCCCGCATGCTTGGCCAATCACAGCCCCGGAAACTCGAAGAGCCATAATTGGCTACAGGCAGGACGCCTGTAGCCAATTACAGCTCAGGGGCTGTAGTACACGCCCCCCCCCCTATAAAAGGCCGCCACGCCGTCTGCGCCGGTCACATGCTGTTCCGGCGCAGATAGAGCAGGCTAGATCTGTGACACTCTGCTGGATTTAGTTAGTTAGAGAGATTTACTTAGAGAGATCGAGTTAGATAGATTCATTCATTTAGATTGATTTAGAAAGAGGGGCTTGTAGTGTGCTCGTGGCAGGCAGGCAGAGCTCCTATATTTTGTTCCCAGAAGCACCTATAGGACTTGTAGTGTGTTCGTGGCAGGCAGGCAGAGCTCCTATATTTTGTTCCCAGAAGCACCTATAGGACTTGTAGTGTGTTAGTGGCAGGCAGGCAGAGCTCCTATATTTTGTTCCCAGAAGCACCTATAGGACTTGTAGTGTGTTTGTGGCAGGCAGGCAGAGCTCCTATATTTTGTTCCCAGAAGCACCTATAGGACTTTTAGTGTGTTCGTGGCAGGCAGGCAGAGCTCCTATATTTTGTTCCCAGAAGCACCTATAGGACTTGTAGTGTGTTCGTGGCAGGCAGGCAGAGCTCCTATATTTTGTTCCCAGAAGCACCTATAGGACTTGAAGTGTGTTAGTCCCATCACACAGAGACCTATATTTCCTTCCCAGAAGCACCTATAGGACTTGAAGTGTGTTAGTCCCATCACACAGAGATCATATATTTTGTTCCCAGAAGCACCTATAGGACTTGAAGTGTGTTAGTCCCATCACACAGACCTACATTTTCTTCCCAGAAGCACCTATAGGACTTGAAGTGTGTTAGTCCCATCACACAGAGATCATATATTTTGTTCCCAGAAGCACCTATAGGACTTGAAGTGTGTTAGTCCCATCACACAGAGATCATATATTTTGTTCCCAGAAGCACCTATAGGACTTGAAGTGTGTTAGTCCCATCACACAGACCTATATTTCCTTCCCAGAAGCACCTATAGGACTTGAAGTGTGTTAGTCCCATCACACAGAGATCATATATTTTGTTCCCAGAAGCACCTATAGGACTTGAAGTGTGTTAGTCCCATCACACAGACCTACATTTTCTTCCCAGAATCACCTATAGGACTTGAAGTGTGTTAGTCCCATCACACAGAGATCATATATTTTGTTCCCAGAAGCACCTATAGGACTTGAAGTGTGTTAGTCCCATCACACAGACCTATATTTCCTTCCCAGAAGCACCTATAGGACTTGAAGTGTGTTAGTCCCATCACACAGAGATCATATATTTTGTTCCCAGAAGCACCTATAGGACTTGAAGTGTGTTAGTCCCATCACACAGACCTATATTTCCTTCCCAGAAGCACCTATAGGACTTGAAGTGTGTTAGTCCCATCACACAGAGATCATATATTTTGTTCCCAGAAGCACCTATAGGACTTGAAGTGTGTTAGTCCCATCACACAGACCTACATTTTCTTCCCAGAAGCACCTATAGGACTTGAAGTGTGTTAGTCCCATCACACAGAGATCATATATTTTGTTCCCAGAAGCACCTATAGGACTTGAAGTGTGTTAGTCCCATCACACAGAGATCATATATTTTGTTCCCAGAAGCACCTATAGGACTTGAAGTGTGTTAGTCCCATCACACAGACCTATATTTTGTTCCCAGAAGCACCTATAGGACTTGAAGTGTGTTAGTCCCATCACACAGAGATCATATATTTTGTTCCCAGAAGCACCTATAGGACTTGAAGTGTGTTAGTCCCATCACACAGACCTACATTTTATTCCCAGAAGCACCTATAGGACTTGAAGTGTGTTAGTCCCATCACACAGAGATCATATATTTTGTTCCCAGAAGCACCTATAGGACTTGAAGTGTGTTAGTCCCATCACACAGAGATCATATATTTTGTTCCCAGAAGCACCTATAGGACTTGAAGTGTGTTAGTCCCATCACACAGACCTATATTTCCTTCCCAGAAGCACCTATAGGACTTGAAGTGTGTTAGTCCCATCACACAGAGATCATATATTTTGTTCCCAGAAGCACCTATAGGACTTGAAGTGTGTTAGTCCCATCACACAGACCTACATTTTTTCCCAGAAGCACCTATAGGACATGAAGTGTGTTAGTCCCATCACACAGAGATCATATATTTTGTTCCCAGAAGCACCTATAGGACTTGAAGTGTGTTAGTCCCATCACACAGACCTATATTTCCTTCCCAGAAGCACCTATAGGACTTGAAGTGTGTTAGTCCCATCACACAGAGATCATATATTCTGTTCCCAGAAGCACCTATAGGACTTGAAGTGTGTTAGTCCCATCACACAGACCTATATTTCCTTCCCAAGAAGCACCTATAGGACTTGAAGTGTGTTAGTCCCATCACACAGAGATCATATATTTTGTTCCCAGAAGCACCTATAGGACTTGAAGTGTGTTAGTCCCATCACACAGACCTACATTTTCTTCCCAGAAGCACCTATAGGACTTGAAGTGTGTTAGTCCCATCACACAGAGATCATATATTTTGTTCCCAGAAGCACCTATAGGACTTGAAGTGTGTTAGTCCCATCACACAGAGATCATATATTTTGTTCCCAGAAGCACCTATAGGACTTGAAGTGTGTTAGTCCCATCACACAGACCTATATTTTTCTTCCCAGAAGCACCTATAGGACTTGAAGTGTGTTAGTCCCATCACACAGAGAGATATATATTTTGTTCCCAGAAGCACCTATAGGACTTGAAGTGTGTTAGTCCCATCACACAGACCTACATTTTCTTCCCAGAAGCACCTATAGGACTTGAAGTGTGTTAGTCCCATCACACAGAGATCATATATTTTGTTCCCAGAAGCACCTATAGGACTTGAAGTGTGTTAGTCCCATCACACAGAGATCATATATTTTGTTCCCAGAAGCACCTATAGGACTTGAAGTGTGTTAGTCCCATCACACAGACCTATATTTCCTTCCCAGAAGCACCTATAGGACTTGAAGTGTGTTAGTCCCATCACACAGAGATCATATATTTTGTTCCCAGAAGCACCTATAGGACTTGAAGTGTGTTAGTCCCATCACACAGAGATCATATATTCTGTTCCCAGAAGGACCTATAGGACTTGAAGTGTGTTAGTCCCATCACACAGACCTATATTTCCTTCCCAAGAAGCACCTATAGGACTTGAAGTGTGTTAGTCCCATCACACAGAGATCATATATTTTGTTCCCAGAAGCACCTATAGGACTTGAAGTGTGTTAGTCCCATCACACAGACCTACATTTTCTTCCCAGAAGCACCTATAGGACTTGAAGTGTGTTAGTCCCATCACACAGACCTACATTTTCTTCTCAGAAGCACCCATAGGACTTGAAGTGTGTTAGTCCCATCACACAGACCTATATTTTCTTCCCAGAAGCACCTATAGGACTTGAAGTGTGTTAGTCCCATCACACAGAGATCATATATTTTGTTCCCAGAAGCACCTATAGGACTTGAAGTGTGTTAGTCCATCACACAGACCTACATTTTCTTCCAGAAGCACCCATAGGACTTGAAGTGTGTTAGTCCCATCACACAGACCTATATTTTCTTCCCAGAAGCACCCATAGGACTTGAAGTGTGTTAGTCCCATCACACAGAGCTCCTCTATTTTCTTTGCAGAAGCACCCACAGGACTTCTAGTGTGTTAGTGGCATCACACAGAGCTCCTCTATTTTCTTTGCAGAAGCACCCATAGGACTTCTAGTGTGTTAGTGGCATCACACAGAGCTCCTATATTTTCTTCTCAGCAGCACCCACAGGACTTCTAGTGTGTTAGTGGCATCACACAGAGCTCCTCTATTTTCTTTTCAGAAGCACCCATAGGACTTCTAGTTTGTTAGTGGCATCACACAGAGCTCCTATATTTTCTTCTCAGCAGCACCCACAGGACTTCTAGTGTGTTAGTGGCATCACACAGAGCTCCTCTATTTTCTTTGCAGAAGCACCCATAGGACTTCTAGTGTGTTAGTGGCATCACACAGAGCTCCTATATTTTCTTCTCAGCAGCACCCACAGGACTTCTAGTGTGTTAGTGGCATCACACAGAGCTCCTCTATTTTCTTTGCAGAAGCACCCACAGGACTTCTAGTGTGTTAGTGGCATCACACAGAGCTCCTCTATTTTCTTTGCAGAAGCACCCATAGGACTTCTAGTGTGTTAGTGGCATCACACAGAGCTCCTATATTTTCTTCTCAGCAGCACCCACAGGACTTCTTGTGTGTTAGTGGCATCACACAGAGCTCCTCTATTTTCTTTGCAGAAGCACCCATAGGACTTCTAGTGTGTTAGTGGCATCACACAGAGCTCCTATATATTCTTCTCAGCAGCACCCACAGGACTACCGACTACAATGGCTGGAAGACCGCCAAGGGGAGGCAGAGCGTGCAGAGCCAAGAACACAGGGCAGGCAGGCTCTGTTTCTAGTGGACGTGGCCGTGGACGTGGACGTGGTCGTGCATCGTCATCAGCACGTGGCCATGGGACACGCGCGTCTTTGTCTTCGGCAGCTGGACATGTGGAGCCGCATCATGCTGAAGGCTTGGTAGAATGGATGACCAAGCCCTCCTCATCCTCCTCATCCTCTCTCACCCAGGCTCAGGGTACTGACAGAGCATCATCAGCCACCCCTTCCCTA
The DNA here is from genome assembly GCA_028564925.1 of Lithobates sylvaticus. Lineage (NCBI taxonomy): Eukaryota > Metazoa > Chordata > Amphibia > Anura > Ranidae > Lithobates > Lithobates sylvaticus. The sequence goes on from CM053033.1 coordinate 138,040,292, forward strand.
GACCCACCATGTCCTCCTGAGGAGTCCCCCGAACTCTTTGAGCACAGTGTTGGGTACATGCTCCAGGAGGATGCCCAACGATTCGAAGGCTCGGATGATGATACCCAGCTTGAGGAATCTGGCAGTACTGTTCCACCAGCTGCAGCTTACTGCCAGGTTTGCTCTAGTGGTGAAGAGGGAGGGGATGATGAGGTCACTGACTCCACGTGGGTGCCTGAAGGGAGAGGGGATGAGGAGGAGGACGAGGAGGAGGAGGATGCGGCGTCACATGTCCAACGAGGCAGGATGCCCCCTGGAGGCCAGGTAGAGGCCAGCACAGCAACTGTACAACACCGCAGAGCTCCGCCTGTGCAGGGCGCTGCCTCTGCACGTTATCAGAAAAGTTCTTTGGTGTGGGCCTTTTTTGAGACGAGTGCAGCAGATCGCACCACTGCTATTTGCAATATTTGTCTCAAGCGTATCTCGCGTGGCCAAAACATCAGCCGCTTGGGCACCACAAGCATGACCAGACATATGGCGACCTGCCATGCAGCTCGTTGGCAGGCACACATAAAAGACCCACACCAAAGAACTAAGCGGACCTCTCCTTGCTCCTCCTCAGCTGGGATCTCCATCCCCACTACACCTTCAGTCCTCTCTGAAAGCTGCTCTGAGAGGACTGAAGGTGTAGAATTAGGTGTGTCACAACCAAGTACTTGCAGTACACCGACGTCCGATTGCAGCAGGCAAATTTCCCTGCCCCAGCTGTTGGACCGTAGAAAGAAGTACACTCCCAGCCATCCACATGCCCAGCGGTTGAATGCTAGCCTGGCTAAATTGCTAGCACTTCAACTGCTGCCTTTTCAGTTGGTAGACTCGGCCCCCTTCCGTGAGTTTGTTCAATGTGCGGTTCCTCAGTGGCAGGTTCCCAAACGCCACTTTTTCTCACGGAAGGCGATTCCGTCTCTCTACCGGCATGTGGAGGGCAATGTCCATGCCTCGCTGGACAGGGCGGTCAGCGGTAAGGTGCATATTACCGCTGACTCATGGTCCAGCAGGCATGGACAGGGACGGTACCTTTCTTTCACGGCCCATTGGGTCACTCTATTGGCAGCTGGGAGGGATGCAGGACAAGGTGCAGTAGTGTTGGAGGTTGTTCCGCCACCACGCCTCCAAAACGCTACTACTGCTACTGGTTGTGACACACCTCTCTCCTCCACCCCCCCTCCCTCTTCTTCTTCCTCCAGTGCTCTGTCCTTGGAACCAGCGGTGCTCCGTAGGCGTACAAGGGGCTACGCAAGTACGCAGGCAAAAAGATGCCATGCCGTGCTTGCGCTGGTGTGTTTGGGGGACAGGAGCCACACTGGGCCAGAGGTTCTGGCAGCTCTGCAGGGGCAGGCCGAGAGGTGGTTGACGCCACGTCAGCTTAAGCCAGGAATGGTCGTTTCTGACAATGGCACCAACCTCCTCTCCGCCCTGCGACAGGGGCAGCTCACCCATGTGCCCTGCATGGCTCACGTCCTCAACCTGGTGGTGCAGCGGTTCTTGGGCAGGTTCCCAGGCTTACAGGATGTCCTGAGGCAGGCCAGGAAAGTCTGTGTGCATTTCCGCCGATCTTATAATGCCAGTGCTCGGCTGACTGAGCTGCAAAAGGAGCTGAACCTGCCCAAGAACCGCCTAATATGTGACATGCCCACCAGGTGGAACTCAACGTTGGCCATGCTGCAGCGACTGCACACGCAGCAGAGGGCCATCAATGAGTACCTTTGCGACTACGGCACCAGGACAGGGTCAGGGGAGCTTGGTTTTTTTTTCCCCACGTCAGTGGAGCATGATCAGGGATGCATGCACTGTCCTCTCACCATTTGAGGAGGCCACGAGGATGGTGAGCAGTGACAGTGCATGCATCAGTGACACTGTCCCTCTTGTCCACCTGTTGGAGCATACGCTGCGTGGGATAATGGACAGGGCACTTGAGGCAGAACAGAGGCAGGAAGAGGAGGACTTCCTTGCCTCTCAAGGCCCCCTTTATCCGGACAGTGTTCCTTCTGTCCCACCCATCACACAGGAAGAGGATGAGGAGGAGGAGGAGGAGGAGGAGGAGGAGGATTGTGTGAGCATGGAGGTGGAGCCTGGCACTCAGCATCAGCAGCAGCAGTCTTTTAGGGATGATGTACAGTCCCAAACAAACCAGTGGACTTGTACGTGGCTGGGAGGAGGTGGCTGGCGATCATGTCATCCTCAGTGACCCAGAAGACTCCGGACCGAATGCCTCAGCTAACCTACGCTGCATGGCCTCCCTGATCCTGCAAAGCCTGCGGAAGGATCCTCGTGTTCTTCGGATCAAGGAGAGGGACCATTACTGGCTGGCCACTCTCCTTGATCCGCGGTACAAGGGTAAGGTTGCGGACCTTATCTTGCCGTCGCAGAGGGAGCAGAGGATGAGACATCTCAGGGAGGCCTTGCAGAAAGTTCTGTGCAACGCGTTCCCAGAAACTGGGAGGCTACAAACTCCTGGTCCTGGGCGACGAGTTGCTGAGGCTTCGGTCAGTGGCAGAAGGAGCGGTGGGGAAGGTGGACGTCTGACCGATGCGTTCAGACAATTTTTTAGTCCGCAGCCCCAAGGTATGATCGGTTCCAGCAACCATCGCCAGCGTCTGATATACATGGTGCAGGAATACCTTGGGGCAAGGTCAGACTTGGACACCTTTCCCACCGAAAATCCTCTGGCTTACTGGGTCCTGAGGATGGATCACTGGCCAGAGCTTGCACAGTATGCAATTGAGCTACTGGCCTGTCCTGCCTCCAGCGTTCTTTCCGAACGCACATTCAGTGCTGCTGGAGGATTTGTGACTGATCATAGGGTGCGCCTGTCCACCGCCTCGGTTGATCGACTGACCTTCATCAAAATGAATCAGTCTTGGATCACCACCAGCTACCAGGCACCTGAGGCGGATATAACCGAATAATTTTTAATGTCACATCCCTTCAAGACTGCCTATGCTGATGCTGAGTGACTGTCCTCTTATGTTCACTGACTATCCTCTTCCTCCTCCTCAATGATCCATGCCACCACACCAGTGCCTAAGGCACAATTTTTCAGCCCCTGTTTAACAGGGGCGTGTACATACAATTTTTATAAAAAAATGCTTCGCAACACGTGTGACTGCTGTGCTCCAAGTACAGTATCTGTGAGGGGTTGCAGTGTTGTGGCACCAGCACCAGTGCCTAAGGCACAATTTTTCAGCCCCTGTTTAACAGGGGCGGGTACTTACAATTTTTTAAAAAAAAAAATGCTTCGCAACACATGTGACTGCTGTGCTCCAAGTACAGTATCTGTGAGGGGTTGCAGTGTTGTGGCACCAGCACCAGTGCCTAAGGCACAATTTTTCAGCCCCTGTTTAACAGGGGCGTGTACTTACAATTTTTTAAAAAAATGCTTCGCAACACGTGTGACTGCTGTGCTCCAAGTACAGTATCTGTGAGGGGTTGCAGTGTTGTGGCACCAGCACCAGTGCCTAAGGCACAATTTTTCAGCCCCTGTTTAACAGGGGCGTGTACTTACAATTTTTTAAAAAATGCTTCGCAACACGTGTGACTGCTGTGCTCCAAGTACAGTATCTGTGAGGGGTTGCAGTGTTGTGGCACCAGCACCAGTGCCTAAGGCACAATTTTTCAGCCCCTGTTTAACAGGGGCGGGTACTTACAATTTTTTAAAAAAATGCTTCGCAACACGTGTGACTGCTGTGCTCCAAGTACAGTATCTGTGAGGGCCGGGTTGCAGTGTTGTGGCACCAGCACCAGTGCCTAAGGCACAATTTTTCAGCCCCTGTTTAACAGGGGCGTGTACTTACAATTTTTAAAAAAAATGCTTCGCAACACGTGTGACTGCTGTGCTCCAAGTACAGTCTCTGTGAGGGGTTGCAGTGTTGTGGCACCAGCACCAGTGCCTAAGGCACAATTTTTCAGCCCCTGTTTAACAGGGGCGGGTAATTACAAATCTTGATCTAATAGTTCACAGCAGGGCCCATTCCTGCGCCCACCAAGAGTAACTATGAGGGCCTGCAGTCTTGTGGCAACACCGTCCACCACCACCGCCAAAGGCCCAATTTTTCTGCCCTGTTCATCAGGTGCTTGCAATTACAAATCTTGATCTAATAACTCACAGCAGGGCCCATTCCTGCGCCCACCAAGAGTAACTGTGAGAGCTTACAGTCTTGTGGCAACACCGTCCACCACCACCACCACCCCCAATTTTTCTGCCCTGTTCAACAGGTGCATGCAATTACAAATCTTGATCTATTAACTCATAGCAGGGCCCATTCCTGTGCCCACCAGTCTTGTGGCTACACCAACATCTAATAGGGCAAATTTCTGCAGAGTATATACGCCAGGGCCCTACTTTCAAACATCCAACTTACAAACGACTCCTACTTGCAAATGGAAAGAGAAAACAGGAAGTGAGAGGAAATCTACCCCTAGGAAGGGAAATTCTATCCTGTTAGATTTAATTTGGGAAAAAGGTATCTCCTCTCTACTGATACTTTATCACCAATCCTTGTTTCAATTAAAACCCCACTTTTCCAAAAACATTTGTCATTGGGACGGAAAGTGAGGTGACATGTTCTGAACAGATGTGCAAAGACAGCAAATGTTACAGGGGTGATAACCCCTCCCTATGTTCTCCAAAAAGCTTAAAAATAGATTTTTTTGGGATGGAGCTACACTTCATAATGTACCTGTTCAGATTCTACTTAAGAACAAACCTAAAGCCGCAAGTGGTTTTAAATGGCTTCTTTTTTTCCTTTACAAATGTCATTTTGTGCAAGGACAGTTTAAACACGGGAAACACATGCCACTTCACAGGCATACTTTAGACACCCCCCAGGTACCATATTTAAAGGAAAATTTCACTTTTTTGTTTTCACTTTATGCATCATTAAAATGACTGCTCCCGAAAAAACGTTAGTTTTTAAAAAGTTCTTTTTGCATTGATATATGTCCCCTGGGGCAGGACCCGGGTCCCCAAACCTGTTTTATGACATTAACATGCATATTGGCCGTTGTAATTAGCACTTTTGATTTCGAACGTTCGCGTCCATTATAACGTATAGGGTTCGAAAATTCGCGCGAACTTTCGGTCGGTTCGAAGGTTCTGGTGCGAACCGAACCCGGGGGTGTTCGGCTCATCCCTAGTTTCCACATCTTACTGTGAGGCTATTGCCATGCTTAGCTTTGTATCATCTGCAAATATTGAGATTGAGCGGTTTATCCCATTCTCTATATAATTTTCAAATAAATTAAACCACTTACCACTCTAGACCATTCTGAGTACTCGCTTTTTATCACCACCCTTTGGACCCGCCCCTGTAGCCAGTTCTCTATGCAGGTACATAACCTATGGTCCATGTCTACAGACCTCAGTTCTTCAAAGTAAACATTTGTGGGGAACTGTATCAAATACCTTTGCAAAATTCAGATATAACACACCCACAGGCATTTTTTTGCTAGATGGCAGCTCACTTCCTCATAGAATGATAATAGATTGGTCTGGCAAGAATGGTTTTTCATGAATCCACACTGATTACTACTAATGATATTGTTTTTGTCAGCAAATTCTTGGATATAATCCCTTTTCATCCCCTCCAATAGCTTACAAACTATTGATGTTAGACTGACTGGTCTGTAGTTTCCAGGGATATATCTCTGCCCTTTTTTAAATTTTGGTATCACGTTGGTTTTCCTCGAATCAGCTGGTATAATTCCAGTCTGTAACTGTCTATAAAAATCAGGAACAATAGTCTAGCTATCACCTGACAGAGTTCCTTAAGGACCCTCGGGTGTAAGCTATCCGGTCCTGGTGATTTATTTGGGTCAAGTTTTTCAAGTCTATTTCTGGCACTAGCTTCTGTTAGCCACAAGGGTACATTCTGTGACGTGTTATAAACGTTACTGTCTTGGTTACTATATCCCCCCTTTTCTTTCGGGAAAACTAAGGAGAAGAATCTCATGGATTCTGTCCGATCGGACAATGTTGTTGAAAAATCAGACCGTGTGTATGCACCATCGGACAGTGTACGTCGGATTGTCTGACGGACAAAGTCTTATCTCCTGCTGGAAAGATTTGCCGACAACACGGTCCGATCACACCAAATCCGATCGTGTGTACGGTTGTCCTACCGGACAAAGTGCTATGCATGCTCAGATCACATTACAAGACCAAAGCTATTGGCTACTAGCCTCTACGTAGTCCCGTCGTAGGCAACAAACGTCACCACGTTCAGAATGATCGGATTTTCCGACAACTTTGTCCGACCGTGTGTACGCAAAACCAACATCGGACAAAGTATGACGGACATGGTCCGCGGATTGTCTGACCGTGTGTATGGGGCTTTAGAGAGTGTGAGTGCATGTCTACAATTATCCCTATTATATTTAAGGCACCCATATAGCTCTGTCAATTTACGCAGTGCTCTACACATACATTGCACACTCACATTGGTTCCTACCCTCAAGGAGCCCACAATCCAAGGTCCCTAACTCACATTCATATACTAGGGCCAATTCTGGACAGAAGCCAATTAACATACCAGCATGTCTTTGGAGTGTGGAAGGAAACCGGAGTACCTGGAGAAAACACACGCAGGCACAGGGAGAACATGCAAACTCCAGGCATTGTCGTGGTTGTGATTCAAACCAGCAACCCTTTTTACTGCTAGGCGAGAGTGCTACCCACTACACCACTGTGCTGCTCTAAATACGATAGAAATTAATTATAAGTGTCGTGATTTTTATAAAGATACAAGGGTGTTAACAATAAATGTAGTTAGGATTTGGGTTTTAATGTTTAACCACTTCCCGCCCAGTCAATAGCATATTGACGTCCGGGAAGTGGTTTCGTTATCCTGACTGGATGTCCAATCACGGCTGATCACGATGTACACAGGAAGAGCCGTTGATCGGCTTTTCCTCACTCGCGTCTGACAGACGCGAGTAGAGGGGAGCCGATCAGCGGCTCTTCTGACAGGGGGGGTCTGCGCTGATTGTTTATCAGCGCAGCCCCCCCTCAGATGCCCACACTAGACCACTAGGGAAGCCCCAGGACCACCAGGGAAGCCCCCAGGACCACCAGGGAAGCCCCCAGCATGTGGATGGCCAGGTACATCCCCCATGGCCATCCACATGTTAAAAAAAATTAAAAAAATATGCCAATCAGTGCCCACAGATGGGCACTGATTGGCACATCATATTTAATTTAAAAAAAGGGATGCCCAGCAATGCCACCATAAGTGTCATCAGTGCCACTCATCAGCGTCCATCAGTGCCACCTATCAGTGCCCATCCGTGCCCACCCATGCCCACCTATCAGTGCCCATGCATGCCACCTATCAGTGCCCATCCATGCCACCTATCAGTGCCACCTATATGTGTGGATCAGTGCCACCCATAAGTACCCGTCAGTGCCGCCTATGAGTGCCCATCAGTGCCGCATACCAGTGCCACCTATCAATGCCCATCAGTGCCACCTATCAGTGCCGCCTATCAGTGCCCATCATCAGTGCCACCTCATCGGTGCCCCCTAATTGGTGCCACCTCATCGGTGCCCATCAGTGCCGCCTTATCAGTGCCCATTAGTGCCGCCTTATCAGTGCCCGTCATTGAAGAAGAAAACGCACTTATTTACAAAAAAAATTAACAGTGACAAAGAAAAACTTGTTTTTTTGCAAAATTTTCGGTCTTTTTTTGTTTGTTGCGCAAAAAATAAAAATCGCAGAGGTGATCAAATACCACCAAAAGAAAGCTCTATTTGTTGGAACAAAATGATAAAAAATTTGTTTGGGTACAGTGTAGCATGACCGCGCAATTGTCATTCAAATTGCGACAGCGCTGAAAGCTGAAAATTGGCTTGGGCGGGAAGGTGTCTAAGTGTCTGGTATTGAAGTGGTTAAGCAAAAGAAATGGGAATATGTAAGGCAGGATATAAGTATAGGAGAGTGGGGAAGAGAGAGGGGAGGGGGAGGGGAACTGGAATTGGTATTTTATGAATGAATTTATGAGTAAAGTATGAATATTTTGTATAATGTTAAACAGTCAAATTGAAATAATAAAAAAAAGTGAAAAAAAAATCAATATGCATAAAAAAAAGTGTAAATTTTCTTCTCTATATATCATACACAATGCCTCCAAGGTATATATAATATAGTCCAACAAATGTTAAAATGTGCAATCAAATATTTAAAAAACGGTAAGTATCATCCAGCTTCAATCAACTGAAATCACCACTGTGACATGTAGAGTGAATCCACCACCCATACGGAATGGCCTCACAACTCACTGACATGACCCCTGCTTTACCAGTAGGTCACACCATGCAGTTTTCCCTATCGGGATGAAGCAAAACAGCTACTCCTTCCGTATCTTCACTGCTTCCTAGTGGATGAATGGCTGGATGGATCTCCACTCAAAGAAATATGTATGCAGGGAGAAAAAGCATACAACCCTAGTGTTCTATGTTTAAAACTCTAATTATAATAAAAGGATAAATATTGCACAAGAAAAAGCACTATAGGCATTGCTAACCATATATCGCTCGTCTTTGGTAATCACTGGTGAGACAACTTAGTACAGAAGGTCTAACACGCTTAGTTCTGGTGAGAGGGTGCTTGATTGATCTTCTCTATCCTCCTAGGTAGCCCACGGGCCGGTACCCTGAGATATGCAGCTGCCAATACAGGCAGGTATCCCACCAGGATCAATAGAGGGAGAAAAACTCTCATAGTATAGTAATTCCATTTACTTCATAAAAGTATAAAATCACACCTACAATTTAGAAGATAAGTATCCGCTTTACAAAGCATAGGCAATAGACTATCGGTAACGTGTGAGCGTTTTCCACAGGAGTTGGACATGGCGTTGCATGGAACTGGAAATTCCATTGATGTGTTTCACCCCTCCCACAGGGCATTATCAAAGCCGTTATCAAAGATTAGTATGCAACTTCTGTCTACAACATTTTTCTGTCTCGTCCTCTCTGGGCATACTTGTTCACCTCACTACCCTGTAAAAATCTGCCCTCCTAAAATATAATTCCTCCCTCCATGCTGCCATGCAAACCTATTTCAACATTCTCATAACCACCTTCTCATCCAGGCCTCATCAACTTATTTCTCTCTTTAACTCTCTACTTTGCCCTAAACTGCCTCCACTGACCTACTCATTCACTACCCAAGACATCAGCAATAATTTCCAAATCAACATCTCCCCCTTTTAACATATCAGGCCTAGTACCACATTCAAATCATTTGACCCTGTTACTGTAGACGAGATTGCTAAGGTTTTCTTTAACATCTAAACACCTACCCAAAGAACCCCATCTCCTCACAACTGCACCAGTTATCCTATTGCCCTGTTCTGTCTTCTTTTTTTTAATCAATACATTTTTATTGAAGAATTTCAAACAATACAGAACAAGTATGCAGTAATATGATACAATATAAACGTATACATCTAGATGTGGCAGAAGCCGGGGGAAAATAAACAAATTGAGGCAAAACTATGCGATGGATGGCAAATACATCTTATTCAACTGTAGTAACGTGAGTTAACTAGGGAGCCGTACTACCTGAGCACCCCTAATAGGGTTCTGTTCTGTGCCCGTGTAGAGGCACCCCTCACTGGAGGCAAGGGCCTCAGTCAATCAATGAATCAACATATATTAGTAAACCAATATAGATTATCAAATAGCAGTGTCCTAGTGAGCTTTGTAGACCCCTTTAGGTTGGGCTGTCAAAGATGTCAAGGTGGTCAGTAAATTTTGAAGTTTTAGTCCAGTCAGTCCAGGGGCTCCAGTACTGTGAAATACGTTTTTGGTTTCCTCTGAGTTTCAGGGTGGTTTCGTATACAAAGTGAGTTTGTACTGTGTGTAAGACCTCATTAATTGTGGGGGGTTCTGAATTCTTCCATTTTCTAGTAATGGATAGTCTTGCTGCCAACAGGATATGGGTCACAATGGGTTTCAAGTGAGTAGGGTATAGGTCAATGTCTAGGGATAATAGAGCCAGTGATGGATTGCTAGGAAGGGATATATTGGTTACATCGTGTAGGATATGGAATATTCTTGTCCAGAAAGAGTTGAGTTTGGGGCATTCCCAGAGGATGTGTATAAGGTCCCCTTTAAGTTCACAGTTTCTCCAACATGTGTGTGTCGTCTGTTTATCAAATTTGGATATTCTATCGGGCGCCAAGTACCAACGATATGTGATCTTATAAGCTAGTTCCCATAAAGAGGAACAACAAGTGGCTTTATAGATGGATTTACAGGCTGCCTCCCATTGGTCTGTCGAGTATGTGTGGTTCAGGTCTCTCTCCCATTTGAGTAGTGGAGTTGTTTTGGTGAATGAGTGTTTATGATGTAGAAGGTTGTAAAACATTGAGATACCCTTACGGTGTAGAAGAGGTGCTCTATAGAAAATCCACGCTTCTTGGGGAAGTGAGCATGTCCAGAATTTCAGGGATTGTACACAATGACGAGTGCGGAGGTAAAGGAATATATCGGAGTTAGGTAGTTGGAATTCAGTTTGGAGTTCTGGAAAGGTTTTCATCTTACTGCCTATGGTGATATCTGTGATATAGGTGATGCCGCGTCTCTTCCAAGAGTTAAAAGAGGTAAACTCCATCAAGTATTGGAGAGATTCTATCGAGATCTGTATTGTGGCGGGAATTGAGTGTTCAAATGGGGTTTGTGCAATTTTGGACCAGGCCTTATATGTTGCTACCAAGGTGGGGGAGAAGTGAGGTGGGATTTTTGCTCCTAGTGAGATGGCATGCAGCCAAGCTGGAAGGTTGCCCGCTTGGACCGATGCTGACTCGATCTTACCCCAGATCGTGGTTAGAGGGGGGGGGAAGAAACCATTCTTTAGTTTGTGTCAATATTGAGGAAATTAAGTATTCCTGGAAGTCTACATATCCTACGCCGCCTGCACGTCTGTGTTTGGTTAGCTGGTGATGTTTGCATCTAGACTTCTTACCTTGCCATATGTATGAGGATAAGGTCGATTGTAGCGCTCTGAAGTAATGTAGGGGTAACGGAATGGGCACGGTGCGGAAAAAGTATAGTATTTGTGGTAGATGGAACATTTTAAAAGCTGCTAGGCGTCCTAACCATGAGAATTCAACAGATGCAAGTCTGGTCAGTTGGTGTTTGATTTTAAGCTTAAGGGGGAGGTAGTTGGCTGAGAATAATTCTTTTGTCGATCTTGTTAGTTGAATACCTAGATACGTAATGCTGGTAGCTGCCCAAGCATAGGGAAAGTGTTGTTTGATGAGTTTGCTGGTGATTTTGTGTATGTTGATGTCTAGGATAATCGATTTAGCTTTGTTTACCTTGTAATAAGATGTGTCGCTGAAAGATATGAGAGTTATTTGGATTTCAGGTAAAGACTGTTCCGGTTGAGTGATCATTAGTATCACGTCATCCGCAAATAAGCTAATTTTATGTTCCATACCTCCTAATGAGATGCCGGAGATCAGTGGGTTGGATCTAATGGATTCGGCTAGGGGTTCCATGACCATATTAAATATTAGTGGTGATAGTGGACAGCCTTGTCGTGTGCCGTTGGATATGAGAAACAGGGTGGAAAGGGTGTCTGCGGAGTAGACTTGAGCAGTGGGGTTGGAGTATAAGGCCATAATTGCGTTATGGATTGGTCCTATGATGCCAAATTTGTGAAGAACTGCGGATAGGTAACCCCAATGGACCCTATCAAATGCCTTTTCAGCATCTAAGGATAGGAGGAGAGACGGGGTTTTGGAGGAGTCAAGGTGGTGAATTATGTTGATCATGCGTCTGGTAGCGTCTGGTGCTTGGCGACCTTTGGTGAAACCTGATTGGTCGGGGGCTATGAGGGTAGGCAGTATATTTTCGAGTCTATTGGCAATAATTCTAGCGTAAATTTTTATATCGGTGTTGAGGAGTGATATGGGGCGGAAGTTCTTGGGGGATGTAGGTTCTTTACCTGGTTTAGGCAATGTTACAATCATGGCGTTGAGCATTTCTTTCGGGAATGTGGCGGATGAAGTTGCCGAGTTAAAAACTTGGTAAAGGGTAGGGGCGAGCTGTTTGTGATACTGTTTGTAATATTCCCCTGTAAAGCCATCAGGGCCCAGGGATTTGAAGCTGGGTAGCTTGTTAATCACTGCGTATACTTCTTCTATGGTGAAGGGATCGTTTAGGGAGGTAAGTTGGGCTTGTGATATGGATGGGAGTTTCTGTTGGTCCAAGAAGGCTAGGATTGCTTCGTTCGAGGGTTGTGTGGTATTTGGGTCGTTCTTGAGATTGTACAAGTCAGCGTAATATGTACTAAATGCGTCGGCAATTTGTTGTGGTTTGAGGAGCTTTTCATTAGAGTGTGGATGATGGATGAAGGGGATTTTGGTTTTGGTTCTGAATCCTTTGACTCTCAGGGACATGGCTTTACCGGCCTTATTGCCCGTGGTGTATGATGTAGCTTTTAGTATCTTGTATGTTTTCTCATATTTTTCTAGGAGGAGGGATCTCAGTTCGTGGCGTAGGGTAAAGATTTTGGCCTGAAGGTCAGGGGAAGGATGGGTCTTATTTAGGGATTCGGTCGTGGCTATGTCAGTTGTCAGGTCGTCTAGTTTCTGGGATCTATTTTTCTTTGCTATGGCACCCATTTGTAAAAAAATACCTCGAATTACTGCTTTATGGGCGTTCCACACCACCAGCAGGTCAGATACTGAATCCTGGTTGAGAGAAAAGAAGTCCTCTATGTTTTGTGTGATGGGGGTTCGATAGCATGGGGTGTTAAGGAGGTAGTTGTTCACTCTCCAAATATATGTGGCCGATTGGGGAATTTCCCCGGATATTGTGATGCTGATAGGGGCGTGGTCTGACCAGGTGGTGGTGTGGATATTGGATTGTGAAACAGAGTGCAGTAACCTTTTATCTGTTAAAAAGAGATCTATTCGTGAGTAGGTGTTGTGACGCGGCGAGAGGAAGGTAAAGTCTCTCTCGCTCGCATGACAACACCTCCAAACATCATACAATCCGTTATTAGTGATAAATTTGTCCAAAGGGGACACATGTCTTTTATTGCAAGCAGTAGAGTCTAGAGAATAATTTGGTACCAGGTTGAAGTCTTCACATATTAGTAAATGACCTTTTTGCAGTTTGCGTGCAACACGGAGCGTCTTCCTGAGAAAGGGCATTTGACCCATGTTTGGAGCGTATATGGAGACCAAGGTGTATTGAACATTGTTCATAGAACAAATCAAGATGATGAAGCGACCTTCAGGATCTAGTACACTGTGGTGCAGTTGAAAGGACACTGTATCCTTAATGGCGATCATAACCCCTCTTTGCTTTTTATGGTAAGAGGAATGGTATATAAGAGGAAAGCGTCTGTTCAGACATTTTGGGGTGGCATCAGCGGCAAAGTGGGTTTCTTGCACGCAGAGGACATTGCAGGTCTGAGAGAGTGCTGTTTTCCAAAGAGATGCTCGCTTAGCTGGGTGATTGAGACCCTTTGCGTTAAGAGAGAGAATTGTGATGCCCATGCTGTAAGTGATGGTGGTGAGTGCAGGTGTAGAATTCACTTACAGTTCGTCGGTCTACGGTCGGAAGACAGGTAACTTGGATTAGCTGAATGGGAAGGTGAGTGGACACAGCTGAGGAGATTCGCCGGGTTGAAGACCGTTGAGTGGGTGGTGGATAAGTGGGTCGTAGCGACAAACTCTTCGGTGATGCTGGACGAGAAGGTTAGTTTAGTGATGAAAAGTTCAGCTCGAGTGGAGCTGTTGTGTCCTGCTAGAATATAATACAAGTTAGTGCAACAATGGTAATTGGTAACTGCAATGTATTTGACCACTATCGTAGATTCAAAACAATTAGCCTCAAAATATAAGAAATGAACGGGAGGGGAGATGGAGAAAAGAGAAAAAATAAAAAAATGGAAGTTCGATGTCAGTTAGCAATCACTGACAGCTAAGTAGATCAGTATAGTGTGCCCCAATTGGGCGACTGACCAGAGTATGGGGAAAAAGTTCGGCAAGCAAGTGACGGTGACCAAGCCCAGACCGGACCGGGTTAGAGGCCTGCCTTTGCTTGCGGGCAGGTGAGTCAGTGCATTTTGTTTTTGGTTTTAGCTTGATCTGATCCAAAGGAGAAGGGGTTCGGCTTGTCATGAGGATGCTGAAGGTTGTGAGGGGGTTCGGGAATAATAACCCAGGAGTGCAGCAATTTCATTCCACCCTCCAGTGTAGAGATGGAATGAGGGATTCCGTTATAGGTGACCAGGATCGTAGCTGGGTGACGCCACTTGTATACTATTTTGTGGTTGTTGAGAGCTTTGGTGATTGTTTTAAGCTGCCTCCGCATTTGGAGGGTGTATTGGGATAAGTCAGCGTATAGTTGAATATCTGAGTAAGGCGGCGGCAACGGTGATATTTCTCTGGCTTTTTGAAGGATTTGCTCCTTGGCCTGGTAAAAGTGTACCCTCAGAAGTACATCTCTGGGTATATCTGCTTCTAAATGGCGTGGTTTTGGTAGGCAGTGAATCCTATCGATGGTAAGCTCGATTGGGGATAAGTCAGGGAGCATGCTGGAGAACATGGTGCTGGCATATCCGTGGAGCTCTTTGGGTTGTACAGACTCAGGGACCCCCCTAATTTTTATATTATTGCGCCTGGAGCGGTCCTCGAGGTCCGCGAGCTTTGCCTTGACCCAGAGAGAGTCTTCTTTTTGTTCAGTATAGGCATCAACAAGATCATTAATGGTATCTGTGCAATCCTCCATTTTGTGTTCCATAAACATTACCCTGTTATCAACGTGTTTCAGTTCTAGAGAGAATTGATTGATTAAGGTAGTAAAGTTAGACTTGAGGGAGGATTGCAGGGACAGGAGCATGTCCTTCATGGTGGTGTCTAACACTGGTTGGCCCGTGGTAGGGAACTGTGCAATGGATGACTGCAATGATGTGATGGTAGACATGTCAGGTAATGCTGTACTCACTGCGCCTGAGGCCTGGTGCTGCATATCCAGCTTCATCCTGGATTTCGCTGGGCTGTGTACTTCAGGGGTTGTAGGAGATATGGCTGGGGATGCAGATGGACCCATCTCAGGGTGTATTAGAAGCAGATGGTGCCCGGATCCATCCTGGTATCTCAGGGCCTGGAGCGCTGTGCCGCGGTCGGCGCCATCTTGGGCCTTGTTGTGTGAACGGCGCGGCTGGAAGGAGAAGGATTCCAGCCGCTTCGGCCCCTTCTCCTGGTTCCGCTTGCGGGACATCGTTGTCAGCGGGTTGTGGGGGATCTCTGGTGAGTGTGTGGAGCCGGGTAATGTTGTTGTGTGGCCCGCTCGTCGCTTCCCGGCCGGTCTGGATGGCGGAGCTCCCCGCTCAAGCGTCCATTCAAGTCTGCGCGCAAGCCACGCCCCCCTGTTCTGTCTTCTCAAACCCACATATTCAATCTTTCCCTCTCCATTGGCATCTTCCATATTTAAAAAGCGCTTGCTAAAGCCCACCAATCTAAACTGCTTCAGACCCATCTTCTTGCTCCCACTTGCCCCTAAATTCTAGGAAGCCTTGGTCTACAACAATCTGAACTTCTACCTTACAGAAAAATAACCCAACACAACCTTTACAGTCTGGCTTCCACCTGAAATATTTCACTGAAGCTGTCCTACTCAAACTGACTAAATGACTAATGACTTACTAACAACTAAACCAATAGCCATTACTCTGTGCTCATATTCCTAGACCTTTCCTCTGCCTTGGCTACAGTTGGTCACCTGCTCTTCCGGAAAAAACTCTACTCCCTTTGCCTCTGTGACTTTACCTATCTCAGTACACCTTCAGTGTCACCTACAACTCCATATCCTCCTCTCCTCTTCCTCTTTTTGTGGTGAAAAGGCTCTGGGCTCAAACCCCTTCTATCTACACCACCTCAGTCTCCTTTAATTTACTAAGTGACATGTCAATATAAATATCAGACCATTCTCTAAAACTCAATCTCTCCAAAACTGGGCTCATTATACCCCCCCATGTCCCCTCCCCTGACTTTTTGATTAGGATCAATAGCATGTCTATTAGTATCTCCCCTCATGCAAGGTTGCTAGATGTAAAACTGGACACTGACTTCCATCTTCAGCTCTATAACATATCCAAAATGTGCTCCTTCGTAACACCAAGATACTTATTTAGTCCCATGTTATCTCTTGGATAAACAAAAGAAATAAAATGGGCATTGAAAAAACTGGAGGGGCCCACGACGAGCTTGTGAAGAAGGTTCCCGTTCTAGTCCTAGGCCTTATCCTCATGACAATAGATCATTCGGACAACCGAATAATAATGTCAGACTACCTCCTAGATCTCCCTCTAGGCCTTATCACGCCGTAAAGCTAGAGATAGACCCCCTCAGGGCCCTAAGCGAGGATCCAATAGACAACACGAACCATCCTATTATCAAGAACACTATTTAATCCCCATTCATAAATGTTTTTTACCGTTAAGATCGTTATGATCACTCGCCTTACAATTACAATCTAGATAACCCTAATTCAATGAATCACTGGGGTACTCTCCTTTCAGGACACTCTATCGCATTTCCCTGATCATCACATTCAGTTTTTCAATTTTCTCCAAATCCGACATTTTCTTACAGTGGTTCCTACCACAGCCCTCTGGTCCAGGGATCTCAATCATTTTGAAACTCTATGTACCGCCGACTCCCCCCAACGACATCTCATATCACAAACATATGCACTCCTGTTTGAAGGTTTTGATCCCAAGCAGAATACCATAATACAGGCCTGGGAAAGGGATCTCGACATTGATCTCTCTAGTATGGATTGGGAACGTATCTACCACTGTATTCACAAAAACACTATCAATGTCTCAGCACAAGAAAACTCGTACAAAATTTATGCCAGATGGTACCGAACACCAGACATCATACACAAATACCACCCCGAAATTCCGCCAGTATGCTGGAGATGTAATCTGGTAACGGGCACCCCGCTCCATATTTGGTGGGACTGTACTCTAATCCAACCTTACTGGAAGAAAGTCCATACTACTATATCACACATTTCCACATATGATGTAGACTATACACCCGCCCAATTTCTCTTGCAACATCTCTCACTACCCCACTCAGTATATAAAAAATCTATCCTTCCACATTTACTCAATGCAGCTAGACAGTGCATACCATCTCGTTGGAGATCTACGACTCCACCAACTGTCACAGACTGGTTTCGACGTATTGACAGGATCTCTGAGATGGAGAATATCATTCATCAAGCCAGAGACACTCCAACCACATATAGTAATACATGGTCCTGTTGGCTGCAATTCAAGACCTCACAATCCTATCAGGAACTTATTTCTTCCCCTTAAGGGTGCTTCTGCGGTTTGCTGTTCTGACCTTCCTATAGTGACCCCGTCTTGCCCTGAATCCGTTATGCTATGCTGACCTCCTGCTAGTGACCTTTCTTACAAAAGCGGTCCCCATACTATGGGACTTCATTCCCTTATACCCTGTAGATCCCCTAATGGTCTTCGAATAGATTAGTATCTGTCCTCCACCTTCCATCCCACTTTATCATACTTCATATCACATCAGGCTTCTGACCCTCGGTGATGATCATGTCTCTACCCCAGCATGGTCTGAATTTCCTAAGCCCTTCTTACACCTTTTAGTCCGCCACTCCTCTCATACTTTTCACTCCTCCGTCTCCCTCTCCCCCAGCACAGCATGTTCCCAATTGGGGTGCTGGGGTTGAGAGGGATCCGCACTGGACCTACTCCATGACCCACACACCCTTACACGCGTCTTAGACCCTTGATGACACTGTATATGGTTGGGTCGCCATAGCTTATGCTCTAATATGATTCTGTCCAAAATCCGACTTGGTAATATGATAAACTGAATTTTCACATATACTTGCTTTAGGTTACTGCTATGTTTCGTTTACAACTTATATCGCTTGTTTGCGTTGTACTGTATAAGATATGCAACCTTACCATCTATTCCCTCTCTTACCTGTTATATTTCAAGTGAACGCCCTTAAAGGATGTATAATGTATGTATTTACTTCTATGCATTCCATAAGGATTTATTGTATCTGTTGCTGTTTTATCTTTCTCAATAAAAACTTTATTGGAAAAAAAAAAAAAAAAATCACTGGGGTTTTCACAGGGAGGGGCCAAAAAAAAAGAGGTCCCGAACAAGGCGAGGCACCAGAGGTGAATGGAGAATCAAAAGGAAAAAGAACCTAGAAGGTTCAGGAGTTTTCAACCTCAGTAAGGTTGTACTTATCAAGGAAGAAACCACTGTTTTAGATAAAAGCTTAAAATACGTTCCCCCCAAGAAACTTGACAAAATCCACACTTTTATTGATATCCACAAATATGTACGCAAGTTGAATGTTCAGAGATATTTACTTGCCAACCCAGTAGCCAACCATAATAGTTTGACTAGTTTGTGGCCTATCTATTCAGGATTGAGTAATCCTTCTCTATTTAACCCCCCTGTTCCAGTTTCCCAGTCTATCAGCATCTTCAAGGACTTGGTCCTTGGTGACTTAGATGCACTGGTGATCGAAAGACCTCATAATAACTCAACAGTTAAAGCTGGGTTGAGATAACTATGTGAGAGAAAGGATCTGGTGGTGCGTCCAGCAGATAAGGGTGGTGCTATCGTTATCCTGGACAAATGTGACTATGAAATAGGATGTTAAACATCCTAAGCGATTGCGAAACATATAGTCCATTATTCTGTGATCCCACTAATCTCTTCAAAAATGATTTGGGTATTATTGTTAAGGTGGTTGTAAACCTTTACAGACCACTTTTACCTATAGGTAAGCCTAGATTAAGGCTTACCTGTAGGTGCAAGAATTATCTCCAAAACCTACACGGTTTAGGAGATATTTGCAATGGCGCACAGGCGCATTGAGCGTGCCGTTTCTAACGGCGGTTGTGCCATCAGTGGCGGCGTGCATGCACGGGAGTAACGTCATCGCGGCTCCGGACAGTCACAGTGCCAGAGCCGGAAGCCACTTTGGGAGATATGGCAGCGATGGAAGAGGGGAACGAGGAACGCTGCGGGGGCTTCGATCTCAGGTAAGTAATTTATAATGAGCTAGTATGCTATGCATACTAGCTCATTAAGCCTTTGTCTTGCAGGGTGTTTATTTTTTTTTATTTTTTCCAGAGGGTTTACTTCCTCTTTAAGCAAGGCCTTTCTGACTCTACTCTAAATTAAAAAAAGCATGCATTTTTAGTCCTGTTAGCTCTGCGTATACCTACCATTTACTATCTCCCAAAGATACACAAGCATGCTACTAAACCCCCTGAATGTCCCATCGTCAGTGGGATAGATTCAGTCACCTTAAGCATAGGTAGATATAGCAATTTTTATTTACAGCCTTTAGTTAAGCAAGTACCTTCTTATTTGAAGGACACTAAAGATACCATTCAGCTGTTGTCCAGTATTGAATTCCCTGCAGATTGCTTACTGGTCATGGCAGACGTAGCATCCCTCTACCCCTTCATCTCACATCAACTTGGATTTGAAGCAGTTCAATACTATCTATTCCAAGATTCATCTTTACCTCAGAACCAGAAACAGTTCATTATGGAATTGTTATCTTTTGCCACAGGCCATAACCACTTCTGGTTCAATGGCCAATTTTACCTCCAAAAAAAGGGGTAGCCATGGGGGCTAAATTTGCCCCCAGTTTGGCCAATTTATTTATGGCCAAGTGGGAGGAGGATGCCATCTATGCCCATAAGAGATCAGAGATTATTCTCTGGGCACGCTATATAGACGACATCCTCTGCCTATGGAATGGCATTCACTTGAATCATATATGGCCACTCTTAACTATAATTGTAGAGGCATTGGGTTATCATTTGAAGTCAGTTCCACAGAAATCCATTTTCTGGATTTGGTTATCATCGTAATGGGCAATCAATTAAGTGCAAGCACCTACTTCAAACCAACTGATAGAAACTCGTACATTCCCATCTACAGCTGCCACCATCAGAGCTGGCTGCGTTCTGTCCCACTTAGCCAGTTCTTAAGGCGTCGATGCAACTGCACCAACATCCAAGACTTTGAGATGCAGGCATCTATGGTTAGAGACAAATTTCTAGAAAAGGGTTCAATCTTCAATCTGACCTTGACCCAGAAATACATAGAACACGAGAACTGGATAGAAGGGAACACTTTCAGAATAATCCCCAGTCTAGAACCAATAAACAATCAAAGCATTTCAAATGGTCACTCTTCACGTCCTTCTCTATTTAACATCGAGAAATTAAACATATCTTCAGTAAACACTGGAAAATACTCAAGAATGACCATATCATTGAGCATTGCTACCAGACAAGGCAGATGTAATCTATAGAGGAGCTCCATCACATGCAGATTGCTCCCATCATTATCAATCCCCCTTCTTAGCCCATGTTTTTCCATAACTTGAACTGTTATTTCTGTCAAGGTAATAGCCGTAGGACGGGTAATTCTGCCAGTATCCATCATGGTTGCGCCCGGCAAATCCCTGTGCCCATGTGCGCACATGGGCACACACAGGTGTGCAACAGCGGGAGCGTGCAGACGTGTATGCTAGCGCACGCATATCGTGATAATCATTGGCGCCCCTTGGTCTATTTAAGCCTGCTGCTGGTACACGCTAGTCGATGGATTATCGTCAGCTTCCTGTGTCTCCTGTGCCTGTTGTTATATCTGCTTCCTGTTATTACCTGGCTTGCCTGACTTCTCCTGTTTTCCACCTGCATCGACCCTGGCTTGGACCTGACTATTATCCTGTACCTTGATCCCCCTCATGTGTTTGACCCCTGGCTTGGCTACCAACTCTGTTCCTGATTATCCTGCTGTGCCTTATCTCGGACTGATTCCTGTTGTGTATGACCTTTGGCCTAGCTCTGACTCTGTTCCTGGTTGCTCCACGGCTCCATACCTGGGATCTCTCCTCGCACAGTTGCCCTATCAGCCTCACCAGCGTACCCCAGCGCACACCAGCAGCTCCCTACTACCAGCTACCCAGCAATAGCACTCTGCAACCCGTGCACCTTTGGGAACCGTACTCCTTGTCTCATTCCCAGGGTTATGCTGCACTTAGCCGCTGCACTCTCAGCAATCCAGCCTCACATCTAGAACTTGACAATTTCCCATGTAAAAAAATGCAATGTCTGTCTCAATAAAACATTTTGGAGAAAGAAAACAATTTCCTTCACATCAAGTGTTACACATAGATTCTATTGCATTAAACTGTTTATCACATGTGCCACAACTCACGTTGTGATTTTAATCACCTGTGGGTGAGGAGTGGACCACACATAGTTTCTCAACTAGAGTTGGTGAACATATTTCCAACAAAAGAAAACATTATGCCATTTCCATCAGAAGAACCCAACCTGTACTCAATCATTAGAAATAGATAGATTTACATCTCCTTGGCGGAGAGGTTCATCTAAACGAGATGTATCCAGACTTGAAACATATTGGATATATGAACTCAAATCATATTTTCAATAAGGTATGAATGTGGAGTGGGACATCAATGCATTTATTAATAAGGCTTGATGTCCCACCAACATTCTACCTGTATTTGTGTAATTTTTCATAATTTTTTGTCATTTTTACGTTGTTTTCAGTCATCTCTAGCCATTTTTTTATTTTAATTTATCTATATACGTTTAATGGTTAATGTTTATGTATGGTTTCTATCTTGTAAGTATAATCCATTTCTGTACAGGTCTATATTATGCCCTGTTCACCCTTAGTCACTTAAGGGGTCGATTTAACATCACTTACGTTTAGGCTACACATTAGTTTACTTTAGGGATTCTGTATTGCTCTTTGGGCTGTGCACCTTAAATGTGCCAACCCAGAGAACATTATAGAGAATATCATTTACGATTATTCATTTTTATTTTAGGGTATCCACTTTTTATTTTAGGGAGACCAGATCACTTTCCTGCCTTTTGGCATGTGTCCCTGACTTTGCCAAATTCAGTGGGCAGATTTATTATTATCTGCATTAGGCTGTTTTTTAATAATGGGTTTCATGCAATTTATTATCCGTGTCCCATGTTCAGCTCATAGAGATGCATTTTGTATTTGATCCTTTATTGCGTTCCACTACTAAATGGGTGGTTATCATCATGTGTACCGCCTTCATCTTGCGGCAACGTATGGGTGAGGTGGGACGGACTGGATTAGCAAGGTGGAACGCATCTGTAGCATTTTCCACCTCTCATGCAGTGACAGGACAATGTGAGAGCGAGGAGTGGAGCGCTTTGTGTCATTTCTGCTTCCTAATCTGGTGGCTGGGGAGACATGGAGCGCATGTTGTTATTTCCGCCCTTCTCTCCAATTATAGCAGATCTTGTATGCCAGGCGTGGAACGCATGCCGTTGCCATCTTGATCTACAGCGGAAGCAGTCCCAGGGGTCCCCTGTGATTCATTTTAGGGCTATTCCTTTATTGGTGAGTCGCCTTATATATATATATATATATATATATATATATATATATATATATATATATATATACTACAGTGACTGCACACAACACTCACGCCCCAGATGATGTCCGTTAGGACAAACCGCATTGGGTGACGTTCGTGGCAATCACTCTTCACTTTTAAAGAAGAAGCTTGTTTTTATCTACTTTCCTGTAAGTGTGAACCCCTCTTTTTTTTTTAAATAAAAGATCTTACGGTATTATGCTATGTGGATCCATATGTCTTCATGTTCAGTGCCAATGGAATGACCTTATACTTGCTGCGAGCTTTGGAGTTCGTTCATTTGAAGTACGATCTTCCATCATCTACCCTTGGGGTCCACTTTCCATCCACTGCTTCACTTACAGACCACTACATTGAGGCCGAGTCCTCACCATGCTTGTTTGACCCATGTGCTGTTTGGTACATGTGTCCGCCCCATCTGGTAAGCGCGCTAACCTTACTCTTTTTGACTGCACTTCATGATCAAGCACTTTCTTTAAGATTTGTCACCTCAGAGTTTACACTTATGTTGATGTTTGTTCACACCGTCATGGTATATTCAATTAAGATGGACTGATATGTTATGTTATTTTCTTTATACCATTTGTCTTAGTGGTGTATTTCAAAAAATTTCAAATGTTCATAATTTATGGAGCGCTACACTATTATTGTTATAACCATGTTATCTCTTGCCTTTACTATTGTAAATCCCTTCTTATTGGACTACTTTTACACAGGCTTTACCCCTTCAGTCTACCATGAATACTGTTGCCAGACTTATCCACCTTAGCAACTTCTCAGTGTCTGCTGCTTCTTTCTGCCAATCACTTGACTGGCTTCTTCTCACCCAAAAAATAAGATATAAAAAAATCTAACAACAGCATACAAAGCCATCCACAACTCTGCCCTGAACTACATCACCAACTTTGTTTTAAAATATTACAAAAACGACCCTCTTTGCTCCTCCCAAGATTTCCTGCTCTCTATCTTCCTTGTCACTTCCTCCCATGTTCACCTGCTGATTTCTCCAGAGTCTCTCCCGTCCTCTGCTGGAATTTCCTACTTCAATTTGTCCAGCTACCTCTTGCTCTCACCACTTTAAGGTAATCCCTGAAAATGTATCTCTTCTGGGAAGCCTACCCTACCTCTACCTAAAAACTGAAATTATACCTTCTCCATCACCCCTACCCCCCCCCCCCCAAACATACACACACACAGTTACTACCTGGTGTATCACTGTCCCATCTACACTGATCACCCATTAGATTACGAACCCACCCTAACCCTTCAAGGCAGTGGCTTTGCATTATTACTTCAGTTAAGGTTTCCAAACATGACCCAGGTCTTTTAAAACCTTAGCAACACCCCAGGAACTCTTTGACACAGTGCACTTAAGCCTTGCACACACAGTAAGAATATCGGATGAATGATTACCCGTTTTTTGTTTTTGCATGCTCATATCTTGTCTCATATCGAAAATAAAAAGGTTACTCAACTTACAAAAATTCTCGTATGACAGAATACAACTTCAGAAGTGATGTAATGTATTGTATTGTATAGTAATGTATTCTTTCATTTCTGAGAATGTGCAGTCTTGTTCTTTTTATTTTTTTGAACGAAAACTGTACTGATTAAACAAAAGTCGTATGATCTGGTATAGTACGAGAAAAAGTTTTGTGTTTGTTCCTTTGGATAATTTCGGATGAACTGTCATGATCGACTCTCGAAAGCTGTGTACAAACGATCAGATTATCGTACGATCAAGCAACAGGGCCCATCTTATGATCTTGCACACAGGCACACTGATTTCATAAAATGCACCTGATCACAGTCTTTTTTCCTACCAAATATGCTATAATTACTGTGCCACAAGAAAAACAGAAAGACTGAAACTCTTCAAATATATTTTCTTTTCTGAACACAGAATATTGATAGAGAGCTAACACTTCAACCTTACTTTAAAGGATAAGTTCACCTTTTTGAAAAAAATAAATGCACAAAATGCGCATATCATTTTTTTCTTTTGGAGCCTGTAAAGCATTGCATCATCGATCAGATGATTGCTGGTGCAATGCAGGTCTCCTTTAGATCTGTCAGTATATCTGTGTGCTGTGCATCCCATATGGGCAGGCAGCTATACCGACAGGAAGAAATCAACGAACTACCACAGAGCTCCACAGCGCCATGGTAGTTCATTGAGAACTACAAGCCAACAACCACAAATGATGCCAGGGCTTGTAGTTTATTCACACACAGAAACTTCTTTCCGTACTGCTGCCACAGGGAGAGAGGGCAGCGGGTAGCAGCTGCACCATTGGGAACATGTTACATGTTCCACCCTAAAAACGGGTGGAACATGTAACATGTTCCCAAAGGTAAACTTATCCTTTAAAAAAGAACTTTATCAAAATAGTCAGGGACTACTTAGCATCCAACAACTTGTCAATACATTGAAAACTTTGGTCAGGGGTATGTTATGTACACTATAGTTTAAAGACAGGGGTATGCAGTGTGCTAAGTGAAAGAGATGGGATTATTTAAAGTGCAATGCCAGTCAAAAAAACCTCTTTATTTATTTGAACAATATAAACTTTTATATTAACCACTTTTTGAATTGCTGAATGCCTGATTGGAAACATTCAACATCAACATCCAGACATTTAGTAATCCTCCTCCCTTCACCGGCACTCTCTGCAGACTGTTGTCGGTGTTTGTACTCCACCCCATCCCATTTGTGAGGTCACATAATTACTTATCAGTGAGGACACAAGAAGCTTCTTTTTTATGAGAGAGCTCCAACAGGGGAAAGAGATGGCCTTCTTAGAAAAGCTGATCACTCTGGAGGAAATAGAGTCAACCATTTAGAGCCCCCAACTGGAAAGAAACCGAGACCAGATGGTTATAATAGTACCTATTATCGTAAATGTATGTCCCACACTTTTGTAACAACTATAACTCTCTGATTGAGGATGACAATATTACAGTCATCCCTAAAGAGGGTAACGATGGAACACAGTGTGTAAACTATTGCCCAATATCTCTTTTGATCCTAGATATCAAGATCTTAGGCAAGGTTTTGTCATCTAGGTTACATTAGCTGCTTTCAAAAGTGATCCACCCAGACCAGGTAGGTTTTACTGAGGGGAGCAAAGCAAGCAATAACTCAATCAGGTCTTTACATCTAACCCACTGGGTTTCTGCCCATGGGGTACATCCATATAGCCAGGGCCGTCTTTAAGGCAGGGCAAAAGGGGCAACTTCCCTGGGCCCTGTCATTGTTGTGGGACCCAAAGCAGCTGCCTCATACTTGCCAACTATCCTGGTTTAAATTCCCTTGTCCCTTGAAGTTTTAGTCATGTGCTGTGTCCCGATATTTCAGTGTGAAGTGCTGCTACTAATGCTGCCCAGCTCTGCCCTATTGTTGTGTACGGATGACTCACCTGCAGACCCTGTATTTACATGTAAATAACCAGCATTCATATATTAATAGTAAGTAAATTCATATGTAAAGCATGCCCCCCTGATATCCACCATCACCTATACTGAATGCTACCCACTGGTGAGGTAAAAAAGCATGCTTGAACGTCCTGCCTGGAACTGTGGTCATCAAGCCTAACATCAGCCTGTTCTGCAAAGGTAAGCAAGTTGGTGGATGGGGGGGGGGGGGGGGGTGGGGGGTAGTGTGAGGTGTGCAGAGGTAGGCAGAGAAGGAATTACAGTTTGGGGTTGGGAACTTGGTTGCAAAGAAGGAAGGTAGAGTTAAAGGGGTGGAGGGTTGGAGAGGAGAGGATGGGAAAGGTTTGGGGTGCAGAGGTTAGCAGGGGTTTTAGGATGCAAAGGTGTACTGACAGGGTGGATAAAGATGTAAGTAGCGTGTAGGCCAGCCCATTCATTTCAATGGGCTACTCTATGCGCTAGAAATGTGGAAGAAAGTCTCAAACCCTTTTTCTAAATCACACAGTGCCACAGCGCATGTCAGCAGATGCAAGAGGGTGTCTTTAACAATTGATGGCACTGCTGTGTATCTGCTAAAGGGCAGCACGTTTCTGTGGTTTTAGGAAAGCGATTTTGCATGTGTTCCCAAAAACACAAATGTGAATGCAGGCTAAATGTCTCAGTTACATTGGTGGTCAGTGTAAATCTTCTCATTACATTGGGGTTTGGTGAACAATCCTTTTTTTCACACTAGTGGCCAGTGTGAAGGTCCCCCTAACATTATTGGTCAGTGTAAATCCCTCCTTGCATTGGTGGTTACTGTGAATTCTTCTATTACATTAGTGGGCAGTGTTGAAACTCAGCATTTCCATTGATCACACCCTCCCCTCCCACATCACTGCCACTAACCCCAGGAGTTCTAGGATACCTAGGAGATTTATGTCTATTGATGGGTCCGCTCACCTCCCCAGTCCATGGTGTGAGGAGATGATGTGCTGTACCACTAGCAACCAATCAGTGAGCAGTATTAATCTACAGTAATCTCTAGCAACCAATCAACAAGCAGAAATAATGTGCTGTAACCTCTTGCTATAGGTTACAGCACATCAGTTACAGACTAATCAGTGAGCTGTAATGTGTGCTGCAACCTCTAGCAACCAGTCAGTTAGCTGTAATGATATGCTGTAACCTCTGGCAACCAATCGCAACCGCAGCCTGATCTGATACAAAAAACAGATTTTGAGTCTAGCTGCTATTTATTGTATGTCTCAAAGCAGGTGCAGAGCGAAATTTCATGGGGCCCAAGAAAATTTTTGCCCAATATTAAAGACGGCCCTGCATATAGCCTACTCCTGTCAGCAGATTCTGAAAAGCATTTAACAGGATAGGTGGGGTCCTCCTTGAAGAGACTCTAAATGCTCTAGGCTTAGGATCCAACTCATTAAAATGTATATTGGCCTTGTAAAGAGGCTGCCAGGATTAAGGTCAATTGTATTCTTTCACAGCCCATTGGTATTAAGAACAAGGTACAAGTTACAAGACAGGGCTGTCCCCTGTCATCTTTACTATATATATTGATTATAGAGGCATTGCTTCGTAAAATTAGAGTGAACCTGAATGTTCATAGCTTTAGGGTAGGTGATGTGGAACATAAATTGTCTGCTTATGCAGATGGTATATTGGTCTATATTTCAGAGCCATTGATAACGCTACCTAATTTGATGGTAGACCTAAAGGAATTTGGGGCCTTGTCAAATTTAAATATTTTTTTCTAAATCTGAAATTATGCCACTGTATCTACCTTTGGGATTGGTCAATTCTCTTAAACAATCATTCTCCTTTGAATGGAATATGAAGGCTACTAAATATTTGGACATATATTTAACAGCGGATTTAACAAAATGATATTCTAAAAATGATGTTCTCTTACTTAATAAAATAAAGAAAGATGTGGAAGGTTGAGATTACAGCAGGTTTTTGCAACTTTTGCGTAGAGGAAAGCGAAACCTAAATTAGCATATCAAATCCTTATGAAGAATAAATCAGAGGTTATATTAGGACTTCCAAACCTGACATTTTTGTATAGAGCAGTGGTTCTGACTAGAATACTTAGTTGGAAACTTGAAGAGAGTATGGCAGGTCAAGATAGTCGATTCCCCAAGGACATATCGAGGCCTGTCGAATACTACCTCACCCCTCACTATGCAAACCATGAATTTATGGGATTTTATAAACAAACATTGAACAGTATCTCCACCTCTATCACCTCTTTTACCCCTGGGGGGCTTTTTATGGATCCCTCTGGGTGAATCTCTCACATTTTTAAAGATGTGGACGGTGGATGGGGATACTAGTTGTCTTAAATTGATGTGTGCAAGAAAATGATGCCCCTTAGAGGAACTCAGAGAAGTTTATGGACAATTCCTCTTAGATGCTTGGCGATATCAACAGTTAAAATATTTTACTGCCTCGCATTTGAAGGGACTTAGAAGGGCAGAAACCTCATGGCTCAAGCTCCCAGCTTATAGGGGACTACTATCCATCGCTTATACATTTTTGAACGATTATAGACCAAATACAAGTCTTCATTTTTTAGGGAATGGGAGGTGGAGTTAGGGCATAGTTTCCCTGAGGTGCAATCTTGACCCACTCCTCCTTTGTCTGTGCAAAGACACAAGCGAGGAATTATAAAGTCTTAACAGGGTGGTACAGAGTCCCAAAGTTGGTGGCTCTGATGTACCCATGTGTTTCTAACAGGTGCTGGAGGGGATGTGGTCAGCAGGGTTTGTACATACATATGTGGTGGGAATGTGCTTAAACCATTCTAGCTAAAAATCAGGAAACTGATTTTAAATATTACTTCAGTACAAATAGAAGATGACTCAGTGCAAATGTCTACTGCATGCTGCGCCTACCCCGTTTAAGACATATAGGAAGAGTATAGTGCCTATTTTTTAAATGCTGCTAAAGGCTTAATCCCTGTCTATTGGAAAAAAACTCAAGTACCCTGTATTTAGGATTCGATTAAACAGATACATTTTGTTATGGAAGTGGGCTGTGTGCTGACATCACAGAGCCGGTCCAGGCGTGGACAAGATCCCAACACTGGAGTCGGGATTGGCCCACGTGTCTGGACCGGCACCCGGCTCAGCCTCTCAGCGAGCTGCTGAGAAGCTGAGCCGCCCGCTCCCACACCCTCTGCAGCCCAGCACTCCAGTGAGTGAGGAGGGTGCAGAGCAGAGAGAGGTAATTAATAGTCACCAGCTCTCTGCTTGGACAGCTGTGAGAACTGAGCGATCTGCGGTGTAAGATCGCTCGGTTCTCAGTGAGCTGATGGGGGACAGATGCTACATCCACCTAGGTAAGTATAAATCTGCAAAAACCCCAAACCCCTTACTTCTCTTATTAACAGTGACACAGATATCTTTTTATATTTTTATACCTGTACTAGAAATGGGAATGTCATGTGAAATCACAATATGCTTGCTATAAACAGACACTATTCCTTTGTTTCATCTAGTATTCATAAATCCACTCATGTTGCGTAATTTGCTATGCAATAGTGATTCAACAGATTTTCATTATTTAGCAAGCAGTAAATAATAACATGTATTTCTTGCTTACCTCTTGTCCAGTTACTAGCAGAATACTGTTCTCTTTGCTATGCTGCATTTGTCGGTAGATGTGGTCAAACACCAGAAGCTCACTCCAGCAATTCTGCAGTAGAATCATCTGGTCACTCACCTAAGAAAAAAGAACGTATATAAATTGTGCAATATAACATCATTTATATTTTATCTATATATCTATATATATATATATATATATATATATATATATATATATATATATATATATATATATATATATATATACACACACACACATATTAACAGGAGTGCTTACAACATTCACCTTTTATTCATATGGTTTAACCACTTTGCGCCCGCGCTATAGCCGAAAGACGGCTACAGCGCAGACACCAATTGCCGGGAGGGCGTCCCTGCTCCTGAGAGCGCGCATCGGGGAAGTTCTGTGCTGGCCGTGTCCCTTGGACCAAGCCAGTCACAGATCGCTGTAAATGGCCAATCACAGCAGCCGTTTACAGCGCAATCGGCATGTCCAATGAGAGATGATCTCATATATAAACATATGAGATCATCTCTCATCGCCGACTCTCCCTCCTCACACAGAGACAGTGTGTGAGGAGGGAGAGATAAACGGCTGCAGTGGCCGTAAGTAAAAAAAAAAAAAAAGGAAAATATAGTGCCTGAAGTATATGTCAGTGCCATCTCTCCCCACTGCCAACTGTCCCCAGTGCCACCTGTCCCCAGTGCCACCTGTCAGTGCCATCTGTCCCCAGTGCCACCTGTCCCCAGTGCCACCTGTCCCCAGTGCCATTTGTCCCCAGTGCCATCTGTCCCCAGTGCCACGTATAGGTGCCATCTGTCATCAGTGCCATCTGTCATCAGTGTCACATCAGTGCCATGTGTCATCAGTGCCACATAGTGCCATCTGTCAGCAGTGCCATATCAGTGTCACGTGTCATCAGTGCCACATATTAGGGCCATCTGTCACCAGTGCCACGTATCAGTGTCATCTGACATCAGTGCCACCTGTCAGTGTCACGTGTCATCAATGCCAAGTATCAGTGCCATCTGTCATCAGTGCCATCTGTCATCAGTGTCACATCAGTGCCATGTGTCATCAGTGCCACATAGTGCCATCTGTCAGCAGTGCCATATCAGTGTCACGTGTCATCAGTGCCACATATTAGGGCCATCTGTCACCAGTAAGTGTAAGTGTCCTTCGCGCTGTTTAATGAACTAGAAACTATGTTTAAGTGAAAAAGGTAAGTAAACAAAAAAAATAAATAAATAAATAAATATCAGCCTTGATGCTATATGTGGAAATATTCCTAAACAAAGCCGCAAAATCTGAGAGTAAACGCAAACTCGTGAAGGAAAATGGTGAATGATGATTTTGCGCTAAGAGTGCACCTTAACAATAATGATGTGTGTAAACGTGTATGTAAACAAATATATATGATGAATTGGTGGTCACAAAATAACTCAAGAAGTGATTTAACACTACACGTGATAATAAATCACACAAACAAAATATATAAAAATATCAATGATAATCAATCACATAAATTTAAGACGTGCAACAAGTGCTAAAAACTCCCAGCCGTGGATAAAATCCAAAACTGCATAAATATGTTACAATATAATAAAATGAATAAATGCACAATGTGAACCACAGTTTAAAAATAAAAAAAAACGCGTAGCATCTGTGAAGTCACGAGGTCACGTGACGCAACGCGTAGGGATTGGCCGGACGTAGGATACCGGAAGTGCTGTGAAACGGACACTGCAACACTATCTCTGTGGCAGTTTGTACTATTTTTAATGTAAGCATCTATTTTTTGATTAAATACATTTGTTTTTGGCATACTTCACGATTGGGTCCCCCTTCTTTCCTCTTTGTCCCTGCCTTCACCCCCATTGATATCGGGAGCGAGTCATTGCTGCGGGACCGCAGCTAGCATTGCATATCCACAAGCGGAGAGTCATCCCTGGATCTTTTATTTTGATGAAGTGTATATGGAATTCATTTGAATACACACAGACTGGACCGGTAGGCTCCCAAGGAGGAATCCGGAATTTGAGCTGATCACCCATACTGGCCTGGATGTGCATATCTTTTTTGCTTCAGAGGTGAGAGGCTAGTGAGCACCATCTAGGATTAGGTCCTCACCACCCAATACCCCACATTTCTGGAGAGAGCCACCCCTTTTAAGAGACATTGAGAGTTTTTATTAAGGGGGTCACCATTATCTTTTAATTCCTCTGGTGGACTGTATTTATATTTATTTGGTGGACTCTATTTATATTTATATACATTTTATATATATTTTTTATTTTTAAACTGTGGTTCACATTGTGCATTTATTCATTTTATTATATTGTCACATATTTATGCAGTTTTGGATTTTATCCACGGCTGGGAGTTTTTAGCACTTGTTGCACGTCTTAAATTTATGTGATTGATTATCATTGATATTTTTTATATATTTTGTTTGTGTGATTTATTATCACGTGTAGTGTTAAATCACTTCTTGAGTTATTTTGTGACCACCAATTCATCATATATATTTGTTTACATCTGTCACCAGTGCCACGTATCAGTGTCATCTGACATCAGTGCCACCTGTCAGTGTCACGTGTCATCAATGCCAAGTATCAGTGCCATCTGTCATCAGTGTCATCAGTGCCACGTATTCGTGCCATCTGTCATCAGTGCCACGTATTAGTGCCAGGTGTCATCAGTGTCACGCATAAGTGCCATCTGTCATCAGTGCCACATATCAGTGCCATCTGTCATCAGTGCCACATCAGTGTCACATGTCATCAGTGCCACGTATCAGTGCCATCTGTCATCAGTGCCACATCAGTGTCACGTGTCATTGTCCTGGCGCTCCAGGGCCTTCAAAAGTGTAATAGGTAGTCAACAAGTTAGATGTGTAATTTATGCTCCTAGAACACATGATGGCGCTCCCTGCATGTTGGGCCTCTCTAAGTGGCCAGGCTGTGGAAAAGTCCCACACATGTGGTATCGTAATACTCAGGAGTAGCAGAATGTATTTTTGGGGTGTCATTTGTGGTATACACATGCCATGTGAGAGAAATAACCTATTCAAATTACAATTTTGTGGGGAAAAAAGAAAAACAAATCTTCATTTTGCAAAAAATTGTGGGAAAAAATAATGGATTTTTTGGCAGGATCAACACATACTAAACTATGTTAAGGGGTTCTGTGTT
This sequence comes from Lithobates sylvaticus, assembly GCA_028564925.1. Taxonomy (NCBI): domain Eukaryota; kingdom Metazoa; phylum Chordata; class Amphibia; order Anura; family Ranidae; genus Lithobates; species Lithobates sylvaticus. The sequence goes on from CM053033.1 coordinate 138,073,085, forward strand.
ATTGCTACTGTCAGACTGTATTTTTTATTTTGTCCGTAGTTCTACTTTTTCTATTTTTAGCTTGCAAACACCAGTCTGAAGAGTGTCAGATACTATTAACATTTGTTAATAACCACTAAACATGCAGATTTTCAGAAACAATCTACGTGGATGTTAATCTCTGAAATGAAGAAATTAACAGAGCATATCCCTCTATAATGTAAACTAGTCTCAATCCAAAGTGCTAAGTGTGGTTTCTGTCTCTTTTCTCTCCCCTCTGCTATCTGCATTAGTTACTTCTGACAGGTTATCCCAAAACCACAAGATCTTGGTAGATGGCCCAGCACCCTCAACACACATAAGGTGATTGACAGATTGGGAAGAGGAGGTTGTGTTAATTTCCTCCACTCAGCTCTTTACTCCATGCTATGTGTGATTTCAGATCCCCACCTCCTGCCTGCTGGATCTGAGAAAGAGCCATTGATGTGTTTGTTTTAGGGAGGAGATAGCTACAGATAAACAGGTACAACTTATGTAGGAGGATTTGTTTCATCTCTGTATCACTTAAGGCCAGTCACTTCAGTTAGTACACTATATTACCAAAAGTATTGGGACACCTGTCTTTACACGCACATACAGTAAACTTTAATGGCATCCCAGTCTTAGTCCGTAGGGTTCAATATTGTCCTACCCTTTGCAGCTATAACAGCTTTAACTTTTTTGGAAAGACCTTCCACAAGGTCTAGAAGTGTGTCTATGGGAATGTTTGATCATTCTTCCAGAAGTAGCATTTGTGAGGTCAGGCACTGATGTGGATGAGAAGACCTGGCTCACAGTTTCCGCTCTAATTAATCCCAAAGGTGTTCTATCAGGTTGAGGTCAGGACTTTGTGTAGGCCCGTCAAGTTCCTCCACCCCAAACTCATTAATCCATGTCTTTATGGACCTTGGTTTGTGCACTGGTCCAAATTATTTGGTGGAGGGGGGATTATGGTGTTGGTTTGTTTTTCAAGGGTTGGGCTTGGCCCCTTAGTTCCAGTGAAGGGAACTCTTAAGGTGTTAACACATTTTGGATAATATCATTACTTTTGGTAATATAGTGTATATGTAAGATTTAACAACAAACTTATGCTTTAAAGTCCAATTTTACTTTTACAGTTTGATGTTTATATAACTTTTTTTTTTTGTTTTTTTTTTTTAAAGGGCTCTTTTACACAGGTGCAATAATGCATCTATAGCTTTAGACTGCATTTGCTTTTTGTGTGCATCAAGCCACAATCACCACAGGTAATCACTGGCTGTGTGAACAGCCACCAAAAATAGCTGTGGCTGCTGACAGCCTGTCATTGCAGTGTACAGGCTTGGCGTTCACATCTATCTGCTCACAGCTGTCAAATCCAGCAGCAGGAATCAGTAGATTCGAAGTGGCTACACACCCATGCGAAAGCAGCCTAAATGAGCATTTTGGACATGTTGCACAGACATTTAGGTCAAGTCACGCGACACTCCTCAAATGTCCTATGAGATGTTTACACAACGATACACATGTGGTGCTTTTTAATCAGTGGCGGCCCATCCATTAGTGGCGCACGGGCACCGCCCCCACTAACCATGCATCCGTCCCCCTGATCTACATGCAAGGCACTGGATGCATGGATTTCAATCAGGGTTTTTTACTTTTTGAAGTACATGATTAGAGCCAGAGGCTCTAATAGGCTTTAAAAAAGGGTGGGCTCGGGGTGCAGAAGCCCACCCAGTTGTGTGACAATAGCAAATTAATATTTGCTATTGTAACACTGATTCTTCTCCCTGACAATCAAGAAGCGCTCATGAGACTCGTCACCTGATTGGAGGAGGAGGGAACCCGGAGAGAAGGTGCGGCCGCTTGTCGCCTGAAGCGCTGTCTGCACGATGGGGTAAGTGTGGGGCCCCCCGACTGACTGACCAACCAGGGTGGGGGGTGCCGCCCATAAATCCCATGACCTGGCAGGCCGGGGGGGTTTCTGCCGTCCGTGGGGGGGATCAGGGGGGGATTGTTTGTGACCCCCCCCCCCCAAAAAAAAACACCAGCCGCCACTGGTTTTAATAGAGGTAAATGGTGGCGGTTGCAAAGCTTCACTGCCTGCTTAAGTTTAACAATGTGCTAGGAGCATGTTTCTCAAGATCAAAAAAAATTGTGTAGTTTAGTTTGAAGTTTTGAGCACTATTACTGAAAAAAAATACAGTTTTTTTATGCAGCCATTCAAAACAATAAAAGGTACAATTGGTTCTTTTTTAACTACATCATAATGAATAATCATAATTAACGAACATTGTGTCGGATTCTGTTGTAACAGAATTTGGATCCAAAGTTCGTAAACGAAATTTCGTATTTCGTACAAAATTCGTATGCATAAAAATGTGTATTTCGGATCCTCCCGAATGTACGAATTTCTGGAAATTCGTAGAAAACTAATCTATTAGTTTTCTACTGTTATATTATACTGTTATATTTGTTCTTGGTGAGTCAGGTTAACAGCAATAGTATTTCCATTATTATGTAATTTAAGCACCTGAGTCCCAGTATACGTCATATGACGTCTTTTTCTTCTCCGGGGTATATCTGAATGATGCCTGTAGCTACAGACATCATTCAGATATTGTTGTTTTCAGCCGGCAATTCCCTGCACCATAAGAACGATCATAGCGGCTGTTCCACCGCTTGGGAGAGAGATGACCACCGCTCCAGAGGGATCCTTCAAGGCGAATGCTTCCACTCCTAGTGTGGAGCTCCAGGTGCAGGCTAATAACAAGGTAGTTAGAAAGTAACAAGGGGAACTCTGGACAGCCGCACACCAGACGAAGATGAAAAATCAAATGGATTTATTTAAAAACAGGAATGTCAATCTTTATGATTGTTCGGAGGTCGGGCGCGATGTTATGACGTCACGCCCGGCCTCTGCATTCAAAAAACGGCGGCACCGCGGCTGTCATATTCCTATTACAAGGGATGTGTTACATTCCTTGTAATAGGAATAAAAGTAATCAAATATGTTTTTTTTTTTTTTTTAAAGGTGTTGAACTAAAAAAATAAAGTAAAATTAACAATAAAAAAAAAAAATTTAAAGTGCCCTGTCCCCGCGAGCTCATACGCAGAAGCGAACGCATACGTAAGTCCCGCCCACATATGAAAACGGTGTTCAAACCACACATATGAGGTATCGCCGCGAACGTTAGAGCAAGAGCAATAATTCTAGCCCTAGACCTCCCCTGTAACTTAAAATATGTAACCAGTAAAAAATGTTAAAGCATCGACTATGGGGATTTTTAAATACCAAAGTTTGGCGCCATTCCACAAGCGCATGCAATTTTGAAGCGTGACATGTTGGGTATCTATTTACTCGGCGTATCTTCATCTTTCATATTATGCAAAAAAAATTGGCTAACTTTACTGTTTTTTTTTTTTTTTTTAAAGCATGAAACTTGCAACGACCGCCATTGTATTCTTTAGGTTCTTTGCTAAAAAAACATATATAATGTTTGGGGGTTCTATGTAATTTTCTAGCAAAAAAATTGGGAATTTTACATGTAGGAGAGAAATGTCAGAATTGGCCTGGAACTCAGGTGGTTAATAAACATCAAACGCAGAAAGCTAATTACAGAATTATCAGTGTCATCTGTGGCTCTTTGTCATAATAAACCATCTCTTCAATCCAGCTATTTAACTAAGTTTACTTAAAGCTGTATCTAAGTTTCTTTGAATTTTCCAAGTTGTTAACCTTGTGAGTTAAGAACAGAAATAACAAACAAAATGACAATTTGACTGCACATAAAAGGGGGAACAATAAACATTGTCTCTATGTGAGTAGAATCCGTCCTTTGCCACAAGGTTTCCAGTAAACTTATACTTAAAGTGGTTGTTAACCCATTGTACTAAAATAGTGTTATCCCCTCTGTATCATAATAACATTTGTACCTGTGTCTGTGTAATGTAAAAAAAAAAAATGCCGATCTGTACCTGTATAAGCTGCACTCCTAGCACTGAGCTGACATGTCAGCTTCCTTGTTTCTCCAGCTCAGAGCTGAAGTAGGCTTGGCCAAGCCATCCTGCTGACGTCAGCCAGTGGAGGAAGGGGAGAGAGGAGAAAGAGCCGACAATCAGCTGAGCGGCAGGAGCCGTTTACACAGGTACAAATCGGCTGAGTTTTTACATTACACAGGCACAGTTCTAATGCTGATAAGAAGATTTACGATCAGATACGAGAGGAGCAGGGGGGTAGGCGCAGCTATGAGCAGAGAGGGGAGGAAGACAGAGGACACAGACAAGCTGCGGCTGACGGAATCACGCAAATAGACTATGCAGCCATGATTCTCTCTCTCTGTCTCTCTATCCCTCTCTCTGTCTCTCTATCCCTCTCTCTGTCTCTCTCTCTGTCTCTGTCTGTCTCTCTCTCTGTCTCTCTCTCTCTGTCTCTGTCTCTCTATCTCTCTCTGTCTCTCTCTCTCTCCCCTCTCTCTCTCTGTCTCTCCCTCTCTCTGTCTCTCTATCTCTGTTTCTCTCTCTCGCTCTGTCTCTGTCTCTCTCTGTCTTTCTCTCTGTGTCTCTCTCTGTCTCTATCTTTCTCTCTGTCTCTGTCTTTCTATCTCTCTCTGTCTCTCTCTCTCTCTCTCTCTGTCTCTCTCTATCCCCCTTTCTCTCTTCTCTCTCTCTCTCTGTCTCTCTCTCTCTCTCTGTCTCTCTCTATCCCCCTTTCTCTCTGTCTCTCTCTCTCTCTCTCTCTCTCTCTCTCTCTCTCTCTCTCTCTCTCTCTCTCTGTCTTTCTCTCTCTGTCTGTCTCTGTCTCTCTCTCTCTCTCTCTCTCTCTCTCTCTCTCTCTCTCTCTCTCTCTCTGTCTCTGTCTTTCTCTCTGTTTCTCTCTTTCTCTCTGTCTCTCTCTATCTCTCTCTGTCTCTCTCTATCCCCCTCTCTCTCTCTCTCTGTCCCTCTCTCTATATCCCTCTCTCTGTCTCTCTCTGTCTTTCTCCCTGTTTCTCTCTCTGTCTCTCTCTCTCTGTTTCTCTCTCTGTCTCTCATTGTGTTCCTTTTTTATTACCAGTATACACTTTATCCCCGTCTGTGCTGTGTAGTAAAAAAAAAAAAAAATTAACAGTAACTAGGAGTAGATCTCATTTGTATGCATTCTAAAAATAATGCCAGACCAAAATTATGTTAACATAGAAAACAAAAAAGAAAACTAAAGTGTTATAGATAGATGTCTTGCGAGCTACCAATGAAGAGTGTCCAAAGAATGTTTTAAACGTAAGAGAACCAATCCACAGCCGCTAAGCATATTCACACTCCCATAATCTGTGTATAAAATATAGAGAAAAAAAAATTATGCGCTATATCACTCACTATATATAGTGAATATTGGAGCAACTTGAATTCCCAAACAAAGAATATAAATAGTAAAAAAATATACAAATGAAATACTTGTTGTCAAGCAAGTGCACAGTGAAAGAAATATAAAAAAAATGAAAGTAGACATCAAAATATCAAAAATTCTTAATTTCAGCAAGTCCACAGTGAGAAAAAAATATGAGGAAGACACGGGATCACCCTGTGTCATCACGCATAGGGGAGGGGCCAGGACGGTGGAGTAGACAGTCACTTGCTCTCTGAGATAGCTGCTGATTCACACAAGCCTGCAAAAAATTTGAAGAGGAGTTTAACATTGTATGTTTTCTATAGCCTGGTGCACTGCAAGCACCCATAAAGTGTGAGTACCCTGATATTTACCTACAATAAACTTCTATATTTAAACGATAATGCCTCTTTTGGCGTCTTTTGTATTTTAACCACTTCAGCCCCAGAAGATTTGGCTGCTAAATGAGCAGGCCATTTTTTGCGATGCGGCACTACATCGTTTTAGGCCTCATGTACACTGCTACTGGTAAACGGACATTTAGGAGCAGTCTGGCATTTTTTTCAACTGCTACTGAACTCTCCTCTGTTATCTTATTAGTACATGTACACAGGTTCATTGATAGTCGTTTCTAGGCAGTGTTTAGAGGCTTTTTTTGGAACTCAAGAAAATGCGTTCAGAAGCTGTGTTTAGAGGCATTTTAAATGCGGCTAAACGCGGTAACTTGCATTTAGCCGCGTTTCGTTTACAACCTTTTTTTATTTTTGGCTATTTTGAAAAAACAATAAAATATGTAAATGCAGCATTTAAATGTGGCAAAACGGACATTTTAAAAGTGGGTTACTATCTGTCAAGTTAAATAGTTTAGGAGAGGTTGTAAAAATGTCCCGTGTACATTATATGCCTTGCGCTGGTGGTACTTTTTTGGTGGTACTTGATCACCTCTGCGGTTTTTATTTTTTTAACCAAAAACAAAAGAAGAGCCCCAATTTTGAAAAAAAAAAAAAACACAATATCTTTTACTTTTTGCTATAATAAATATCCCACATTTTTTTTAAAAAAAAATATTTTTTTTCCTCAGTTTAGGCTGATATGTATTTTTCTACATATTTTTGGTAAAAAAAATCTCAATAAGCATATATTGATTGATTTGCACAAAAGTTATAGCGTCTACAAAATAGAGGATAGATTTAAGGCATTTTTATTATTATTTATTTTTTTTACTAGTAATGGTGGCGATCTGCAATTTTTAATCGGGACTGCGACATTATGGTGGACACATCGGACACTTTTGACACATTTTTGCAGCCCCAGACCATGACACTCCCACCACCGTGCTTGACTGTAGGCAAGACACACTTGCCTTTGTACTCCTCACCTGGTTGCCGCCACACATGCTTGACACCATCTGAACCAAATAAGTTTATCTTGGTCTCATCAGACCACAGAACATGGTTCCAGTAATCCATGTCCTTAAACTGCTTGTCTTCAGCAAACTGTTTGCGGGCTTTCTTGTGCATCATCTTTAGAAGAGGCTTCCTTCTAGGATGACAGCCATACAGACCAATTTCATGCACTGTGCGGCATATGGTCTGTGCAGGAACAGACTGACCCCCCACCCCTTCAACCTTTGCAGCAATGCTGGCAGCACTAATATGTCTATTTCCCAAAGACAACCTCTGGATATGACGCTGAGCACGTGCACTCAACTTCTTTGGTCAACCATGGCAAGGCCTGTTCTGAGTGGAAACTGTCCTGGTAAACCGTTGTATGGTCTTGGCCACCATGCTGCAGCTCAGTTTCAGGGTCTTGGCAATCTTCTTATAGCCTAGGCCATCTTTATGTAGAGCAACAAATATTTTTTTTCAGATCCTCAAAGAGTTCTTTGCCATGAGGTGCCATGTTGAACTTCCAGTGACCAGTATGAGAGAGTGAGAGCGATAACACCAAATTTAACACACCTGCTCCCCATTCACACCTGAGACCTTGTAACACTAACGAGTCACATGACGCCGGGGAGGGAAAATGGCTAATTGGGCCCAATTTGGATATTTTAACTTAGGGTTGTACTCACTTTTGTTTTCAGCTGTTTAGACATTAATGGCTGTGTTCAGAGTTATTTTGAGGGGACAGCAAATTTACACTGTTATACAAGCTGTACACTCACTACTTTACATTGTAGCAAAGTGTCATTCCTTCAGTTTTGTCATATGAAAACATAAATTAAAATATTCAAAAAATGCGAGGAGTGAACTCACTTTTGTGAGATACTGTATATTAACACAGGGGCCGACTGAAAAAATATTAGAAACTCTGGTTGCCATGACTCAATGTCCCTGGGTTGTTCCCAAGGGAACTCGTTCTGATGCGGGTACTGTAATGCCCACGGGCTGAGTATAATTTGGAATGCACCCGTGGGGTATGAATGAACTGTCTGGCCCCCCGTGGGTCCCACAAACCCATCACTCAAACTCCATCTATCTGGAGTATTGGATAGGGGAGGTTCAGTGGGAGCTGAAACTTTACAGGACAGAGAGGCTGTTTATTAATGTATCAAGTTTGAAAGGAATGTGAGTTGTATTTAACTGTGTTTATTGGTATAGTGGAATGGAAACAGCTTGTGTACTTGCATACTCTTCTGTTATTCGTTGTACTTGGTATTGTCTCATTTAATAAAAATCTTTCTGATTAAAAAATAAATAAAAAATAAAAAATTTGCTCTTTAGAGCAGCCTGAATTAATGCTGGAAGAGATAGGAAAAGTCTCTAAAGAAGACAGTGAAAGTAAAAAAAAACAGACAGTAGCCTTCCCTGTTCTGATGAAATAAACATTAATGCCAGAATGGCTAAATACACTCCCAACCATTCAGCCCTCTGTTTCAGGGGTTGTACAGATCCAGGTACAAACCTACATATATGGTGGGCATGTCCAATAGAAACATTTTATTGGGGGAAAATATTTGAACTTGCCTCCAAAATGTTCCAAACACCGCTAATACCAGACCCTTTCATTGTATTACATGATCTAAAACCAGACCATCTAACATTCTCCCAATTTAAGCTTTTTGTTCAAATTTCAACCGCTGCTAAACAAACAATGGCAAAAGCATGTAAATCACCAAAACTGTCATTGGCTGAAACCAAGAACAGAATGAATTCTGCAATGTCTCACGCTAAAATGTCTGCTATTGAAGGCAACCAATTTCCAAAATTCAAGAAAAAAAAGGGAATCCATGTATTAAGACTCATTTACCCCCAAATTTCAATGATTCAGTCCTTCAGCCACGGTAACTGATTATTTAACTGATTACCTGATTACTTAACAAAACCGTGTAACCACATGGAATAAATACGCAGAACCATGCTCTGGTACCTGGACCAACCTTGTGAACTTACTCTTTATCTATTCTTTCTTCTCCCTCCTTTTCTCTTACCTTTCATTTTTATCTCATTTTATGTTATGGTTCAATATTTGATCATCCATATCTGCTCTATATTTATACATACTAGACCTATATATGTACTAAGTTTTTTATAAAGATATCTTCTGTTAGATATTTATAGTTACTGTACAACTTTCATACTTATAAAGTAACATAGAGCTTTTAATTAATTAAATGTATGTGATGAAGTTTAATGCAAACAATAACATACTATGTTACCTATATAATTTGTTTTATTGTTTAACAAAGAGCTTATGTTTATACATCCTTGTACGTGTAACCAATGTACTTTCATTTTATTGTGCAATCAATAAACCTTTTTGACAAGGAAATAAACATTAATTAATTGCAGTGTACCTGTTTGGAATATTTCCCTCACTTATTGTCCAGAACAGAATGTGAAGGCCAGTTTTCCAAATGTGGCTGCAGATAGCAATACAAACCTGACAGAGATGTCAAACTTACTTTTTTGTAAGAAATAAAAAGGAACCTATTTTAGAGCCAACTCTAGATGCTCAACCCTGCCCCCCCCCCCCCCATTTTCTTCCAAACACTCTTGGAGCACCTTTAAGAAAAATAGTTGTGTAGCGTGGGTATCCTTGCCTACTGTATAATTGTATTAACATTTATAACAAAAGTCTATGGACATTTCTATGGCTTAGTATTTGGCGCCATCTAGCGGCCAAACACAGATAGTGGACTTTTTGCTTTTACAAAGCACTAAGCTGATTACAGGAAGTGACTGTTATTTAATTTGAGAGTTGACCTTTTTACCCAGGATGCCAGGTGACCTACCCATGGACACCCTCTCTGACAGTGCATGCTGGGTAGGACATAAAAGGAGCCAGAGCGGCCATCTTAGGTCTCTTGGGAACGCATGGCCTGCCTGTGAGGACTTGTGAGGAGGCCTCCCAGAGGAAGCGGCGTACAGCCATTGTGGAGCGCAACCCGCTCGATTGTGTGAGTGACCTGACGGTGCCAGAGATACAGTGACCGGATTGGGAAGATCCAGAGACACTCGTTTGAGCATCGGAAAACCAGGTCCATCTACCGGAGCATAACGGAGTGATGGAGCCGGCTGTCCTAGAAGCCAACTGCAAACACCGGACCAAAGCTACCATACAGAGCTCCGATCCAGTTGGTGAGCGGGTTGAGGCCCACAGTTTATTGACTTTTGCACCTAGTCAGACTTATATATAGGCCTCGCCGGGATTTATAGTCCTACGGAGGAGTATAGCAACTGACACTAGGCAGGCATAAGGCCTATCTGCTATTGCATCTCAAGCCTTGTATCATAGTTACTGAAGTTATACCAGGATCACCTTTAACTCAACTTGAATTACTTTAACCCTTGGATTACAAATCACAAGGAATTATCCTAGCTAGCGAAGGCAAGAAGACTAAAGACTGAGTACTTTAAGTGAGATCTCACGCATAGCTATAAAAGTAGCTCCTTCGGTGGTCAGTGCTACAGTTGCATCTGTCAAGCATAGGACAGTCCTTTGAATTGGCTGCCCTATGCATGTCATGTGACTAAAATGCACATGCGTGGTGCGACTTTTCACTCATTTGTGAAATTATAGTGTGAATACCGCCTTAAAGCATTGGTACATGTCCCACATTACAGTGGCTAGTAGAGCAGAACGAAAAAATGAGTTTTGTTTTTATTCGTTATTTACAAAAATTTGTTTAGTGAAATTTGTTTCATTTGTTTAATTCGTTTTCAGGATTTGTTTTGTTTATTCATTTTCAAATCGCTTCAAAAAGTTTTCAAATTGATTCAAAACATTTTCAAATCAATTTTGAATAGTTTTCAAATTTGAAAAGTTTTCGAATTCAAATAGTTTTCCAATTTCCAAAAATAATAAAATAGAATAGAAAATAAAGGAATAGACTAGAAAAAAAAATGTTTCTATTCTATTCTTTTATTTTCTATTCTATTTTATTCTCTTTGAAATTGGAAAACTATTTGAATTTGAAAATTGTTCGAATTTTAAAACAATTTGAATTTGAAACGTTTTCCGAAAACGATTCAAATTCATATTTCGTTATTTCGGATTCGTTTAAATTCAGGACTATTCTAATGAACGAAACAAACCGCACATGTTTTTTAACAATAACTTTCAAATTCAATTTCAGCTTTACATAGTTACATGCATAGTTACATAGTATGCAAGGAACCATGGTCTGGCAATTACTTGACTGAGTTCCTTAACCACTTGCTTACCGGGCACTTAAACCCCCCTCCTATCCAGACCAATTTTCAGCTTTTGGTGCACTCACACTTTGAATGACAATTACTCAGTCATGCAACACTGTACCCAAATTAATTTTTTGGCCTCTTTTTCCCACAAATAGAGATTTCTTTTGGTGGTATTTGATCACCTCTGGGTTTTTTATTTTTGCGCTATAAATTAAAAAAGACCGAAAATTTTGAAAAAAATAACAAATTTTTATTTGTTTCTGTGATAAAATTTAGCAAATTATAAATTTTTCTTCATAAATTTTGGCCACAATTTATACTGCTACATATCTTTGGTAAAAATAACCCCAAATTTGTGGAAATTATTTGGTCTGTGTGAAAGTTTTAGAGTTTTAGAGTCTACAAGCTATGATGCAAATCATAAAAAAATTATCGCATCTGATGTACTGGTGGCCTATCTCATTTCTTGAGACCCTAACAAGCCAGGAAAGTACAAATTCCCCCCAAATGGCCCCTTTTTGGAAATGAGATAGGTGATGAGGTGGCACAGGTGGGCACTGATGAGGTGGCACAGATGTGCACTGATGAGGTGGCACAGATGTGCACTGATGAGGTGGAACAAATGTGCACTGATGAGGCGGCACAGGTGGGCACTGATGTGGTGGCACAGGTGGGCACTGATGAGGTGGCACAGGTGGGTACTGATGAGGCGGCACAAGTGGGCACTGATGAGGCGGAACAGATGTGCACTGATGAGGCGGAACAGATGGGGCGGCACAGATGTGCACTGATGAGGTGGCACAGATGGGCACTGATGAGGTGGCCCAGATGGGCACTGATGAGGTGGCACATATGGGCACTGATTGGCACAGGTGGGCACTGATGAGGTGGCACATGTGGGCACTGATGAGGTGGCACAGATGTGCACTGATTGTGAAGATGTGCAGATGGACACTGATCGGCATAGGTGGGCACTGATCGGCACAGGTGGGCACTGATTGGCAGAGATGGGGTACTGTACTGATGGGGCACTGCACTGATGGGGCACTGCACTGATGGGGCACTGTACTGATGGTGCACTTTACTGATGGGGCACTGTAAGGATGGGGCACTGTTTTGGCACTGTAAGGTGTGTGTGTGTGTGAGTACTCACAGTCAGATCGCTCACAGATCCTCTCTCTCCTCACACGCTGTCTCTGTGTGAGGAGAGAAAGCCGTGACACCGGCAATGAGACATGATCTCATATTTGAGATCATCGCTCATTGGCCAGGGCGATCGCGCTGTAAACGGCCGCTGTGATTGGCCATTTACAGCGATCTGTTACAGGGATATGGCCAACACAGAATTTTCCCGCTGCGCGCTCGTGAGCGCGCACAGGGAGCGAGGAAAGGGGAGGACGTCATATGACTCCCTCCCGGGAATTGACATCTGCGCCGAAGCCGTCATTCGGCTATGGCCGGATGTCAAGGACCCACAGGTGCAAGCCATCTGGTGACATATTAATGTTACGTTTTTCAAGTCTATTTCTAATTCTGTCCTCTGTTATCCATGAGGGTGCTTCCTGTGACATCATGAGGATAAACATTTCAGTTTTGTTTACTGAAGCCCCCGATTCCCTCGTAAAGACTGAGGAGAAGAATAAATTCAATGCCTTCGCCATCTCTCCATCCTTAGTAACCAGATTCCCTTCATCATTCTTTAATAGATCCTCATGGGGTCCGGCAATATGTTTGGGGTTCGTGGACTTCCTGCTAGGTTTGTGGAACTGAACTTTTATAAGTTTGCTTATTCCTGTTCACCACGGACAGTCTAAATAATTAAACTAAATTAAAATATCACATGCCTCGGCTGTCTTTTTTATCAGCATGGTAATCAACCAGACACCCTGTTTACCAAGAAGCTAAGGAATATTAAAAACAATATTTTTTTATATGTATATCACACATGGGATATCTTATTTATTTACTTGAGGTTTTTTTTTCTAAAATAATTCCAATTATTCTCCAACCTTTATGCAGTAGGCAGAGATGTTTATCTAGGATTACCCTTTATCCATAAAACATTACCAAGCCAAACAAAATTTTTGGCCATGGATAGCTTTCAAATACTTAGTAAAGGGTCTGAATACTTACTGCCAATGTGATATTTCAGTTTTTCCTTTTTAATAAATTAACAAACATTTCTAAAATTATGATTTCACGTTGTCATTATGGAGTACTGATTGTAAATTAATGAGAAAAAAATAAATAAAATAAAAACTGTAGTATTAGGCTGCAACTTAACAAAATTGGGTGACTTGTCAGAATCTGAAAGCCCCCTTTAACAAATGGGCCCCCAGATCCCGACCCCCCATGTGAATGGTTATGGGATACTTGCGACGTCATCAACCACTTTGAAGTCGCACCAGTTGTGAACCAGGGCTAAAATCAATTTTAAAGCACCTGAAATAAGTTAATCAATAACCAATGATAGTTTTTTCTGTATCTAAAAACAGTCAATATATAGACTATATTATTATTATTATTATTATTATTATTATACAGGATTTATATAGTGCCAGCAGTTTGCGCAGCGCTTTACAACATCAGGGGAGACAGTACAATTACAATACCAATTCAATGCAGAAGGGATCAGAGGGCCCTGCTCGTTAAAGCTTACAATCTAGAAGGGAGGGTCAAGTGGAAACAAAAGGTAATAACTGTGGGGGATGATCAGATGGAAAAGATGAAAATACCGTTGTTAGCTGTGGGTAGGATAGGCTTCCCTGAAGAGGAGAGTTTTCAGGGATCGTCTAAAAGCTAATAGAGTAGGAGATAGACGGACTGATTGGGGTAAGGAGTTCCATAGGCTTGGAGAGGCTCTGGAAAAGTCCTGGAGAAGAGCATGGGAGGAAGTGATGAGAGAGCTAGAGAGCAGGAGGTCTTGAGAAGAACGAAGAGAACGAAGACTATATATTTACAGTGATAATATAACATCCAAAGACTATCATGTATCACTCTCAGTCATGAAACATTATCAAAATGCAGGCTTTTTTTTTTACCAGTTTTGACCTGTCCACTAATGACCTCCTGCTGCTATCAATCTGCCCTGTGAGGAGCGAGAGAGCGAAGAGAGCTGCTGCTCTTGTGCACAGCGCTGGATCAAGATCAGGCTCAGGGGGGCTCAGAGGTTAAAGAGAGGCTGAGGGAGGAGCTGCACGCAAAAGTTTTTTTTTTTTTTATCTTAATGCATATTTGATGATTAAGGTAAACAAACACGTTATTATATCCACATGTGACTAAAGCATAAACTGTACTTATAATGTGGTGTAGATACCTACTTCTTCCTGATATACCTGACCTGACTAACTGTAGCTAGTGTTTATGGAGCTTGGGTAACAAGCTATGAAAAGAGAGTTAAATGGCGGAATGCCTGGAGGGCCTGAATCGCTGCCCGGAGCTCTAGAATGTCTTACACTATCCCTCAAGAGAGGAAATCCCAGGAGCCCTGCGCAACCTCCATTAGACAATGAGCACCCCACCCCTTGTTACTGTGTCCTTTGTTATTCTGACCCACATAATGGGGGCAATGGAGTGACAGTTGCATAGATTCTTCTTCCGCTTGAGCTACCAGAGGAGGGAAGCCCTCATGGCCAGTGTCAGGTAGATGCACTGGTCCTTGCTGTCTGACTTGTTGGATGAATCCTTTTTGGAAGGGTCGCATCCTCCACTGTGCCCACTTCACCATGGGTATTGTGGCCACCGTATGTGGCGTGCCGATAACTTTCAGACAATGGAGGGCACAAAGATGGGATGATGAAAGTGCAAGACAAATCCTGTCTCTGACCACCTAGACCTTCTCCTCGGGTATGGAGATGGTACCCTTCACCGTGTCGAAATGAGCTCCGAGGAACATGAGGGATTGTGACGGTTCTAGGTGACTTTTCTCTCTATTCAAGAGTGGAGATGACCTGACCTCTGTGCTCCAGAAGTTGACATCTGTCTTGTGCCAGCAGGAGGAGATCGTCTAAGTAATGGTGCAGACAGATCCCTTTGGTTCTCAGGAGGGCTACAATGGCCAATAAAACTTTTGAAAAGACGCAAGATGTTGTAAGCCTGATGGGGAGACAGGTGAACTACAGGGGAAGCTGACCAACCGCAAACCGGAGAGCCTGTTGAAAATCAGCTGCCACCAGGACGTAGAAATAAGCGTATTTTAGATCGATAGATACTAGCCGTCTCCTGGTTGCACCGACTGTTGGATCGTGGCCATTGTCTCCATTTTGAACCTCTCTTTTTTGATGAAGCGGTTCAGCTTGGTCAAATCTATGACAGGCCTCTATGCGCCATTCTTCCTTTGAACCAAGAAGAGAGGAGAGTAAATCCCTGTCTCGTGCGTTGCCTGAAACAGGAATAGCAGCCCCTTTTTCTATCAGGAAGTGTACGTAGGCCAACAGCCGCCTTTTGCAAGTTTCTTTAAAGAAGACAGCATTGACTTTCAGGGTCTAGCAAACTAATGTCCAGGCTTATAGTTACGTGCCTTTCTAGCATGATCTGTATTCTGCCTTCTTGGGAAGGCTTGGCTCCGGATTCTGACGACGGTCCTGCGGGAGGAACCCACGACTTACCTCCCATGGCCCAGGCTATAGCACTATCTAATTTGTTGCGGAAGAGGGAGGAGCCCTCAAAAGGAATTTGGCACCATACCTGTTTAGATGCTGGGTCGGCCGACCACAGGCGAAGCCACAGAGCATGCTTTGCCATGACAGCTGAAAGCATAATTTGGGCCACCGGGTGGATAACGTCGATGGAAGCCTCCCCCAGGAATGTAGATGCCAATCTCAGCTCCTGAATGGGCGAACTTCTGGCCACTTCTTTCGAGACATTTCTGAGTGTCTCATCTACATTGTCTATCCAGATCTCCATGGCTTTGAACATTACGGCTAGAGCCAGGGCTGGCTTGCAAGCCATAACTGCCGTTAGGTAGATTTGCTTAAGGTCAGAGTCCATCCTCCTATCCAAGGCACCTTTAAAAGAGACCATATCTTCCAGAGAAAGGGTCACATGTTTGACCAGCCTCATCACGGTTGCATCCACCGGGGGGGGGGGGGGTGATTCCAGATGCTTAACCTCTTCTCTTCTGAAGGGATAAAGCTTTAAAACTTTGGAAAGCATGGAGTTCTTCTTCTCCACTTTGCTCCACACATCTGTAATTACAGGGAAAGTTCAGGTGCTCCTTACTTAGCTGTTTAAAGAACTTCCTCCGTTTAGGAGGGGAGACCACAGGTTCTTCCCAATTTAAGGCTTCACTTACTGCCCTCACCAGAGGAGAAAGCGGGGCGAAATGGAAACCCACAGGGGTCTTCGGCCTCTGAGTCACTGTCCGAAAGGATGGCAGTTGGGCGACTTGTCTGAGAGGATTCCCATGTTCCTGGGCTCCCTTGCTGGTGAATGTAAACATTCTGCAGGAGGTTTGCAGGCCTGGCAAGACCCCATCTCTTTCAGGGAATCCTTAACGACCCGCTTGACAAGGGACTCAAAGTGTTGGTCCGTACCTCCTCTCTCACCCGCTGCCCTGGTGTAGCAGGGGTCACAGAGGGATCTTGCCATCGGTACTTGAGACCTATATCCCCAGCAGGCATTTTCAGCTGAATGCCTGGAGTGAGTTGTGGGAGTGCGAGCCGGGTCTCTACTATAGTGCCTTGACCCAGAGGGCGAACTGTGGCTAGATCTGGAAGTGGAGTGCTGACGATGAGATTTAGAAAATTTGCTTCCCTTGCGTGTGCGCTGAGGATCAGACCTAGAAGGGCTATAGGATGGGGAATGGAGAGAAAGAGAGAGAGAGACAGACAAGACATTTTAGGAGAGACAAGGTACCACTGACCCCCTTCTCCCCCCACTCCCCCGCAGGCCATACTCAGGGGAGACCCTCCCCACCTAAGTATCTGCTGCGAAAGGGCTAGCCACAGGCCAGCGATGTATAAAAACAAATTTCAGCGCTAAAAATACAGTCTCATCTGAATCAAATATCTAGACAATATCAGAAGTGGACTAAATTCAGAACCCAGGCAGCTGTTTAACTTTCAGAGCAAAGTTCAAACAAAATAAAATAAAAAAAACAGCGCTCAAATGGGATCGTGAAAAAGGTTTATTCAGGAATGTGCTCCAATGACAAAAAGGAACAGGGAACAATTCAATAAAATGCTGTTCAGATCTTTAAAGGAATATGGTAAAACCAAAAATTAAAACATTGCACCATACCGCCTCAGGTCCTGAAGACTGGGGATGTACCAAGATGTTACTACAACTTCACTCTCTGCTGTGTGCATGAGCCGACTCCAGGCTCCAGATGCTGAAGAGCAGATGATATTATGGAGGGGGAAGGAGAAAGCCGCTCTCCTCAGTGATCTCACCAAATGCCGCTGGACGCAGGGAAAGAAGATGGAATGTACAATAATAGTATGTTGTACTCTGTCAGCGCCAATGGCATCCCGCATCACACTGTGAGGGAGGGAGGAAGCACACTGCTTGGAGACCCGGAAGGGGAAGGACACAACCGATGGTCTGGAACGCAGGAGGACGGGGCGCAAGCTGGTATGGTTGATATGGCGACCGTGGCTTACATGTTTCGCACGCATGCGCTTAATCAATTAAGTGCATGCGCGCGAAACATGTAAGCCACGGTCGCCATATCAACCATACCAGCTTGCGCCCCGTCCTCCTGCATTCCAGACCAGCGGTTGTGTCCTTCCCCTTCCGGGTCTCCAAGCAGTGTGCTTCCTCCCTCCCTCACAGTGTGATGTGGGATGCCATTGGCGCTGACGGCTGACAGAGTACAACATACTATTATTGTACATTCCATCTTCTTTCCCTGCGTCCAGCGGCATTTGGTGAGATCACTGAGGAGAGCGGCTTTCTCCTTCCCCCTCCATAATATCATCTGCTCTTCAGCATATGGAGCCTGGTGTAGGCTCATGCACACAGCAGAGAGTGAAGTTGTAGTAACATCTTGGTACATCCCAAGTCTTCAGGACCTGAGGCGGTATGGTGCAATGTTTTAATTTTTGGTTTTACCATATTCCTTTAAAGATCTGAACAGCATTTTATTGAATTGTTCCCTGTTCCTTTTTGTCATTGGAGCATATTCCTGAATAAACCTTTTTTTACAATCCCATTTGAGCGAAGTTTTTTTGATTTGATTTTACAGGCCAGCAATGACACGCCCATGGTCCTGGAGGACTCCATCAGGGGCTGCAAAGACAACATCAGGTCAGCACCACACACAGACTGCGTACTGGAGAGAGGAAACATCCCCCTACCTTATAGCAGTAGGCTGAGGCCTGGGAAAGTTGCTGCACAAGCCCACAAGCATTCCCAAGGCTTGCAGGCTCTTTCACCTATTTAAAACTGGCACCTCTGTGCCGTCACTGCAGCTTGTGTAAATGCGTGACCGCTGCCATTTTGATGACAATGCGAATGTGCGAACCAAGCCTTACATCCACGCCGTGAATGCGCATATGCGGGAAGCGAACCCAGAAGAGAATGGCAGCTGGAACACAGAAGGAACCAGCCACTGTCTCAGGGACACAAAAGAAAAAAAGAAACACAGAAAAAACACAAACTTCTACCAAAAATAAGAAGGAAATACCGTAATACATATCACCGCTCCTCACGATCACACCAGGCCAACGTAGGATACTCATGCTGGACTTTTGGGGCAGACAGGGCCACCTGCTAGTAGCTAGGCTATCTGGCCAATGCGCCGCTTGCCTGCCAATGGCCAGGCTTCAGCTCTTCCAGTGCCTCTTCCACTTGCCTACTCCATCTGCCGCTAGTAGCTAGGGCTTATCGGAGTATTGCAACTCTTCTCCCTCAGGTCATAGCTTGGCTGGTCTTGACCTTAGAAGGAGAAAAACCTCAGGTAGGAGGACAACCATCTTGGTCCTTTGGAGGAAGACAAAAAAAGAACACGGTCGCTGGCTCGGAGCACAGATTTATGGGAGTAGGGTCCTTTAGGGTAGGAGTGGAGGCAGGGCTAAACCCACACATATGCTGCCATGGAGTCTGTCAGGAAAAAGTTGTATCTCATTTCACCTATTGAAATCAGTTTGTACATACAATGGATGAACCTTTCTGCTGCAATCTCTCACAGTTCATTACATTCAACTATATTCTTTGCTGGTTAAAGTTTAACCTCTTGCTGCCCAACATACAAACATAAACATCCTAAGCAGCAAGCGGTTATCAATACCAAGTCATATGTGTGAAAAAATAAAATTCATTCATATTAAACCTTAATAAACAACATCACATAAATAATGAAATAACAATTGCATAATATTTTTGTGTATAACAAAAAAGGTAAACTTCAAAGAACAATATATAAAAATCCAAATGTGAAATCTTGAAAGAATTGTGTAAGAATTCCAACCCACCTCAGAGACAAATGTGCCAATATCTTACCAAATTGTAATGTTCTCCAAGTTATTCTAGTTTTAAAATACCAACCTAATTGTTCTCTTCCTTCCTCCCAAGACCTCCTACTCTCTAGTTCCCTCGTCTCCTCCTCCCATGCTCGCCTCCAGGACTTTTTCAGAGCCTCTCCTACCCTATGGAACTCCCTACTCCCATCTGTCCGATTATCTCCTACTCTGCTTTTAGATGATCCCTGAAACCCATCCTCTTCAGAGTAGCCTATCCTGCCCACACCTAACAACTGTACTTTGATTTTCTCCATCATCTCATCCCCACAGTTATTACCTTTTGTTTCACTTGACCCTCTTTCCTAGATTGTAAGCTCTAATGAGCAGGACCCTTGATTCCACCTGTATTGAATTGTATTGCAACTGTAATGTTTGCCCTATATAATTCCTGTATAATAATACTAAATATTAAATAATAAAAGTTCAACAGTGCAGAAATCATCCAAATGGGGGGCCACCTCACAGGGAACCACAGACTTCAGAGACTTAATTTTATAAACATTTTTTACACATATAACTTTGTACTGATCACTACAGAGATATTGGTTTGAGCACCTTTTAGATTAATTATTTTTGTATTTCTTTGTGTCCGGAATATAGGTTGCTGCATTACTTCTTCAGCACACAATTTTTTCTGTGTTCATAGTTGCAGATCCTGGTATCATTTGGTATCCAAATCCTCTGTAAAGACACCAATCACTTTTACAGTGGCATGGAAGCATGCCCCCACCCCCTCTTGTCGGCGCTGGGCTCTCATGTTTCCCATCCATTCCCCCATCTCCTCTGTGACTAATGAACCTGGAAGTGAAGTGAGGAGGATTTTCAAAGTTTCAAATTGTTTTTTTGCTGGCCCCTACAGTCAAAGAATCAGCTGATCAAATACAATCTGTGTTGATCAGCTGACTTGGAGGGAGACATCAGGGGTCTAATAGACCCCTTATTTTTCTATAAAAAATACCTTTCCTTATCCAAAGCTATCTCAAGCAGGCTTGTTCACCCTTGTGATAGCAATTCAATTTTTAGTGATTCAATTTTTTTTTTTTTTACATTTTTTTTTTTTTTTTTTACTATTTTGTTTATTACAGCCTGTCACCAGAGTTGTGTCACCATAGTCACCACACCAGTCATATTGTCTCTGATCACCACCACACTAGTAATATTGTCCATAATCACAGCCACATCAGTTACAGTGTCCTTAAACCCTGGCACACCGGTTATGGAGTCCCTGATCACTGCCATACCAGATATAGTGTCTATGATCATTGCCACACCAGTCATGTTGTCCCTAATCACTGCCATATCAGTCATTTTGTACTTAATCACCATCACACCAGTCAAATTGTCCCTGATCACTGCCATACCAGTTACAGTGTCTTTGATCACTGCCACACCTGGTTACAGTGTCTCTGAACACCACCACACCAGTTATAGTATCATTGATCACCACCACAACAGTTACAATATCCTTGATCACCACAACACCAGTTACAGTATTCCAGATCACAGCCACACCAGTGTAGTGTTGCCTCTGCCTGCTGCCTGCACTAACCCTAGCCTGTTTATTAACCATGTTTCTGCCTGCTTTCTGGACTGATCCTTTGTTTTGACTTAAACCGCTTCTCTTCTAATTTTAGTGAGTGTCTTTTTAAATTCCCTTGCACGGAAACGTTTTATCCCTATTGTGGGGTCACCAGTACAGTATATTTGTACATTGAAATCATATCCCCTCTTAAGCGTCTCTTCTCCAGAGAGAATACATTCAGTGCTTGCAGACTTTCCCCATAGCTAAGATCCTCTAGTCCTTTTATTAGCTTTGCTGCCCTTCTCTGGTCCCTCTCCAGCTCCAGCACATCCCTCCTGAGGACTGGTGCCCAGAACTAGACAGGATACTGGCTGGACCAGAGCCTTGTAGAGTGGGAGAATTATCATTTTATCGCTGGAGTTAACCACTTTTTAATGCATGCCAATATTCTGTTGGCTTTGCTTGCAGCATTGCATGCCATTTCTGAGCCTGTCATCTACTAAGACCCCCAGATCCTTTTCCTTCCTAGATTCCCCCATTGGTTCTGCCCCTAGCGAGTAGATTGCATTCATATTTTTTGCCACCCAAATGCATTATTTTACATTTTTCAACATTAAACCTCATTTGCCATGTAGTTGCCCACCCCATTAATTTGTTTAGATCTTCTTGCAAGGTTTCCACATCCTGCATAGAAGTTATTGCCCTGCTTAGCTTAGTATCATCCACAAATACTGAAATTGAGCTGTTTATTCCATCCTTTAGTTCGTTTATGAATAAATTAAATAGGATTGGTCCCAGGACAGAACCCTGGGGGACCACCCCTGACCATTCCGAGTACTCCCCAAAACTGGTTGATTTGTTTGATACACGTAATCCGGGTACATAATCTGTCCAGGCAGTGAAAAAGTTTCACACATGTGGTATCTCCATACTCAGGAGGAGTAGCAGAATATGCTTATGCTGCATGTGCAAAATATCTTAAGTGGTGTTTTTTGGGGTGTAGTCTAAGTATGCCTATGGTATGTGTTAGAAATATCTTATTAATTTACAACTTTGTGTAGAAAAAAATACAATTTAATTTCTGAATTTTCCAAAAACATGTGGTGAAAAATGAAATTTTCAAAAGACTCACTATGCCTTTCAGAAAATACCTTGGAGTGTTTTTGTGGGTGTTTCCACTGTCCTGGTGTTCCAGAGCCTCCAAAAATGTGTTTGGTAGTCAGGAAATTAGATTAGTAATTTATGCTCCTTAAAAGCCCAAAAGTGTTTGGATTTTGGGCCCTTTTATACATCTAGGCTGTGAAAAAGTCTCACATTAGGGTAATTTTGGGGGGTATTTGTACTGTCCTGGCATTTTAGGGCCTCAAGAAATGAGATGTACAGTATGTACATTGGGAATGGTTACTTTTCAAATATAAATACCATAGTTCGTAGCTGCTATCATTTTCACACAGGCTAAATAATGTACACTTATTTGTGTTATTTTTACCAAACAAATGTAGCAAAATGAATTTGACCTGAATTTATGAAGAAAGATTATTTATTTGCAAACTTGTATAACAAACTAAGAAAAATATAATTTTTTCTAAATGATGGTATTTTTTTTTCAATTATATAGCAAAAACAAATAAAAATCCAGTGGTGATTAAATACCTAAAAAAAAAAAGCTCTATCTGTCTTAAAAAATAATAAAAATCTATTTGGGTATTCATTTCACCAACCTCATCTGCAGATATCACCCAAATTGCCCCCTTCGCTCCTCCCAGGACCTCCTGCTCCCTAGCTCCCTTGTTACCTCCTCCCATGCTCGCCTTCGGGACTTCTCCAGAGCCTCTTCCATCCTCTGGAACTCCCTGCCCCAGTATGTCCGATCAGCCTCCCTGCCCCAGTATGTCCACGTTTAGGAGATCCCTGAAAACTCATTTATTCAGGGAAGCCTAGCCCACACCCACCTAACAACTATGCCCGAGCCACCACCATCAAATCATTCTCTGCAGCTATTACCTTTTGTACCACCCTCTCCCTTTAGAATGTAAGCTCTACGAGCAGGGCCCTCCTGTACCTTTAGTATTGATTTGTACTGTAATTGTGTTGTCCCCCCTATACATTGTAAAGCGCTGCGCAAACTGTTGGCGCTATATAAATCGTGTATAATAATAATAATAACAATTTGGGTACAGTGTTCCATGACCGAGTAACTGTCATTCTAAGTGTGAAAGTGGTAACATCTGAAAATTGGTCTGGGCAGGAAGAGAGTGAAAGTGTCTGGTACTGAGATGGCTATATTGTGTTTGTGCACTTAAATTAATGTATGTGTATTTTTCCTAAACATTTGCGTTTGATAAATGACTGCGCAAATATCTTGCAAACGTAAAAAATTGCAACAGCCACCATTTTTTTTTCCAGAGTTTCTGCTTTCAGAAATATATAATGCTTGAGCCTCCTAAGTAATTTTCCAAAAAAAAATGCACATCTTAACATGTATGTGAAAAATGAAATAATTGCCCTTGTAGGCAAGATGTTAAAGCAGAACCCCCCCCCCCCCCAGTCAGAAATAAAAGAATATTAAGTAATAACTCATTCAACTATAAGATAGCACCTTTTAATCCCGAGATTTCCTCATTGATATGTTTATTGCCTTTAAATATCCTTGGTATAATGACCAGCATCATTCAACCCACTTCCTCTGATCCCAGGTCATTCTGGATCTGCCCCAGCCTGTGTCTAGACAATGAAAAGAGAAGCAGCACAGTGATGAGCTCATCTCTCTATCACTCTACTTTCTCTTTCTATCAGCATGCTTTTTGTCAGCACATGACCTGATTGGCTCATTTTGCTGCTTCTTCCTCTCACACTTCATGTTTGTTATACAGGGACTGCAAGAGGCTGATACCGGGTCAAATTCAGGTACTTACAGTGCTTGCATTTAAAACAATATTAACTGTGTATTAACGTTTATAGAACAGCATTCATTTGGGTCTTTTGTAACTGCCTAGAGTTCAACCTCAACTATATGACCCAATTCGCTATGTGTACCTTCTGCTAATGGAGATTTTTTTTTTTTTTTAAATACAATAAATAAACAGCAATCATCTGGCTCTTATATAGTAGCTGGCTGTGTTTTTCTGTGTCTCCTATGTAGGATAATGTGATGTGCCTCCCCTACGCACAATATAAAGCCAGTTTGTTTAAAAAAAATATTGTCTGTTAAATATTAAATATTGTCTATTAAACTCTGCAGAATTGTATGTAGTAGTGTGCCCTGCAATGACCCTTATAGAAATATTTGTGAACAGAGATGGTCCTCATAAAAATGTTTTTTATCTTGTAACCATGCAAGCTACCTTTGTTGAGAAATAGACAATGCCATTTTTCAAATACATATTGTTTTAATCTCTGCAGTAGAGTAAAGCATTTATTTTTGTAACCAGACCAATTTTTGATGTTTTGGTAGGGACCTGGTTACTCAATAATACGTTTATACCCGCTTTGCACACCAATATTATTTTCCACACCATTTTTAGCATATATAGAGCATTCATTTGGTAATTCGTTTTTTGTTGTAAAAAATATACAGCTTAGAGTGTTTAAAACAGGGGTCCCCAAACATTTTAAACAAAGTGACAGTTCACCATCCATCAAACTGAGGGCTGGATTAAGGTTGGAAGGCATAAAATATGTCCGCGCTTTGGGGGGTCAGTAGAATTACAAATGCCCTTAATGGTCAGTGGTAAGTTGGAGTATTAAATGCCCGTATGTAGGTGGTCAGTGGGAGTAAAAAAATGTCCCGCTTCGGTGGTCAAAGAGTAAAAGAATTGTCCTGCACTGGAGGTCAGTATGAGTAAAACAAAAAGCCTTTATATTTGTGGTCAGTACAAGTTAAAACGGCCCAACATCAGTGGTCAGAGGGAATTAAAAATGCACTGGCATCACAACCCACCTCCCTGATGTCAATAGAAATAATAAAGATACAGTAGGATCCTTATTACCTTTTCCCTTTCAATACCTTTTCCCTTCCTCTGGCACTGGTGTCAATAATAAAGGAGAACCATTTTTCCCTCCATTCCCCATCACCTCCCCCTACTCTGATGTCAGTAAGCTAACAACAACAAAAAAACATTTAAATCCATATTACACAATGTTCACTGCAATGTCACAGCCAGGACTATACAGTTACCATCAGGCAGAAGATCACACTGCCCCTTAGAACCTGTAAAAACTGCTGTTTTCTGGAATACATTGAGTTTCCACACCAGGTACTCACTGCCACTCTGCCCAGTGGCTCCCTAGCTATTCAATCAGGGCCTTCTCATTGTGGGGGCCAGTTCACTGCAACTGTAACTGTCCTGAGGGTGATAATGTGGGTACCACTGGTTAAAAAAAAGCCCTGTCAACAAAGTATCTCTTTTACAAAAAGTAAGCCCTGTAAAACAAGCCCAGCTATACTTACTTTTCTGATGGCCCATCTGGAAATACCTCTGCTTCACTGTATCTCAGCCTCTATAGGTTTTCCACACCTTGTGTGCGAGTATTTATTCCTCTTGCCATATGCAGAGGTACTTCCCACCAGTTCATACATTATTACAGGATATAGAAAATGGAAAGAGGAACCACTGGGTGTGGCGGGGGGAAGAGAGAGTCAACCCACCCGGAAAGGTTCATTAACCCCAATAGACAGGAAACAGTAAAACAACAGTGTTTCAAGACACCAGAAAGATAAGTATAGATGGGTTTCTTTTTCATGGGTGGCTATATAGTGACAGGGTAACGTTAATGTATAACATATTTTTTATAATGAATACTATTTCAAATATTTGACTCAATTATTATATCCTATTTATCCCTTCAGCAGGTTTTGAAGAAGTTTCAAGAAGTGCTGAAGCCAGCTAGCAACTTGTTTAAAGTAGCACTCAGCACACCTATTAGGATCTGTGTTCAACATTTACAAACTAGAGCTGAATGGTACTTTAACCACTTGCCCGACCAGCCGCTGCTGATATATGGCGGCACAGTGGTGTAATGGTTAGCACTCTCACCTAGCAGTAAGAAGGGTCACTGGTTCGAATCCCAACCACTAGACACTACCTGCCTGGAGTTTGCATGTTCTCCCTGTGCCTGCGTGGGTTTCCTCTGGGTACTCCAGTTTCCTCCCACAATCCAAAGACATGCAGGTAGGTTAATTAGCTTCTGTCCAAAAAAATAAATAATTGGCCCTAGTATATGAATGGGGACCTTGGATCATGGGTTCCTTGAGGGTAGGGAATGATGCGAGTGTGCAATGTACAGGGATAGGGACAGTTGTAGACACTTGCTCAGGATGGACTGGTGTCTTTATTCAACCTTACTAACTATGAAACTATGGTGGCAGGATGGCTCTATTGCGCAAATCGCTGTACCGGTACAGCAGTTCCCTTATAAGAGCTATAGCAGCTGTTCTGTCAGGGGAGTAGAGAGAGATTGTTTGTTTCTAGTGATTAGGAACAGCGATCTCTCTGTATTCCTTGTCTGTACACTCCTCCCACAGTTAGAAACACCTCCCTAGGACACACTTAACCCCTTGATCGCCCCTAGTGTTAACCCATTCCCTGCCAGTGTCATTTATACAGTAATCAGTGCATTTTTTTAGCACTGATCGCTGTATAAATGTCACTGGTCCCAAAAAAGTATCAAAAGTGTCCATCTGTCCATCACAATGTCGCAGTCCTGCTAAAAATCACTGATCACCACCATTACTAGTAAAAAAAATAATAATAATAATAAAAATGCCATAAATGTATCCCTAAAATTAGCAGAGGTGAGCAAAAACCATTAAAAGAAAGCTCTATTTGTGGGGAAAAACCGGACATCCATTTGTTTTGGTACAGTGTCGCACAACTACGCAATTGTCAGTTAAAGTGACACAGTGCCTTATCGCAAAAAATGGCCAGGTCATTAAGGGGGTAAATCCTTCCGGGGTCTGAAGTGCTTCAACAAAGCTTGCTGAAATTTCTGCAAATGCTTTGTCAAGCCTTGTTGTTCATACTGCTTTTCATACTGCTGTTCATACATACAAGCTGAAGCCAGGGTGAAACATGCCTTGAAAAACTTTTTGGCTTTAATTATACTGTATTTTTTGAAATTAGTCATGGCTGTAAAATGCAGGCTATTCTAGGATGATGTTAATGTATAAAAAGGCCATTGTAAACAAAAAAAGGTTAAAAAAAGAAAAAACATTTCTGTGCTAAATGTGCACTTGCAATAGAGAAAAGAAATAAGCTAACCAATTTGCTTCAGCCCATCAATTCAGTGTCAAACAAAACAAAATTGTCCTAAAAGTATTTTTCTTACCTCTGGTATGTTTGGGAATGTCTAATGTGTAATATATGTTTATATAAAGACCTTTGTCCCAACTGCATATAAGCCTGCCTCCTATGCCATTAAGCATTACCTGCTTTGAAGTTTTCTTCTACTAACAAAAGATTGGGTTGTAGGACCAGGTGTTCTTTAAAGTGGTTGTATAGTCATAAAATTGACTTTTACGTACAGTTAAGCCTATAATGAGAAACCTGTACGGTTTAGGAGATATTCCCCATGCAATGCAATTCTCGGCTGATAGGCCGGCAGAATCCGAACCTTGCCGGGAAAAAGTCTACCTTGCACATGTGCGGGAGTGCCGCCATTGCGGCTCCAGCCACTCACATCGCTGGAGTCGCGATACCCAGAAGACACGCCGAGGCAACATGTCAGCTACATGTCAGCTACCTCGGGGTGGACCAGGTGAGTCACCGACGCCTCGTTCTAAGGTACGTTTTTCATAATGAGCTAGTATGCGGTGCATACTAGCTCATTATGCCTTTTCCCTTACAGGTTTATAAAAAAAAAAGTTTCAGCGGGTATACAACCACTTTAAAGCAATGTTCTGAAAGAGTTTAAAGCAAACCTGCCCTTTATCCATATAGAACAGAGCAGAAGGTTCACTTTAATTCCCTCTGCCTTATACAGTACACACCCTTTCTTCTCCCCCCCCCCCCAACACTGTTCAGTCACTAGGAGCAAAGTAAATACACAGTACTTCTGGGGAGGAATCCCCGTTCTTCCTCTTTATGCAACAGCACTGGTGCTTGGTGATTGGCTCAGTTCTGTCATGTGGAAGAGGGAAAAGAGTCAACAGCCCTGTGCAAAGTCATCTTTGGCCACTTTTAAACACAGTTTTTTCTGAAGCTCTAAAATAGTCATATCTGTTGATTTATCTCCCACATTATACCCTTAGACCCCCATGTATGCTGACAGGAAAAAATCTGCCTTTAGAGGAACTTTTCATTTTTTTTCTTTATGCCTCTTAATGAAGCTATATTTTAGCCAGCTTGTCCATGCACATTGTGGAATTTAGAGTAGCATTCAGAGGCATAAAAACCCCAAATATCCTAAACTGGCATTATTGCATATAAACATGTACAATATCACATTAAAGCCTCGTACACACAATCAGATTTACCGCAGACAAAACCTCAGACTTTTGTCCGAAGGGCGTTGGCACCAAACTTGTCTTGCATACAAACGGCACACAATGTCGGCCAACAAACACAAACCTAGTAACGTACTACATGGTTTTTCAGCTCTTTAGCTCCACCCTTTGGGCTCCTTCTGCTAATTTCATGTTAGTAGAAGTTTGGTGAGTGTTGATTTGTGCTTTTCATTTCAGGCTTTTAATTTCATGCTTCTCAGTTTGCGCTTTCAGTTCATTTCTGAAAGGCCGTTCGTCAACCAGCCATGTTGCGGAATCGGAGGACATAACGTGTTATTTATTATTGGCCTTGGAGTTATTGCTTTGACCCAAGTCCAGTCCAGGAACAGGAAGAGGAGGATTTATTGGACCAAAAATTGGTTGCTTTATTAATCGTGACCAATTATGTCATATGCCTTTGCTGCAGGAGCTCCAGGAGAATAATCCAGATGATTTTTGGAAATA
The DNA here is from genome assembly GCA_028564925.1 of Lithobates sylvaticus. Taxonomy (NCBI): domain Eukaryota; kingdom Metazoa; phylum Chordata; class Amphibia; order Anura; family Ranidae; genus Lithobates; species Lithobates sylvaticus. The sequence continues at coordinate 138,102,024 of CM053033.1, forward strand.
TCTCTGGATGACAGACCCCTGCTTTCACCAACTCTTGGCATTGTTTACCCCCTATATTAAGAAGCAGGACACATGCATGAGGCTTTTATTAAATTTTTTGGTTTAATAATGATTTGATATTTTCTATATTTTCGGATGCATAGAATGCACTTTTTGTTTAAGTTCTATTGGCAGATAGTCTAATTTTATTTTTTTAATTTTTTTTTGATGCACAATAAAAAAAAATTGTGTAGAATAATACTTGGCTATGTGTTTTACTTCAAATGACAGTTTGGAGTAGGCAGTTACATTTAAAAAAAATACAATGTAAAACTAACGAGGGACACCAACATGGTTGTATCTTTGATCTTAAAAACTATGGGATAATTGTGTTGTGGTAACTTGCACCAAAAAATTAAAAATAACAAGCATAATATTATTCTTGATATCAGTAGGAAAAAAAACCTTTGACAATTAGTTTGCCATAACTCCAGTCTCACCAGCAAAGCAGCTTCAGGTCCTTTTCCTCAATTTAGCTCCCAAGTCCCTAAAATCGTTCTTTAGGACACTCCATCTGCCTCTAACTTTGTCATTGGTGCCAACATGCACCATGACAGCCGGGTCTTCCCCAGCCCCTCCCAGTAATCTGTCCACCAGATCCGTGATGTGCCGAACCCAAGTGCCCGGTAGACAGCATACAGTTCGGCGCTTCAGGTCTTTGTCACAGATTGCCCTCTCTGTCCTTCTAAGAATTGAGTCCCCTACCTACAGAAACTGTCTATCCTTTCCCCAACTCTCACTGGAGGAGTTTTTCCCCTGGCAGCTAGGAGAGTCCTAACTTGTGTTAATTCTAGTGACATACCGCATCTAATGTGCATTTTTTCTTGCACGGTCACAAATATATACAAAAATTTAGAAAATCTTTTGATTAATGATAGACAGCCTAATTAAAATTACATTTGTACCAAATGCAGCCTGTATCTTGCTTATAAACCTCTCTGCAATGATTTTTCCTTTTATGCTGTGCAAGAAGCTTGGAAAACATGCACTGTTAAAGCTGATTGAAGACCACAGTTTAAGATACATTGTATGGCATAATATTAGAAAAATGATCTACTGATGCAAACTGGACTGGCAGTTTGATACAAATAAAATGACCATAACAAAGGCCTTCATAGGTAAAAAAAATAAGGTATGTGATTATCAGTAACACAACTTCCACATTCTAGTGATAGATGAACACAAACAACAGAAACGGAGGGCTTCAATCCCTCATTCCATGCAGAACAATAAATTGCAAGACACTTTGTCACCTACAGGGAGAGAAACATGGGCTAGATACCACAAACCAGGCAGCAGATTAATGGTTCAGCATAATAATTTTAAATCTAATGCTTTAGGAAAACTAATACACAATGCATACAAACTGTAGGGAGAACCCTCAGATATTTTTCAGCTTATTTCTGCAGCTAGAAAACAACAAAGTATTGCAATAATCACGTTAATGACATTAAAGGGTTCCTATACCCTATACCTGTGTTTTTTTTTGTTTTTTTTAAATAACAAACATGTCATACTTACCTCCACTGTGCAGTTTGTTTTGCACAGAGTGGTCCGGATCCTCCTCTTCTGGGGTCCCTCGGCGACGCTATCAGCTCCTCCCTGCATCGGGAAACCACCTAGGCGTGCTCCCGAGTCCAGCTTTTGCGTCCATAGACACAGAAAGCCGGACTCGGCCCCACACCCGGCGGTCGTTTCATTGGATTTGATTGACAGCAGCGGGAGCCAATGGCTGTGCTGCTATCAATCTATCCAATCAAGAGCCGAGACCCCGGCCAGAGAGGGTGTGGCCATCTCCAGCGTGGGAACGAATGGGCTCAGGTAAGTAAAACGGGAGGGATGCTCAGTGACCAAATTTTTTTCACTGTGAAAAAACATGAGGGTTTACAACCCCTTTAATATCATGGGCATATTTGGTCAAAAACATTGCCCAGGATCTCTGGCTGGTATTCTGGTATTTTTTTTATTGGTTGAACCAGATGGACTTGTGTATTTTTTCAACCTGACTAACTATTGTATGTAAATATGTAAGCTAGACAGGGATTTACAATTTGCAGCAGATCATCATGGATAAGGGGCCGGTATGAATAAGGGGAAAGTGCACATTTTTTTAAAACAAGGAAAAATGCATGGAATTATCCTCAGTTAGTAAGGTTTAATAAAGACACCAGTCCATCCAGTTAAACCTGAGCGAGTGTCTACATTTGTCCCTATCCCTGTACATTGCACACTCACATCAGTCCCTACCCTCAAGGAGCCCACAATCCATTAGTACCCCTTATTTCATTTATGTACTTATTGCTATATAGAGTTAAAAGTGTTCAGTGTCATCCAGTGATGTCAATTCAGGATCAATCATGATAACCCATAATCATTAAAACCTGCCACCTGATGATCTTGCTCTGTCACACTACCTCTGGCTACATGCCTGGAAAAGTCTCATATGAATTTCAAGGGGAACCCAATATGTTTTTTAGTTTTTTTTTTAAATGGCACTTTTAAAAGATTAACTCATACTGCTTTGTGACTTTATGTGGAGATTTCAGTATATTAATGAAAGGATTTGTGTATTTTTAATGTTGCCCTTTAAGTCATTAAAGGACCCTCTTCCCACTGAACGGTATTTTTTTTTTTTTAATGTTGGCATTGGTGCAATCGCACTATGGCATTGCCTGGCTAACCATCCATTTTTTAACTAAATTTTGTAAATTAGCATTAAAAAGAGGAACAAAATAGCAAGATTTGTTTTTCATAGATAGGTTTCCTAGGTTTCATAGGTTTCAGCAATATGTTTGGGGTTCATGGACTGGGTGCGCTAAACCTCCCATGAACCAAACTTTGCCAGTTTGCTGATCCCTAAGAACAAGGAAAATATAAATAAATGAAAAAAAAAAAAGGAAAAATGGCTGGCCAAATAAATACAAAAGAACTGCCATAATTAAGAAGGAATCCTAATCTTTTAGAAAGTAGCTTCAAACAACATATTATGCAGTAATAATATTTATTATTGATATATATTTTATATATTATTAATATAATATACAGTATACTGTGTGTATGTATATATATATATATATATATATATGAGAGAGAGAGAGAGAGAGAGATAATATTTTCTAAACCGTACCTTTACATACGTATTTTCTAAAAGTACGGTTTAGAAAATATTAATAATAATTTTTTACTTTTTAAAGGCACTTTCATTCATTTGTCTCTATATGCCACTGTTAGATTACTAGATATGTTTAGAACCATGGATAGCTTAAAGAGTCAACCTGAGGAATGTTGAGCAGAGCTTTAAGAGGCACAGTTTCTTTTTGGGATTTCTACTGGGGTTAGGCTATGCCATTTGATAGATCCCAGAAATAACCGGCCCACTCATTAGATGAATCCAGAGTGATGTCCTGCAGCTTTAAGAGTTAAATTATTTGCAATAGAAAACATTTCTTAGAAATAACCTATAAAAAGACCTATAAATATACCCTATAAATATTATGTAGGCAAGAACAACTGAGTACTGTTTGTGATAGTTTTTTTATTTGTACTAACATCCAAATTTTCAGGACAAGCTTTTGGGGTGTGCCCCCTTCTTCAAGGTCCAAGTCGTACTAATAAACAAAGTTTTAGCAGTGTTAAGTAACATTCTGCTAAAACCCTGTGTATAAAAAAGAAAAATATTACAAACAGTACTCAATTGTTCTTGTTGCAAGTGCACTAATATGGCTACAATCCCCTCAAGTATGAAGGCAAGAAACTTAATGAATACATAAATTGAACACTCTAACTCCATTTGGTTGCAATGAAAAATGAGAAGTGAAAAGTATGTTATAATTTAGTAGAAGATTCTTTTTTTGGGCTACAATTCTGTAGCCTAGCTCAAAATAAAATGAAGGTTTTGCTTGTTATAACACACTGATCTCATATCAGTTGTGAATAATATTTTTTTTAAGCTATCTATCTATCTATATATATATATATATATATATATATATATATATATATATATATATATATATATATATATATATATATATGTACACACTGAATATACCATTATCTAACTTTCCTGTGAGTGCATTTTAATATTTTCCACATTTTATACAATTACTACACTATATATATATATATATATATATATATATATATATATATATATATATATATATATATATATATGCTGTATATACCAATATGTAACTTTCCTGTTAGTGCATTTTAATTTTTTTTCACATTTTATAAAATGACTACACTATTCCTATGCATTTTGTTTGTGCTTGTTTTTTGAAGATGCATGGAGCTGCAGAATCTACTAAATGGGTTTCTGTTGTGATGAAAGGAAGGAGCAAGGTAAAATATCTCATAGTACCTATTTCTATACCATATTATTAAGTTTTTCACACAACACTATATTGTTGGCATAAAGCAAGTTTAAGTAGGTTTGCATTCTAGTAGGTATGAAAGACAGTCCATGGCTGCCGTGTTTTCTATTTCCCAAATGTCCTATCTGTGCTGACAGTTTGACAGTGTTGCATATATCACAGCCTCTTCCATAATAAACAATCTTCTAACACACAGGAAACCTATCCTGCTACAAGGTCAGATTCAAAGCCACTGTTCTTATCAGTAAAAAATCACCAGGACACAAGGAATATTATAAGTATTTGCACATAATGGGATTGTTGCTTCAGTGCCCTGGGATATTCACCATGTTAAGCTTAGATTGAACCACTGAGTAAAACTTCAAGGGTCAAAATAAAATAAAAAAAGTTGGGAAAAAACCTTTATAAAATAACTGTACTGAAAAAATGTAAAGACACTGGGTAACCTTCCCTACATGCTTACAGTGTTTTTTATTTTCTAGGTAAGCTAGCTGTAAAAAGCATGACAAATGCATAAAATATGTAATATGTTGTAGCTTACCAATCCTTAAATGTGGTGACTGCTTCAGTTTTCTATTTTTAGTAGTTTTTTTTTTATTTATTTATTTGCAATAGTTGTTCTGGCCAGTAAAACACTACTTTTTTTGTGACTATTCTATCTATGGAGGAGCAACAGAGACACCCTTGAATAGCACCATTGGACATGGTGGTGTTAGATGAGCTAGTATATTTAGAGGCTTTACATAAGTTATAAACAAATTAAAGCTGAACTGGAGTCTCTCAATCAACATTACCTATGTTTAATCCTTATGATTCTAGTATTAGTAAATGGATAGGAAGGTATATTACATTTACATTTCTTCAGTTGCTTCCTGGGTTCTGGCCTAGGCCAAAATTATGTCATACATCCCAGATGTCTTAATTACATTTTTTTTTCTTTCAGCTGGAGGAGGGGAGGAGAGGTTTTCCTATCTAAGCACATCCTGCTGCCACATGCTACATGAATTACAGTGGGGAAAATAATTGTTTGATCATAGAATAATATGCAGCGCTCAAATATACAACCAAATAATGATACAAAACTGTGTGACCAGATGTAAAAAACAAATAAATAAAAAGGTTATTTAGCCCTATAAAGGAAAAAATAAAATTTAAAAATATGTATCACCAACGTGAAAGTACAAAGTGCTGGAAGTGAATACAAATCAATTGGAAAAAGTAATGTGATATAAAAGGAAACAAAGTCAAAAAGTCAAAGTTCAAAAATCAGCTGATTGACATCACTGGAACCACACTGGAAACACGGTAAAAAAAAATATTTGCAGACAACCACCACCACCGACTGTGCAAAGGCTTTCCGTAATGTATGGACTTAAAAGGGTATATACGGTACCTCTTAAGTCATGTAGGCTTGTGGTGTTAATCACCATATGTATAGAGATGTGACATCTAAGATCACTATCCTAGATCAAGGCCAAACACTCCTCATCATCAGATACCCAGTAAGATGTGCAGATATATTTTTCATGGATGGAGAGAAGACCACAACGAATCTTGGTATTCACACGGTGTAACTCCTTGAATGGTGCACAGGTAGTTCATGGTGCTGGCGTGGTAAGTTTCCTGTCGCTGGTTTGCTGTCGCAAATTATTTGATCCCCTGCAGATTTTGCCCACTTCCAAAGAAATAAAGGGTCTATAATTTCATTTTTTCATACAGTATGTGCCCTTACTCAAGATGGCCACGGCTAGAAATACCAGGGTGTTTTTCAAAGCGATTTCTCGACAAAATAAAACATGGAGACATGGATGGGTGAGTTTACTTTTAATATTTATAAAGGTAAATTCACTTATGTATTTATACATGGTGATCATATACCCTGTTAACCAGTTCCTGACCGGCTCACGCAGATATACTGCGGCAGAATGGGTCCCCTGGGCAAAATCCGGTACGGGTACGTCCTTCCCTTTTTTGGCCACCAGAGGGTGCACTGCACGCGGGGGACCTGATGCGCGTGGCCGGCGGGCGTGTCGGCGTGCATGAGCGCCAGCACGGGAATTTGGGTTTCCTGGGCTGTCAGATAAGAGGAAACATATTGTTTGTTCCTACTAAGTAGAAAAAAACTATATGTCTCCTCTCCTAGTCACTCCCATCCCTACACAGTTAGAACACACAGTTAACCCCTTGATCGCCTTGTTAACCCCCTTGAATGATAGTGTTAACGCCTTTCTTGCCAGGGACATTTACACAGTAATCATTGCATTTTTATAGCACTGATCGCTGTATGATTGTCAATGGTCCCAAAAAAGTGTCAAAAGTAAATCACAGATCACCGCCATTATTAGTAAAAAAATATTAAAAAAAATAAATAATAAATGCCATAAATCTTTCCCATAGTTTGTAGATGCTATAACTTTTTCCCAACAATCAATATACGCTTATTGCAATTTTTTTAACAAAAATATGTAGAAGAATATATATTGGTCTAAACTGATGAAGAAATATGTTTTTAAAAAACATTTTGGGGATATTTATTATAGCAAAAACTAAAAAATATTGTTTTTTTTTCAAAAGTGTCGCTTTTTTTTATAGCGCAATTGTCAGTTAAAGTGATGCAGTGCCAAATTGTAAAAAGTGCTCTGGTCAGGAAGAGGCTAAAATCTTTTGGGGCTGAAGTGGTTAATTATCTTTTCTCAAGATAGAATACATTCAGTTCAGATAATCTTTCCTCATAGCTGAGCTCCTCCATGCCTCTTATCAGTTTGGTTGCCCTTCTCTGCACTTTCTCCAGTTCCCCGATATCCTTTTTGGGAACTGGTGCCCAAAACTGAACTGCATATTCCGTAAAAGGGTCTTACTAATGATTTGTACAGGGACCAAATAAGGTCTCTCTCTCTCTCTCTCTCTCTCTCTCTCTCTCTCTCTCTCTCTCTCTCTCTCCTTTTAATACAAGAAAGCACTTGCTAGTTTTAGAAACTGCAGCTTGACATTGCATGCCATTATTAATAATTGAGGTAAAAAGTCCTACATCTGCACCAAATGGACAAAGAACTTGTGAAAAATGATATTAATTAAAAGTTATACTGAGTACTGAAATTAGGGCAAATTATATATATATAATAATTAAGAGCTGCTCGTTGTAAGACTATATTTAGCCTAAAGATAATGAAATAAGTATAATTAATAACCATGCTCTCAATTCCATAAAAAATATTCAATATATACACAAATAGTGAATGTGCTAGATCTGTCTCCATCTACCGTGAACAATTATAAATAATGGCCATTAATTACAACAATTGAGGAAAAAAAATCCAAAGTAACTCAAAATAAAATCACAGCATGTGTGCACAGCTCACTCATCAGAACTTCTTGACCCCTATTACAGGAAGTCAAGAACAGCATAAGGTATTTAGTTTATGTATAGTGGGTTCAAAACATTCTCCTGTTCTCAACTTGCATCAAGCCAAAGATTTGAATGTTAGGAGGTCATCTTACACTCAACTGGTTTGCGTTCCAAGATGGCTGAAGTTGGCCATCTAGAAACGCAGGTGGAGCGCAAAGCGTCCTTTCAATGTTGTTTTTACGCAGGAGTGAGGAGTGGCACGAGCGCCTGGCAGGATCAACAGCAAGAGGTAAGTCCGGAATTCAGGAGGCTCAGTGCAGGAGGACAGCAGACTGGAACTGGAAGACTGGAACTGGAGCAGTAGACTGGACCTGGAACAGGCTGGATCAGCAGACAGGTGCAGCAGACTGGAACTGGAACAGCTGACTGGGAGCTGGACAGCAGACTGCAACCTGGAACAGGCTGGATCAGCAGACAGGTGCAGCAGACTGCAACTGGAACAGTTGACTGGAAGCTGGACAGCAGACTGCAACCTGGAAGAGGCTGGATCAGCAGAAAGGTGCAGCAGACTGGAACTGGAACAGCAGACTTCAGGAAGATTCCCACTGGACAGGAACTCAGGAAGGTCAGGACCAGGGGAGCAGGCAGAAGAAAAGTCAGACAGGCCAGAGTCAGGTGCAGGCAGATGGCAGGGAAGGTCAGAGGCAAGCCGGGTAAAGCACAGAAACTGTTTCAGATATCAAGGAACTGTCCATCTGGTTTAAATAGCCCGCCTGGCATTAGAGGGCACTCGCGCGCATGTGCGCGCTCACGCATGCGTATTAGCGATTGCGCACCAGCAAGCCTAGATCATCTGTTACTGGCAGGAGCATTCTGACAGCCAGGGAGGACACAGGGGGACCCGGAGGAGGACAGGCATCGGGACCCAGAGGAGGACCAGAGGAGGACTCAGGGGACACGGGGAGCACAGAGGGGGACCCGGAGCAGGACACAGAGACCCAGGGAATACAGAGGGGGAGTCAGAGGAGGACACATGGGACAGTCGGTGTGGCAGTGGGGGCAGTTACAATCACCGGTCTACCTGACAGCCATGGGAGGGAGAGGAGGGGAAGCTGCTGTCAAAAAACAAAACAGATCGGTGCTTGTAAACTGCCCCCACCGCCTCAACCATCATGTCTGAGGCTGCTCAGGTATCAGAACAAGTACTCATGCAAATGCTTGGTATTGGCACTGATACCAATACTAGTATCAGTATCGATGCAACCCTACTTATAATTGTTCATGCTAGATGGTGACAGATCTGTCACATTCTCTATTTGTGGTTTGAGCAGCACACACATGTTTAATAAAACATGTTATTATTAAGTCTCTGATCTACCAGAACACTCCAATCCTTCCCAGTCATTGCCTCCCCAGCTGTTCTCCTCCTAGTTTTTAGCCCCCAAAGGCATAACTTTACTTTATCACCATCAAACCATATTTATGACACAGTTGCCCAATTAAATGGGGCATTGAGGCTGGCTCGTAAATTGATGACATTCTGTAAGAATTTTATTCCACTACATACCTTGGTGTCATCTGCAAACATTGAAATTGGTACTTTTTCACGTTCAAAATTTTTATTGATTTCACAAAAAAAAAAAAAAAAGAATACAATAAAGAACAGAAGAAAACAATAATAAAATACATTTCATATATTGGTATTCATATATGGGATATCTTTAATATAAATAGTCATAGGTATAAGCATGAGTAATCTTAAAGTCTAAAGTGTGAATTAAGGATAGTATAGGACGAATACTGTAACAAAATAGCCTCTTCAGTGGTGTAATAAGGATACAAGGGATGTCCCTGGGTAGTACCTAGGGGCATTATAATCATGCCTCCAGACCACTTTACCACCCCTAATGGATACAAACTGTGGCAAAGTGGGGGCAATTAGGAAAAACAGATGTTCTGGTATCTAAAGTATTACCGAGAATAACGAGGCAAATTTTATACAAAAGAAAATGAATTAAAAATGTGTATTCATTTAAACAAAAGCTTAACCTAATGGTTATAGTGTTCTTGTACAACTAAATAGACCATCCAATGGACATATTATGCTTGTTATAAGTTAATTTTACAATGGGAAGATGAAAAAGTCCCATAAACATATTTCACACAAAATAAGAAAAAAAGACTAAGAAAGATAAAAAAAAAAAAAAAAAAAAAGGGATAAAGATGAAATAGAAGAGTAAAAGAGAAAAAGAAAGGAATGAAAGAAGAAAGAGGTCTCTCCAGGTGGTGGTCGGGCAAGCAAATAAATTGATGATAATAATAGCTCAAATATCAGGTATATTATTGTGGTAACAGTAATGACTGGTCAAAATCAGGGGGAAGGAAGTGTTTTACCCATGGTTGCCAAATCTGTGTGAATTTATTGATAGTATTGTTCTCTATAGCCGACATTTTAGCATGGGTTAAAGCTCTATTTATTCTGTGTTTGGCTTCCGCCACAATTAAGGTTTTGGATTTCCAGGCTTTGGCTATAGTTTGTTTTGCTGCAGTACTAAGCTGGAGAAATAGCTTAAATTGAGAATAGGTTAGCGATGAGGGTTTCAAGTTGAGGAGAGCCAAGGCTGGATCCAAGGGGATAGAACATTCTAGAGCTTTAGAAGCCATAGCAAAAATATTAGTCCAAAATTCTTGAACTACCGGGCATTGCCACCAGATATGAAAGTGGGTACCAGGCGAAGGGCAACCTCTAAAACAATTTGGAGAATACGTCAGGGTAAATTTAGCGATTCTAGCAGGTACCAAATACCATCTTGCTAAAACTTTAAAGTTAGTTTCCAAGGCGAAGCAATTTGGAGAAGAGCTTTTAGTGGCTAGCCATATGTTGGACCAGTCATTAGTGTCAAAAATACAGTTCATATCTGTAGCCCATTTATCTGTATATGAGGGTAGAACGTCATTAGGAAGAGTGGTAAGTTGCTGATATAATAGTGAAATTAGACCTCTAACATGAGGGTCACACTTGCAAATACGTTCAAATTGTGACATTTGATTGAGCGATGTACCAGTATTAAAAAGAGGAGTATAAAAATTTTTAATTTGCAGGTATCTGAAGATTTCAGATCTTGGGAGCCCATGGTTATCACATAGTATTGGGAATTCCATGATATTGGAATTATTACATAGTTGATGGAATTGGGTTATTTTCAAATTAGTCCAAGCAGAAAATGATTTAGGAAACTTCCAGGCCGGGTAGAATGCTGGATTCCCAAGGAAGGAGAGTAGAGGATTATGTGGGGAATGAAGGTTGGAAGGCTTACCAAACTTGTCCCAAATAGAAAGGGAATGCTTCATTATAGGATTTGAAATATGTGATCTATCTATAGGATGGATCCACAAGATATTGGCTACGGAAATCGGATCGCAATCAACGGATTCAATTGACACCCAAAGGGGCACTTCATCAGTAGAGTGATTTTTTGGAAGAATTGAGAGTTGTGCAGCAGAATAATAGGAGGCAAAATTTGGTAAACCAAGCCCACCTTTCAATTTACTAAGGTACAATGTGGTTTTTGGTATACGTGGTTTGATTTTTCCCCAGATAAAGGCTAAGACTCTGCGTTGTATAGTTCTGAGGAAATATGCAGGTATTGGGATAGGTAAGACTCTAAATAAATATAAGAATTTCGGTAAAATCGACATTTTTACAGCATTGATCCGTCCCAACCAAGATAGCGGAAGAGAAGACCATTGGTTCATAGAGTTAGTGACTTGTTTCAATAAAGGGAGGTAGTTAGCCCTAAATAGATCTTTAAGTGAAGCTGTGAGATGAACACCTAAGTAGGGTAATTGAGTAGTAACCCAGTGAAATGGTAAAGTGGATTGGAGTTGCAGGAGCTCAGTTTGTTCTAGAGAGATATTTAGCACATTTGATTTTGTAGGATTAACTTTAAGTCCAGAAGCTTTAGCAAATTTATCTAAAGTATTCAATAAGTTTGGGGCAGAAATATGCGGATGAGATAAAAAAATTAGGATATCGTCAGCAAAAAGACATAATTTATGTTGGTAACCGCCTAATTCGATACCTTTGATATCTAAATTTGTCCTGATTAATTGTGCCAACGGTTCAATAAGAAGGGCAAAAAGTAAGGGAGATAAGGGACATCCCTGTCTCGTACCTCTACAGATGTTCATCATAGCAGATTTATAGCCGGCATACTTAATGTATGCTTTTGGGCTATCGTATAGTGAGGAGATCCATTTTAGAAAATGCTTCCCAAATCCCCATTTATGAAGTATATAATGCATATATGGCCAAGTGACAGAATCAAACGCCTTCCTAATATCTAGGGATATAAGGCATGATGGGATACGTCTAGTCTTAGCTGCATGTCTGAGTAGGAGAGCACGTCTGATGTTGTCACCTGCCTGCCTTTTTGGCATAAAACCAGTTTAATCTCTGTGGATTAACTGACCTATGACGTTGTTGAGACGAATAGCCAAAATTTTAGCTAGTAATTTAATATCGAGGTTGAGGAGGGAAATAGGACGATAGTTTGTCCAGGAAGTAACATCTGAATGGGGCTTAGGGATCATTACAATAACAGAAGTAAGTGTTTCTGTATGGAAAGAATGATTTTTGAGGATAGAGTTGAAGGCTCTGGTCAAAATAGGTGCTAGAATATGTGAGAACTGTTTATAATATAGAGCCGAAAATCCATCAGGGCCTGGTCTTTTGTTGGGTTTTAAGTGTTTTATTGCATTAAGGACTTCAGGGATAGTTATAGGGCTCTCGAGGGTATCATGCTGTGACTGATCTAGGGTAGGAAGATTAACATTATTGAATATGGAGTCTGCTTTTACTGTGTCGAACTCTTGGCCAGGGGAGTATATTTTAGATAGATTAACCGCTTCCCGACGGCCACTGCATATATACGTCAGCAGAATGGCACGGGCAGGCAAAATCACGTACCTGTACGTGATCGTGCATTTGCCTGCCCGTGGGTCGGGAGCGCCGTGACCACGGCCGCGGGACCAGCGGACCCGATCGCCGCTGGTATCCCGCAATCGGGTTACGGAGCTGAAGAACGGGGAGAGGTCTATGTAAACAAACCTCTCCCCGCGCTTCCTACACTGACTGTCAGTGATCGGCGGTTCCCTGTCATCGGGAACGCCGATCAATGACGTCAGACGTACAGCCACGCCCCCCTACTGTAAAAAAAACACAACACGTCACACTGACTCTTCCCCGCCCCCTAGTGGTTAACCCCTTCACTACAACTGTCATTTACATAGGAATCAGTGCTATTTAAATAGCAGTGATTGCTGTATAAATGACAAATGTCCCAAAAATGTGTCAAAAATGTCCGATGTGTCCGCCATAATGTCGCAGTCACAATAAAAATCACTGATCGCCGCCATTACTAATAAAAAAAAAATATTAATAAAAATGCTATAAAACTATCCCCTATTTTGTAAACGCTATAACTTTTGCGCAAACTAATCAATAATCGCTTATTGCGATTTTTTTTACCAAAAATATGTAGAAGAATACGTATCGGCCTAAACTGAGGAAAAAAAATGTTTTTTTATATATTTTTTGGGGATATTTATTATAGCAAAAAGTAAAAAATATTGCATTTTTTTCAAAATTGTCGCTCTATTTTTTGTTTATAGCGCAAAAAATTAAAAACCGCAGGGGCGATCAAATACCACCAAAAGAAAGCTCTATTTGTGGGAAAAAAAGGACGCCAATTTTGTTTGGGAGCCACGTCGCACGACCGCGCAATTGTCAGTTAAAGTGACGCAGTGCCGAATCGCAAAAAGGGGCCTGGTCCTTTGGCTGCCAATTGGTCCGGGGCTGAAGTGGTTAGAGTGAAATATTTCAAGTATTTTTACCGGATTACTGGTATAGCCATCTCGGGAAGTCTTCAATCTAACAGAAGATTGTATTTTTTGTATCGTTTTTAAGCTACGTGCCATGGGAGTGTCGGATTTGTTGGCTCTGAGATATTGGGTATGTTGGCGTTTGCGCAGTAATTTATCAGCGGAATCTGTTAAAAAAAGGTCTAGATCAAGGCGTGCTTTATCAAGTTTTGTGTGATTGTTAGCTGTCGGAGAAGATTGAAAATTTAGGTGACATGTGTTAAAAGCAGCTTCCAGTTTTGCAAACATAAGTTTGCGTTCCCTTTTAAGTTTTGATTTTAGTTGGATCAAATTTCCTCGAATGACAGATTTGTGTGCTTCCCATAGCGTTAGTGAAGAAACATCGTCTGTGTCATTAGAAGAGATGTAATCAGAAAGCGCTTGTTCAATTAATAATTTATGAGATGGGTGGGTAAGTAAAGTATCATCAATATTCCAAGTGGTGTCGTGAGATCTAGGTACAGTGGAAGCAATGGTGGTAAGAACAGCACAGTGGTCTGACCATGGAAATGGGATAATTTTAGATGAAACTATTTCTGGTAGCATACTTGATGGGATAAGGATATGATCAATACGGGAGAATGACTTGTGTGGGTATGAATAGTGGGTATAGCATCTATTAGTTGGGTTGAGTTCTCTCCATGTATCTACTAATTTGTGTGCAGTCAACAAGGGCTGTAGGGTTAATTTAGTAGTGTTTGTATTAGGGGTAATTGGGGATTTGTCTAGAAATGGGAAAGTCGTAATATTAGAATCTCCGCATAGAACTATCGTGCCAAATTTGTGCGTCTCAACAATTTGAAAGAGATGGGATAGGAAAGCTAGTGGTCGTTTATTAGGGGCATAATAAGAGACAACCGTAATAGGGGCATCAGAGAGATAACCAGTGATCAAAATGTATCTTCCTTCTGGGTCATTAAGTTGTGATACCAGGGTAAATGGGGTATTTCGATGGAAACCTATTAGGGTGCCCCTTTGTTTAACTAAGGCAGAGGCAACGTAGAATTGTGGGTATGTGGACGAAAGAAATTTAGGATGAGCATTTTCTATAAAATGAGTTTCCTGCAAACAAATAATATGGGCCTTTTTTGCATGGAAAGTGCGCAAAGCTTATGAACGCTTATGGGGGATATTAAACCCTTGTACATTTAAGGATAAAACATTTATGGGAGCCATGACTGTTTAACATGTGACATTATAACACAAAAAGCGTAACTTACTTCAAGTATCGTAACCACCACCTGGAGAGAGAAGAACATAAGGGAAACAAAAGAAAAGGTAATAAAATAAGAAAGAAAAAATCGATCAACCCTATTATCGTAATAAATTTGCAATAGAGAGGGATAATAAGTCAGGGTATGGGAGCGTCTACAGAGCATATACTTAGAAAGCTCTGAGAGGTTCCATTGCCATCAACAGGGATCCGCACAATCATGGCGGGTAGCTGAAGATGGTACGGGGGGGGAGCAAGAAATTCCTGAGGGGAGAACAGTACCGGAGGACTGCAGGGAGAAAAGTGTAGCATAAGGTACGCTGTGTTCAAAGGCATATGTGGAAAAGGGAGAGTAAACATAAATATATATATATAATAGTACATTTAAAGAAGTACTTTTTTTTTTTTAGTTTAAAAAATACAGAATAAAGCATTAGGTGACAGTCTTGAAACACAAGATATTGGTAGTAGTAAGTGGAAATAAAAGTTTTGGTTCGGCAGTACGTATCTTTGAGGAGACAGGTAAGTATAATGGGAATTGTTTCAATCCAGCAGTTAGTGCTGGAAACAGGTATGTGCCGATCGGTTTTAAATAGTTCTATCAGTCCATAGAATCTTCGTTAGAGGGAGTCGGGTTTTCAAACCGACCACGCTTATGTATGTGGTGATGAGAAGATGAAGAGGTTCCTTCGGGAGCCGTCGTAGTGGTTTGCTGAGGAGATCTTGAGGCCGAACGTCTGCGAGAGTGATCATTAGATACAGATATGGATCTGTCGGCGATTCCCATTTCAACCAGGGCAGATTGTAGGTCTTCTGGAGATCTGCATATGTATTTTGTTTCCAGGTATGTAAAACGTAGGGAAAAAGGAAATCCCCAATGATAGGTAATATGGTGCTGTTGCAAAACCTGTAATTGAGGTTTAAGTGCACGTCGCTTAGCAACCGTGAGAGGAGAGATATCAGCAAAAAGCTGATACGTATGGCCTTGAAATTGCAAAGAGGTCCTTATCCCTAGCAGCTGTCAATAATTGTTCTTTGGACCTGTAATAATGAAATTTAGCAATTATGTCTCTGGGGGGGGGGGGGCGTTTGTTTTGCGAGGAGCTAAAGCTCTGTGCACTCTATCTAGTTCTAGTCTTTCCACAGGTATGCCAGGCTGTAATTCCTGAAATAACGCTATCATGGAGGCTTGGAGGTCAAGGACAGTCTCAGGGATTCCTCTGATTCTTAGGTTCGATCGTCTGTCCCTATTTTCCTGGTCTTCTAAACGAGACTGTAGTAAAAGATTTTCTTCTTTTAAGATTTCAAGCTCTGAGGCGTTTTGCTGCGTATGGCTATCCAGGTCGTATACTCTAATTTCAAGTTCAGCTGTCCTCTGTCCCAACTCCCTAATTTCCTTAGTTAGTTTCTCAGTGATGTGGTCTGATGTCTTTTTTAGTGCTTTTTGTAACATACATTCAATTTTTTTAAATATGTCATCCTGTGGTATATGCTGAGAAATCTCAGCATCTGAGTCTGAGTCTGCAGTGGCTTCTATGGGCTGAGGGGGCGCCTGTCTGTGTCTCTGTGAAGATGCCTGTGAGGTGACTGCCGCAGCCATCTTGACTGTCTGCCTGGCCGGCGCCGTTTTGGCTAAGGACACTTTAATTTTGGTTTTAGGGCCCCTCAGGACCATTCTATTGTCACCTGGGTTCTCTTGTGCGGCTTTAGCAACGAAAATGTACCGTTCGCGGTACCGCTGGAACCTGTAGTCCTCCGGTTCTCTGTCCCCTCAGGGCGGAGCTCAGGCAAGCATTACCGCTCGCTCTGGCGTCCGCGCATGCGCCGAAATGGTACTTTTTATCCCAAACTCTATATCATTTATAA
Source organism: Lithobates sylvaticus (assembly GCA_028564925.1). Taxonomy (NCBI): domain Eukaryota; kingdom Metazoa; phylum Chordata; class Amphibia; order Anura; family Ranidae; genus Lithobates; species Lithobates sylvaticus. Next base: position 138,118,789 of record CM053033.1, read on the forward strand.
GTAGGCTAATAAGTAAGAGCCCCAATACAGATGATTAACTTAGTTAATTAACTTAGACCATTCAGGTTAGGATTCATTAATCATGAATTACTACTCTCTAAATAGGGGCGCCCCCCCATCTATGCGTCCAGCCCCCTAATCTACATGTGGGGCGCTGGACGCATGGATTACAATGTTTTTAGTTTTTTTTAAAAAGGGGTGTGTTCTGCGTCCTGAGCCCTACCAGTTGTGTGACAATAGTGAATGAATATTCGCTATTGTCACAATGATTTTCCTCCCGACCAATCAGGAAGCAGGTCTTGAGATCCGTTTCCTGATTGGCCGAAAGCAGAAGCGATCTTATTGGTCTGGGAGGAGGAGGGAGGAGACACACAGGGGGGACTGTGGGTGCATTTTTTGTGTTTGCCGCCCCCCCCCCCCCCCCCAGAAAAAAAACACCAGCCACCACTGCTTTTAATTCGTTGGCTCATTTCCTGACGAATGTCATTTCCGGGTTCACAGGGCATTGCGTCACTTCCAGATTTTCATTAGCAGAGCGCGGTTAGCAGAGCGTGGTTAGCAGATCAGCAACGTGGTTGACTACAGGGATTCTGGTGTTGGTTCCCCTCTCCTGGTATTTCTTCAGTTGGAGATATACTTTCACCGTATGTCTACCCCTGGATGATTTACTGTGTGTCTACCCCTGGTAAATCTGGTGATATCCCATGGCTGTGTGTCTACATCCACAAGGTGTGCCTTCAGGACCTCGAACTGCCTTCCTACATCTAATGGGAGAAACACAAGCGTATCTGACCCACTGCCATATGGTATGTGTGTCCATCCCTTCTGGTAAGAGTACCTTATCAAGTGCCTATAGTGGGGGGATCACACTCACACATTCCTGTGTGCACAGCACCATTGTAATACCAGACTGTACTCACATCCGAGTTTGGATAGAGAGATTTCCACCCATTCACCTCATCACTGTTCACCTTGAACAGAGAGACTTTCACTTATTAGTTTTACCACTGTTCACTATACTTCAGGTTTTTTGCACATCACTTTTGTCGCAAATTTTATATATATATTTTTTATATATATTTTTTACTTTGTATTTATGCATAGTTTTAAGTGTTTTAGTGCTACACATATTATTTCCACAACTGCTTTTAAGCCTTCCTAGTGTTAACAGTTTGGTCCCACCACTTTTTGCTTCAGTGTTTTATGCATGCCACAGGTCACTACCTCTCTGAATTGTGCCTCATTCTCAAGTTTCAAGTATCAAAACTCCTTCCAGTGTCATGTGATTACATTACATGCTAATAACTTGAAACCTTCTATCTGTTGAAACTAGAAGCAGACCAGCAGGATTATGTAACCTAATTTCAGAAGATGATACATTTGCATATTCACAATTAATTTGTATTACTAACGGTTTTTAATGCATATTTTACATCTACTGAATGTTTTCTGTATCTCCTAATCAAAATGTTATTATGAGATCATAAATATAAAATGGAAGACAAACATTGCTCATTCTTCCAAAAATTATTCAGAGTGATTATACTGTAGTTAGGATTACAGTATGTAATTCTACATGTATATTAATGCACTGCCTATGGAGAAAACAAGTACAATTTGAGCCTTTAACATGGCTCATATAAAAATCTTTCATCTGGTGAAAGGCCATTTTCACTTTGGGGTGTATTCACTTTTGTTGCCAGCGGTTTATACAGTAATGGCTGGGTGTTGAGTAATTTTGAAGGGGCAGAAAATTTACACTGTTATACAAGCTGTACACTCACTATTATTTCTTCAGTGTTGTCACCAGTGATGTAGTAACTGATTTTAAATAAACTGAGTTACATAACGCAGTTACTTTAGAGGGTAACGAGTAATCTAACTGATTACTTTTCCCCTCATGGTAACTCAGTTCCCATTACTTTGGCTTAGTTACCCCAATTACATCTACCGCCACTAGATGGCAGTAGTGTAATTCCAGTGTCCTGCCGAAAAAGTTCCCCCGCCGGATGAGGACCACCTGTACTGCGCAGGCGCAGGGCTTGCGCAGTACGAAGGACTACGGAGCTTCCGAAAATTGCCGAACCTAAACAGCTCTGAGTGAATTCTACACCGCGCAGGTGCAGTTAACATGTAATTGTACGAGGCGATGCCACGCGCTCCTGATGCTCGTGCTACTCTGCAAGGGGCGTCTATCTTTTAAGTAAGGGGCGGGTCTAGTATTACTGTAACCAAGGGGCGCATTTATTATTATTGTTATATATCGAGCTCTGCCCATTAATTTAACATTCGCCCTCTTCTGTAGCCATCTGCCCCTTACACGATATAATAATAATAGACCCGCCACTTGCTTACACGCTATAACAGATCTGCCCCTTGGTTAGAGTAATAATAGAGCAGCCCCTTGGTTACACGATATATAACAATAATAATAAATGCGCCCCTTGGTTACAGTAATACTAGACCCGCCCCTTAGTTACACGTATAGAATATTTAAAAAAAAAGTCAGTTACTTTGCTGCGTAACTAATTACTTTTCCACTGTAGTAACTGAGTTACTAACGCAATTACTTTTTGGGAGAAGTAATTTGTAACTTAACTAATTACTTTTTTAAAGTAAGATGACCAACACTGGTTGTCACATGAAAAGATACAATAAAATATTTACAAAAATGTGAGGGGTGTACTCGCTTTTGTGAGATACTGTACTGCAGTGCTTCTTTAATACTGATACTCTGATATTGTACCACTGTCTTTTTCATTATTCACAGTTTCATTCTCAACTTATTGTGTTACCTTATGAAAAGAGAAGAAGTAAGATCGCCATGGTTGCTGCAGTGTCATTAGTCTTGGCAACAAGGTCTGCTGTTCTCCATTAGTTGACACAAGTTGAAAATTTGTATTAGACCCCAGAGACTCTCTCTTATTTGTCAACTGCACAATGACAGCCATAGTAGAGGTTAAACAAAACAATATATCTGGAAACTTCAATCTGTTTGAGCTTGAATGTAGTATCTTTAGAAATAGACTCTCACAGTAAGGTCACTGACCCCTCTGCCATTCTAAAAGGATCTGCCAAGACATGTTCACTAAATTAATAAAGAATATAAATAGCAATACACTCACATCTAGTCATAAAGCATTCTGCTTTATCTGAATTACCTGAATACATGCTCTTCTGTTTGAAATGTTCCTTATAATAGCAAAATTCGTATTTTTCAATAATAGCCATGCCACATTCATATTAATGTATATATCGGGCAAAGTTTTAAAAATATACTTATGATTCCTGTAAAAAAAAGAAAGGTCTCCATTTAAGCTGTTGTCTCATGCCTGCATTAAGACTCCACCAATACTCCCCCATCTATCCTGAATCCCACATGACTTTTCTCGGATTAAAAAAACAACTTAAAGTGGTTTAAACCCTTACATATACCAGTGAAGGGACTATCTTCAGTTTATACACAGAGATGAAGCAAATCCTCCTACATAAGCTGTACCTGTCTATCTGCAGTCTTATTTTCAGTTCAGAAAAAGGGTCAGAGAGCTGAAGCTGTTGATCTGTTGGAGTTCCCTCCCCTGTCGCCATTTTTCTGTTGGTGTCAGCAAAAATTGTCAGAAGTGATTCATGCTGATAGCAGAGGAGTGAAGCAGCATACAGAAATCACACTTAGTGCTTTTAATTGAGACAAGTACACACTATAGAGGCATATGCTTTGTTCATATTATATGTGTGAGGTTTACAACCACCTTAAGCCAGTAGTCCCCAAAAATTTCAGTACGAGGGCCAAACAACATTTTACAAATATTTGAGGACCAACAGAAATCAGTTTAATAAATTATTGAATACATTATAAATGAATGAATAAATCTCCCCTTAAATTTAGGAGTGCCCAGCAGAGTGTCCTCTTACATCCAGGAGTGTCCACCAAAGTCCCCCCCTCCCCATATTCCTCTTTTACATCCCATACATCCAGGAGTGCATGGCAGAGTTACCCACTTTCATCCAAGAGTGCCCAGCAGAGTCCCTACTGACATCCAGGACAGCCCAACAGAGTCCCCTCTTACAGCCATGGGTGCCCATCAGAGTGCCCCCTCACATCCAGGAATACCAAGCAGAGCCCCCCCCCCCCCTCACGTGTCTCCTTGCCAAGGAGGTTTATAATTAACAATACCCTATTTTTCTCAGAAGTAAATGCATTTGGAAATATATGCGACACTGATTAAGGAAACCTCTGTCGTAGCGGCAGTCTCCATTGAACTTGAGAGGCATATGTGCGTTACCATCATATTGGGAATGCAAGTTCAGCAATTGTCTCTGCAGAGCATGGATTTCCTCATGTTGCCCTTTCACCACAATTTCCAGTAGCATTATTCTTGGAAGGTAACCCTGAACTCTTGTGGCACTGCAATTTGCTGCCTGAGGAGGCTACAGCAGTTGCTATATTGGCCTCCATGTTTGGGCCAGATTAATCTTTCACGATCAGGGGTCAGGCTGGGAGACCAAAAGCCAAAGCTGTAGAGAGGTTCCCAGCAGGACCAGTAGGATAAGTAAACAAGCAGGTTACCCTGGTAGATGATGTGGGCTCAACTGAGGTGCGGGGTCTTAGCACTAATTGGTTATTACTAGAGCTCCTGACAGTTGAGATGGGTTTTGCTGCATGTTAGTACCAGGTCACAGTCTTCACGATCGCCGCACCAGGAGGTGGGCAAATATAGCAGGTAGGGATCAAGAACAAGCATAGTCAGTAAACAAGCCAAACATCAGTAATAAGTGGTTGCAAGTGGGATCAAGCAGAAGCATAGTTGAGGAACAGGCCAAAGGTTGATTATGGGGGTAGTGGAGATAAGGACAGTTGCAGGTATTCAAAGGAGCAAGATATTGGCTGGAGAGAGCACAATAATCTGGCAAACAGGAAGTGCAGAGACATTGCATAAATCAGGATATTCATGGGAGGAGCAAAAAGTTCAAGGTTCATCAGAAACTAGAGACAAGCCAAGGTAAGGAAAGTCCAAAGGATCAGACAGGAAGCTGTCCAGCATCTCATGTGTCTTAGTAAGAAGAGCCACTGCCAGATGCAGCAGATATTGTGAGTCCTGACAGTACTCCCCTCCTCCCAGGGACGTTTTAGGACCAGGTTTGTGAGGAAAACTCTTGAGGAATTCTCTTTTTAATCTAGGGGCATAAATGTTCTCCTCAGGTTGCCAATATTTTTTCTTCTGGCCCATATCTTTCCCATTGAACCAGATACTGCAACTTGTTTCTAAACATCTTGGAATCAAGCATTTTCTCAACCACAAATTCTTCTTCACCTTGCACCTCAACAGGTGGAGGGGGAGGTAGAATTCTCCAAGCAAAGGGGTGTTCAATAAATAGTTTGAGCAAGGATATATGAAACATAGGGAGAATCCTCATAGTAGTGGGCTTCATTCACACAACCAGTTCCCATGTGGTATGTAGGTGTCCAGACACATTTTCCCCAAATATCGCATGCGATTCTGCAACTGTCAATTCACTATACAGTTTTGAAGCATTTACCGCAAAGTGCTCAAAACTGTCAGTAAATAGCACATGAAAAGGAGTTAAAGTCAATTCACAGGATCCAGAGGATACCAGGGTAAATAGTATCAAGATTTCCACACATACTGTATATAAATACCATTCTTCCACCAATAAAAAAGACAACGTTGTCTTTTGTGTTGGTGGAAGAAGGGTATTTATTGTAAATTTTGATACTATTTTCATTCAATATTTGACATTTTTAACCACTTTGCGCCCGCGCTATAGCCAAAAGACGGCTACAGCGCGGACGCTAACTGCCGGGAGGGCGTCCCTGGACGTCTTCCTGTTTACTTCCTCCCAGCGCATCAGGGAAAATCTGTGTCCAATCACAGATCGCTGTAAACGGCCAATCACAGCGGCCGTTTTCAGTGCGATCGTAGCATCCAATGAGAGATGATCTTAAATGTAAACAAATGAGATCATCTCTCATTGCCGGCTCTCCCTCCTCACACAGAGACAGTGTGTGAGGAGGAGAGCGATCTGTGCATGTCAGTGAGTTAACAAAAATCGATACACAGTGTTACAGTACACATCAGTGCCATCTGCCAGCCCCATCTGCCAGCCCCATCTGCCAGAGCCATCTGCCATCCGCCAGACAGTGCCATCTGCCAGTGCCATCTGCCAGAGCCATCTGCCATAGCCATCTGCCATCCGCCAGACAGTGCCATCTGCCAGAGCCATCTGCCAGTGCCATCTGCCAGTGCCATCTACCAGTGCCATCTGCCAGTGCCATCTTCCAGTGCCATCTTCCAGTGCCATCTGCCAGTGTCACGTGTCATCAGTGCCACGTATCAGTGCCATCTGTCACCAGTGTCACCTGTCACATCAGTGTCACCTGTCAGTGTCACCTTCCACATCAATGTCACATGTCATCAGTGTCACCTGTCAGTGTCACCTGCCACATAAGTGTCACCTGTCAGTGTCACCTGCCACATCAGTGTCACCTGTCAGTGTCATCTGCCACATCAGTGTCACATATCAGTGCCATTTGTGATCAGCATGTCACAAAGATTACTTTCAGCTGAGGAGGCTTACGATATTCTTGCGGCCGACGAGAGCAACGGGGAGCTCTCCGCTTCGGATTCCTCCTCATATTCAGATTCTGAGTCTGACGGTACAATGACAGCCTCAGAGGAGGAAGATGAGAGTCCGCCCACCAGACAAAGGTGTACTGGTCCTCAGGCAGTGCCATCCACCAGTACCGCAGTGCCATCCTCCACCTCGGCAAAGGCCAAATACCAGTGGGGTGTCACCTCAGCCCTAAAGGGTTAGGTCCCATGCTAGCCTTCCCTATTCCCTTCAAAACCCCTTGTGGCCTCCTCCTAATTCAGGAGAAGCTAACGTTCCCCCTTTCACTGCCCACCCAGGAGTCCAGGTGGACACAGAACATTTTTCCCCAATAGACTTTTTCAATATAATTTTAACTGAGGACATGCTAGCATCGATTGTGGCCCAGTGCAACCTGTATGCACAACAATTCATAGCAAGTAACCCAACGTCCTATTATGCCCGTCCCTACGAGTGGAGAGCCCTAACAGTGGAGGAGTTTAAAAAAAAATTGGGCCCCACATTCTGTATGGGACTAAACAATAAAAATGAATTACGTGCATATTGGTCAACCCAATCTACCACATGCACATCTTTTCCTCAGTAATGCCCAGGACCAGATATCTTATGATTATGAGATTCTTACACTTCAATGATAATACCCAGTGCCCTCACCGAAATGACCCAAATTTTGATAAGCTTTATAAAATTTGGCAGCTATAAAATTATTTTTCTGAGATCTTCCCCCGGTTGTTTACCCCAGACCTACACATATGTGTGGATGAGTCCCTATTTATTCCCACCAAAAGGGCCGCTAAGATGTATAAATTGTGCGACCGAGCCTCAGGGTATACATATTCCTTCATGGTATACGAAGGCAGGGACACCCAGCTACATCCCCCTAATTGCCCAGAATACATTGGATCGAGTGGGAAAGTCGTTTGGGAACTCATAAACCCACTCCTGGAAAAAGGCTACCATCTGTATGTGGATAACTTTTATACAAGTTTGCCCCTGTTCCGCAACCTTCACAGAAATAACACTCCAGCATTCGGCACCGTAAGGACGAACCGGAAGGGCTTTCCTTAAAGCCTCGTCAACAAGAAGCTGAGAAGAGGGGAGACGGCGAGCTTACGTAATGAGGAAATTCTGGCTGTGAAGTGGAGGGACAGAAGGGATGTGTACATGCTTTCTTCGATCCACAACAATACATTCGTTGAGATCACCAGGAGGAATGGCCCAATCCAAAATCCACTATTTATCCACGAATACAACATGTTCATGGGGGGGTGTTGACTTCAACGACCAGATGCTCAAACCCTACCTAGCCACAAGAAGAACATACCAGTGGTATAAAAAAGTTTCAATTTATTTCTTTAATTTGGCCATATACAACACCTATGTAATCTACCGCAACTCCACTGAAAGACCCAAACCCTTCCTTGCCTACCAGGAGGAAATCACCACTGCCCTTATATACCCGAACAGCCCACCAGAAAACATTCAATCAGATGTGATTAGCAGACTCTCTGAACGCCACTTTCCCAATAAAATCCCTCTCAGACCAACAGGCCAAAAACGTCAGAAAAAATGCCGGGTGTGCACCAAACGAGGATTGAGAAGAGACACCACTTATCATTGTGCCCAATGTCCTTCCCAACCAGGCTTCTGCATAGTTGACTGTTTCCGCCGTTACCATACTTCACTACATTATTAGTGAAGTATGGTAAACATAACCCTCACTGCCTGCCATTTACCTTCACACCCCTTATGCCTCTGCTTGCTCTGTAACTGACCCTGGCTTGTTATTCGACCACGCTTCTGCCTACTGATTCTGTTTATACCTCTGCCTCATCTGGAACTGACCCAAAACTGTTATTCGACCACGCTTCTGCCTACCGATTCTGTACATACCTCTGCCTGATCTGGAACTGACCCTGGACTGTTTGACCATGCCTCTTGCCTGCCTCTTGGACTGATCTTGTACCCTGCCAGTGGACTAGTGGGATTCATAACACAGGGGTCTCACATATGTGAGGGGCTCCAGAATTGTTTTAATGGATGAAGAAAACTATTTCATTTGTTTTCTCATTCCTAGATTAGGGTCTGGAGACTCTGAGGCTTCAAAGAGATTTGGGTGGGAGAAGCCTCTACCCCTGTCCCCATTCTGTCCTGAACGAGGCCCTACTTCTGCCTGCTGCCTGTAGGACCTATGCCATCATGCCTCTGCCTGTCGCATGAACTGACCACACCACGTGGATGGACCATGTTCCTGCCTACTACCAGGACCAATATAGGACCAGTATCCCTGCCTGCGGCCTGTATTGACTATGGACAGTATTCCTGCCTGTTTCCTGGAAAATTGTGTTCGCTTTTGCTGACCAAGTCCCTGCCTGCTGCCTGGACCAGTGCTATCCTCCTGTGGACAACTGCACTACTGAAACCACAGGTAATCTTATGTTTACTCTTTGCTCAGCAGAATTTATTTTGGGGTATAATTCTTGGTATGTGCATGCTATGTGTAACACCTTGCATGTTGGGCCTCTGTATGTGGCCAAGCTGTGTAAAAGTCTCACACATTTGGTATCGCCATACTCAGGAGGAGTAGCAGAATGTATTTTGGGGTGTCATTTTTGCTATGTACATGCTATGTGTTGGAAATATCTTATAAATGTACAACAATGCGTTTTCATTATTTTTTCACATTTTCCAAAAATTTCTGGAAAAAAATTAACCGTTCAAAAGACTCATTATGCCTCATAGATTATATGCTGGGGTGTTAGCTTTCCAAAATGGGGTCACTTTGTGGGCGTTTCCATTGTCCTGGTGCTTCAATTCCTTCAAAAGTGTAATAGGTGGTTGAGAAATGAGATGTGTAATTTATGCTCCTAGAACGCCTGATGGTGCTATTTTAATATTGGGCCTCTGTATGTGGCCAGGCTGTGTAAAAGTCTCACACATTTGGTATCGCCATACTCGGGAGGAGTAGCAAAATGTATTTCGGGGTGTCATTTTTGCTATGTACATGCTATGTGTTGGAAATATCTTATAAATGGACAACTTTGCGTAAAAAAAAAATGCGTTTTCATTTTTTTTCCACATTTTATCTTCTGGGAAAAAAGTCTCACACATGTGGTATCGTAATACTCAGGAGGAGTAGCAGAATGTATTTTGGGGTGTCATTTGTGGTATACACATGCCATGTGAGAGAAATAACCTATTACAATGAAAATTTTGTGAAAAATAAATAAAAATAAATAAAAAATCTTCATTTTGCAAAGAATTGTGGGAAAAAAATGACAACATCAAAAACCTCACATGCATCTTACTAAATACCTTGTAATGTTTACTTTCAAAAAAGGGGTCATTTGGGGGGTACTTGTACTTTCCTGGCTTATTTGGTTCGCAAGAAATGAGATAGGCCACCAGTACATCAGGTGTGCTAAATTTTTTATGATTCGCACCACAGTTTGTAGACTCTATAACTTTCACAAAGACCAAATAATATCCACTAATTTGGGTTATTCTTTACCAAAGATATGTAGCAATATAAATTGTGGCCAAAATTTATGAAGAAAAATTTATAATTTGCAAAATGTTATCACATAAACTAAGAAAAATGCATATTTTTTCAAAATTTTCCGTCTTTTTTCATTTATAGCGCAAAAAATAAAAAACCCAGAGGTGATCAAATACCACCAAAAGAAAGCTCTTTTTGTATGAAAAAAAGAACTAAAAATGAATTTGGGTACAGTGTTGCATGACTGAGTAATTGTCATTCAAAGTGTGAGAGCACCGAAAGCTGAAAATTGGTCTGGGCAGGAGGGGGGTTTAAGCGCCCAGTAAGCAAGTGGTTAAAGATATTTTGTATTTACTTAATTAAATTTAGTTGTTTTTGATACACTACGTGTGTCCTGTGAAAGCAGCTTCCCTTTGACTTATATTATAGTCACCATTTTTATTTTGTGATAATACATATGCTAGCCCTTCAGTGGCGTCTCCAGCTTTCATATTTAGGGGGGGCACATGGGGGGACAGGGACAAAAGTAGGGGGGCAACTATAAAATGCAATTTTACTACGATCCCCAGGGTGGCAGAAAACAAGAGATATATGTCACCAGCATACCAAGAAAATATAAGGGTCCAAAGCAGTGGGAGAACTATCAGGGTTGCAAAGGTTGTCTTGCCACCAGGCCTTGGTGTTCTGCCACTGTGGTGTTCCCCAGCCTCCTCTTACTGTCCTGCCCCTGCTATTGACAGTGCTGGTCTGGCATCTGTATCCTTGGCAGTGGCAGCAGTCTATTAGGACCTAGTGCTGGTGACATTGTGGGTGCATGCAGGGGAAGGCTGGCACTATTGGTTGTAGAGAGCCGAGCCCCCAGCTGGTCACCTAGCAGCAGTAATGTTGTATAACCTTCTCTGTTGACATGCTGATCGGGATGTGATCCAGGTGATGCTCCCAGTCAGATCTAATAAACACAGTATTTATTAGCATCAACAGTACAACCACATCCACCGTATGTTCAGCAGCCATGTGGGCTCTATGCCTGTAAGGTGTGGGCTTTGATCAATAAAATCACCATGATATTTAACACTAGGATTTGACTAGGAGCATCACCTGGATTGCATCACGATCAGCATGTCAGAGAAGGCTGCACTGCTGCTAAGCAACCTGCAGGGAGGTCAACTGTCTACTCTACAACCATTAGAGATGGGCTCGGGTGTGTTTGAAATCCCACATGCCGATCCCGCCAGGAAGCCGACACTGCACACGGCTAATCACAGGCAGTGAGACATTCCTGATCTGTGCAGCTGCGGACCAGGAAATGTCTCACTGCTTGTGCTTAGCGCCGTGCAGTGTGGGCTTCCTGGCGGGCTCGGGCATGTGGGATTTTGAACATGCCCTGCCCATCTCCAACAACAAATTGTGCTGGCTCTCCTGTACATTAGCCCCATAAAGTAACCAGCACTGGGTTCCAATGTGCCACTGCTGCCATGGAGACAGAGACCAGAGCTGTGAATAGCCAGGACAGCAACCCTGGTAGTTCCACCACTGGTCCACACTGCAAGGATTCCCCCATCCACCTATAATATGTAGATGGGAGAATTGGATCATTTCTTTTTTTTTCATGCAACCTACTAGTTAAATGAAAAAAGTGATCAATGTATGGGCTGCCTAAGTGCTAAGACCAGCCATAGGCAGTTTAAATCTCAGCTGGTTGAGGTTTGAACCATTAATGAGCAGGCTGAATGTACCAAGTTGATCGATCAAATTGGGAACAACCAGCCTGACAGATACTCTTATGATATCACTAGTGGTTGCTATAGCCACTAGTGATAATGACTGTTTGTTGGGAGAATATAATTGCTGGGCAGGAAGGATATTCCCCTGTCACCACTGTCTGTGTTAATGGGGGAATCATGCAAGTTTCTTTCCTGCACTCTGTGGATGCAGGAAAGAAATTTGCATAGTCTATTACCTGCCTAACTGAAAGTGAAAGTAAGTTGTGAAGGTCTTGAAAGAACAGGAGAGGGGGAGGGACAGATGGGAGAGAGAAGGGATGGAGATAATGCAGTTCAGTGATTACAGTGTACTGCAGTGCACACACTTACCCACGCGTCCAGGCTAGAAGAATACTCCCCCTCTCAATAGAGACTGTGTTACTCCAGCGGCAGCCTGAGTAAGATGTGGCGCATCCGCTACGGATGCAAACAAAAAGACATTGCCTTTTTGTAAAAAAAAAAAAAAAAAAAAAAAAAATGTTTTTGTTTTTTTTGGGGGGGGGCACATGGTGGGGCACAGCATCATTTTGGGGGGGTCAGGGCCCCCTCTGCCCCCCCCCCTAGGGACGCCATTGTAGCCCTTCCCTATTAGATTGTAAGCTTGCACTAGCAGGCCCCTCCTAACCCTCTTGTATTGAATTGCATTGTTGCTGTATTGTCTCCCTTTATATTGTAAAGCACTGCGCAAACTGTTGGCACCAGTGTTGGTCATCTTACTTTTAAAAAGTAATTTAGTTAAGTTACAAATTACTTCTCCCAAAAAGTGGGGGGGCACATGGTGGGGCACAGCATCATTTTGGGGGGGTCAGGGCCCCCTCTGCCCCCCCCCCAGGGACGCCATTGTAGCCCTTCCCTATTAGATTGTAAGCTTGCACTAGCAGGCCCCTCCTAACCCTCTTGTATTGAATTGCATTGTTGCTGTATTGTCTCCCTTTATATTGTAAAGCACTGCGCAAACTGTTGGCACCAGTGTTGGTCATCTTACTTTTAAAAAGTAATTTAGTTAAGTTACAAATTACTTCTCCCAAAAAGTAATTGCGTTAGTAACTCAGTTACTACATTGGAAAAGTAATTAGTTACTCAGCAAAGTAACTGACTTTTTTTTTTAAATATTCTATACGTGTAACTAAGGGGCGGGTCTAGTATCACTGTAACCAAGGGGCGCATTTATTATTGTTATATATCGTGTAACCAAGGAGCTGCTCTATTATTACTCTAACCAAGGGGCAGTTCTGTTATATCGTGTAAGCAAGGGGCGGGTCTATTATTATTATATCGTGTAAGTGGCGGATGGCTACAGAAGAGGGCGAATGTTAAATTAATGGGCAGAGCTCGATATATAACAATAATAATAAATGCGCCCCTTGGTTACAGTAATACTAGACTCGCCCCTTAGTTACACGATAGACGCCCCTTGCAGAGTAGCATGAGCATCATGAGGGTGCGGCATCGCCTCGTACAATTACATGTTAACTGCGTCTGCGCTGTGTAGAGTTCACTCAGCTGTTTAGGTTCGGCAATTTTCGGAAGCTCCGTAGTCCTTCGTACTGCGCAAGCGCTGCGTCCTTATCCGGCGGGGGAACTTTTTTGGCAGGACACCGGAATTACACTACTGCCATCTAGTGACGGTAGATGTAATTGGGGTAACTAAGCCAAAGTAATGGGAACTGATTTACCATGAGGGGAAAAGTAATCAGTTAGATTACTAGTTACCCTCTAAAGTAACTGAGTTACGTAACTCAGTTTATTTTAACTCAGTTACTTACATCACTGGTTGGCACTATATAAATCCTGTATAATAATAATAATAATATGCTGCACATTGACTTAGTGACATATTTCTATGGTTTAAACCATTTTACCACTTTATTTGCAATGAAAACTGACAGGGGTTCTAATTCTTCTCCACTGTATCCATCCTACTGTATATTGCGTGAGATAAAATACCACATGGTTTCATGAGATAAATACAGCATATTTAGATGGAATACCGATTGCGGTATTTTAGTAGCGTTTTTTTGTGAATTGCAAAAATGTTTTTGAAAAAAACGCTATGAACTTTTTTAGCGCAAATTTTTAATAGGAAAATGCTTTGTGAATGGACCCCACTGTCAGGAAGTTTTATGGGAAAAGTAACTAGGTTAATTTGAGCTGAAATTTAAAAAGGTTCGACAAACTTTGTGAATGTGTACCTTAAAATTTGTGGTTGATAACCAAACTTTGTCACCCACATGAAGGGTAGGAAGCAATCTGTGATGTCTTTCAGCAGCCCTTTTGTACTATTCCTGAGCCTTCTTCAAAGTCTCAATCAATTTCTCCTGAATCACCTGCAATGTAATTTATTTGTTGATAACAGCAGGAATTGGAGTTGAGATAGGGAGATCAGGAAAAAACTGAATGATACTTGGTGTTTAAGAAAAAAGGAGTTATCTTTATAATTCTTAAGCCCCATACACACTATCCGATTTTTTGCTGATTTTTGTCTTCAGATTTACCAAAACCATATAATATGAGATTAAACCTTAGGAGTTTCAATTTGTATGCAATCAGGCAGGCCCTTGCACTACATGGTTTTGGTAAATCTGAAGACAAAAGTCAGCAGAATATCTGATAGTGTGTATGGGGCTTACTAGGCAAATTCTGCCTTAGAAAGATAGTCCACCCAATAATATTGAAGATAACTGCCAAAAAATAGAAGGTACTGCTCCAGAGTTTGATTGGTCCACTCAGTCTGACCATTATACTGGGGATGAAAATTTGGGATGAGCCAACGGTTCGAGTCGAATGAAAGTCGAGCTCTGCCGAATGCCCCATAATGCACTGCGAGCTTGCAGTGCATTGCTGTATGATGATTGGCCAAAGCATGCACCTGACCTGCATGCTTTGGCTAATCACAGTGTGCTCTGCTGAGAGAGAAATAATTGGCCAAAGGCAGAGTGCCTTTGGCCAATCATGGCTCAGAGGGACCAAGTCCACACCCCACACTATATACAGATGCTTACGGAGCGGCTGTGTGTAGTGTTGTTGGCGTGGACAGAGAGATCTTAAGCTTGAGTTAGATTAAGAAGGCAGGTTATACAGTCAGTCTAGTATATATATATATATATATATATATATATATATATATATATATATATATACATACAGCCCTCAAAATTTGCACTCTCCTGCTCACATTTTGTGAGTGCATTTTGAGTGCTGTTGAGGACTGCCTGGAGCGGGGGGGGGGGGGGCTGAGCATGGGCGGAATGGGAGTCCTTCTCCCAGAGATCGCGGAGGGGAAGAGAGAGCCGCCCGGGTGTTCACAGTGCAGCGCGGGGAACACATCGATAACAGCTTTCATTTCACATTTCAGTGTTCCCCGACGCTCGCTGTCATATACAGCCCCGCCCCCTGGTCCCGGGACTTTGATAGACAGATCAGACATCCAATCCCGGTGACGAGTGATCTGTCAATCAACCTTCCCCAGCCAGGGGGCTGTATATGACGTTGAGCGGCGGGAACACAGAAATTTAAATGAAAGCTGTTATCACTGTGTTCTCTGCGCTGCGCTTTGAACATCCGGGGTGGCTCTCCTGTTCTTCTCCTCCCCTATTAATATATATATATATTAATATATATATATAATATAATATATATATATATATATATATATATATATATATATATATATATATATATATATATATATATATATATATATATATATATATATATATATATATATATATATATATATATATATATATTAATATATTAATCCTCCCCTATTAATATATATATATGCAGTCTAGTATTTATATACCGTATTTATCAGCATATAACACGCGCTGGCGTATAACACGCACCCCAAGATTAGGAGGGAATTTTAAGGAAAAAAACTTCTAGGAGGGAAGTTTAAGGGAAAAAACTTACATTTAAATGCCCATCAATGCAGCCTTATCAGTGTCATTGCAGCCTTGTCAGCGCCCATTTGCAGCCTTGTCAGCGCCCATCTGCAGCATTGTCAGCATCCATCTGCAGCCTTGTCAGCGCCCATCTGCAGCCTTGTCAGTGCCCATCTCCAGCCTTGTCAGTGCCCATCTGCAGCCTTGTCAGTGCCCATCTGCAGCCTTGTCAGTGCCCATCTGCAACCTTGTCATTGCAGCCTATTCCCAGTGTCATTTATGTTTAAAAATGGCGCTGCCGAGATATCCTGATGTCCTGTGTATCTCGGCGGTGCTCGTTAGCTTTCGGACGCTCTCGCCGACTTTCGGCCGCTTCCGGGCGTTCTCGCGGCTTTCGGACGCTTTCGGCGACTTTCGGACGCTTTTGTCGACTTTTGGCTGCTTTCAGCCATTCTCGCAGCTTTTGCCCACTCTCGCGGCTTTCGACCGCTCTCTCCGGCTTTTGGACGCTTTCGGCGGTACTCACGGCTTTCGGCCGCTCTCGTCGGCTTTCGGCAACTTTCGGCCATTCTCGACAGCTCTCGGCTGTTCTCGGCCGCTCTCGGCGGCTCACGCGGGACTGTGAGAGCTGCCGAGAGCATTCGAAAGTGGCACAAAGCAGCCAAAAGCCAGCGAGAACAGCCGAGAGCTGTTGAGAACGTCCGAAAGCGGCCGAAGGCCAGCGAGAACAGCCAAAAGTCGGTGAGAGCAGCCGAAAGCCGCGAGAAAGGCCCGGGAGGCTGACAATCGGCAGGGGATCGGTGTATAACACGCACCCACGATTTTCCCCTGATTTTAAGGGGAAAAAAGTGTGCGTTATACGCCGATAAATACGGTATATATATATATATATATATATATATATATATATATATATATATATATATATATATATATACTCTGCATTCAGTGTGGCCTATATCTACAGTGCATTCCGTGGTGTACTGTTTCTAATACACTTCTGGCGGTGTACACAGTATACAATACAGAGTGTACAGTTTCTACTACACTTCTGGTGGTGTACACTCTATACAATACAGTGCAGCCGTTGTACAGTTGCTAATACAGTGCAGGCAGTGTACACAGTATCTAATACAGTGCGTTCAGTTTCTACTACACTTCTGGTGGTGTACACAGTATACGATACAGTGCAGCCATTGTACACTTTCTAATAAACTTCAGGCGGTGTACACAGTATCTAATACAGTGTGTTCAGTTTCTACTACACTTCTGGTGGTGTACACAGTATACAATACAGTGCAGCCATTGTACACTTTCTAATACACTTCAGGTTGTGTACACAGTATCTAATACAGTGTAGTGTGGTGTTGCAAAACAAAAAATACATCATATTCGGAAGGCCACCAAGGAGAGACGCTCACAGGCCACTAAAAGAGGGCAAACAGCCTCTGTGTCTACAGTCAGCAGTGGTGGTTGTGGACATGGTGCATTCTCTGCAGGTGGCCGTGGGGCACGCTTGCCTTTTTTTGCTGCTGCTGGCCATGTTATTGAGCCACAACATTCAGAAGAGTTGGTGGAGTGGATAACAAAGCCTCTTCATTCCCTGTCACCCAGAGTAGTTTGCCTTCTAACGCAGCTGCCAAAGTGGCTTATTCCACCAGCTCCTTGTGCACAGTCACTCCTTCCGTAGCCCCACCATCATGCATGGAGGAGTCCCCAGAATTATTCAACCACAGTGTCGGTTATATGCTGCTGGAGGATGCGCAGCGATTTGAAGGCTCCGATGTTGGTTCCCAAGTTGAGGAAGAGAGTAACGTGAGCCTAAAGAGAGACACAGAAGGACAAGAAACTGGCAGTCATGTTCCCCCAGCTGCAGCATACTGCCAAGTTTGCTTCAGTGACGGGGAGGGAGGGAATTATGAGGTCACTGACTGTACTTGGGTGCCTGAGAGAAGAGAGGATTAAAGTGAGGAGGAGGAGTACAACTCCAATGAGGCAGGATGTTCTCTAGGGGGCAGCTTAAGGGCAGACACCCAATTGCATCACACCGCAGAGCTCTACAGGTGCAGGGCGCTGCTGACTCCCTGCTGACTTTTAAAAGTTCCTTGGCGTGGGCCTTTTTGACACGTGTGCAGCAGATTGCACCATTGCTGTTTGCAACCTATGTCTGAAGCAGATCAAGTGTGGCCAGAAAAGCAGCCGCTTGGGCACCACATTCTTGACAAGTCATATGACAACCTGCCCTGCAGTCCGTTGGCAACAGCACTTGAAAGACCCACATCAAAGAAAAAGATGGACTTCTCCTTGCTCCTCATCTGGGATCTCCAACCCTATTATACCTCCAGTCCTCTCAAAAACCTGCACTGAGAGGAATGAAGGTATAGCAATAGGTGCCCCAAGTACTTGCAGCCAATCTGCTAGCAGTGAGTCAAATTTCAGTCCCAGCCATCCAAATGCTCGGTGTCTAAGTGCTAGCTTGGCCAAATTGCTAGTACTGCAACTGCTGCCTTTTCAGCTGGTAGACTCTGCCCCCTTTTGTGAATTTGTGAAATGTGCTGTACCTCAGTTGCAGGTTCCAAAATGCCATTTATTTTCACGGAAGGCCATTCCGTCTCTCTACTGGCATGTGTAAGGCAATGTTTTGGCCTCGTTGGACAGGGCGGTCAGCAGTTAGGTTCCTACTACCGCTGACTCATGGTCCAGCAAGCATGGGCAGGAACGTAACCTTTCCTTCACGGCGCACTGGGTAACTCTGCTGGAAGCTGGGAAGGATGCAGGACAGGGTTCAGTGTTGTTGGAGCTTGTTTCACCACCACGTCTCCAAAATGATCCTCTTCTTATTCCTCTAGGGCCTCTTCTGCAGAGTCCTCTGAACCAGCGGTGCTCCGTAAGCATTCAAGGGGCTACGCAAGCAGTCAGGCTAAAAGATGCCATGCGGTGCTTGAGTTGGTCTGCCTAGGGGACAGGACAATGAGTGACACTGTCCCTCTAGTCTTCCTGCTGGAGCACACACTTTGTGGAATCATGGACAGGGCACTTGAGGCAAAACAGCAGGAGGAAGAGGAGGACTTCCTTTCCTCTCAAGGCCCCCTTTATCCAGATAGCATTCCTGCAGGCCCACCAAACACACAGGAGGAAGAGGAGGAGGATGGTGTCAGCATGGATGTAGAGTATAACACTCAGCAGCAGTCTTCAAGGGATGGTTTTCAGTCCCCAGAAACCCAAAGAGTTGTAAATGGCTGGGAGGAGGTAGTTACGGATCATGTGATCCTTAGTGACCCCGAGGACTCAGAATCGAATGCCTCTGCAAACTTAAGCTGCATGGCCTTCCTGATTCTGCAAAGCCTGCGAAAGGACCCTAGGATTCGTGGTATCAAGGAGAGGGATCATTACTGGCTGGAAACCCTTCTTGATCCACGTTACAAGGGTAAGTTTGCAGAACTCATCCTGCCTTCACAGAGAGAGCAGAGGATGAAACATCTTCAGGAGGCTTTAAAGGAAGGTTCGTGTAATGCATTTC
The DNA here is from genome assembly GCA_028564925.1 of Lithobates sylvaticus. Lineage (NCBI taxonomy): Eukaryota > Metazoa > Chordata > Amphibia > Anura > Ranidae > Lithobates > Lithobates sylvaticus. Next base: position 138,138,088 of record CM053033.1, read on the forward strand.
CAGACCCTGGGAGGTTACAAGTTCCTGGAACTGGACAGCGTGTTGCTGAGGCTTCATTCAGTCAGAGGAAGGGCGGTGGAAAAGTCTGACCGATGCCTTTAAACAATTTTTCAGTCCTAAGGGCCAAGGTCTGATCGGTTCAAGCAACCATTGCTAGCATCTGCATTATATGGTGCAGGAATATCTAGGGGCAAGAGCAGACTTGGAGACCTTTCCAACAGAGCATCCACTGCGTTACTGGGTCTTGAGGATGGACCACTGGCCAGAACTTGCTCAATATGCCTGTCCTGCATCCAGCATGCTTTCTGAACACACATTCAGTGCTGCTGGAGGGTTTGTAACAAATCAAAGAGTGTGCCTGTCCACAGACTTTGTAGGCTCACATTCATAAAAATGAATCAGTCTTGGATCAGCAGCTATCAAGCACCTGATGCTGATGTAACTGATTGAATTTTCTATGGATCTGGGATCCCTTTAAGACTGTCTATGCTGACTATCCTATTCCTTCTCAATCTTGATGATACTAATTTCCAACAATATTTTTGGTTTAGGGCACCACCACCACCACCCAAGGCCCAATTTTTCTGCCCCATGTTTAACAGGGGCATGTAATTACCATTTTTGATATAATATTTCACAGCGGGGCCCATTCCTGTGCCCAACAGGAGTATCTGTGAGGGGTTATAGTGTTGTGGCACCACCGCCCAAGGCCCAAAATTTCTGCCCATGTTTAACAGGGGCATGTAATTATGATTTTTGATATAATATTTCAATGCATGGCCTGTTCTTGCGCTCAACAAGAGTAACTGTGAGGGCTTACATTGTTGTGGCACCACCACCCCAAGGCCCAATTTTTCTGCCCCTGTTTAACAATGGCATGTAATTATAATTTTTTATATAATATTTCACAGCAGGGCACGTTCCTGCGTCCAACAAAAGTAACTATGAGGGCTTACAGTGTTCTGGCACCACCAAAACCAAAGGCCCAATTTTCTGCAGAGTATATACGGCAGGCCGTATAGTATATATTCTGCTGTTCAGAGTATTTAGTGCCTGGGGGACCCCCACGCCATTTAATAAAAAAATGGTATGGATTTTGGGGGAACATCCGCAACATTTATTTTTAACTTTTTGGTATTTTTATCTATATTGCCGGGATCCGACAATACATTACAGCCGCAAGCAGTTTTAAATGACATGTTTTCCTTGAGAAATGTCATTTTGCTGTGGCACTATAATAAACATTGGAAAGATGCGCTACTTTACAGGCATACTAAGGACTACCCCCCAGGCATGATATTTAAAGGAATATTACATTTTTATTGTTTCACTTTAAGCATTATTAAAATTACTGCTCCTGAAAAAACTTCAGTTTTTTTAACTTTTTTTGCATTGATACATGTCCCCTGGGGCAGGACTCTGGTCCCCAAACAATTTTTATGGCAATAACTTGCATATAAGGTTTTAAATTTAGCACTTTTGATTTTTCATGTTCGTGTTCTTTAGACTTTAACCACTTCCCAACCGCCTCCTGCACATATACGTCAGCAGAATGTCACCGCTAGGCAAAAGCACGTACAGGTATGTCCCCTTTAATTGCCTAGCCGTGGGGTCGCATGTGCGCACCGCCGGCGGCGCGCTCGCGACCCGGTCGGGGGCTCCGTGACCACGGCCGCGGGACCAGCGGACACGATCGCCGCTGGTGTCCCGGGATCGGGTCACAGAGCTGAAGAACGGGGAGAGGTTTGTGTAAACTTCCTACGCTGCCTCGCCCCCTAATGTGAAAAAAAACACACACGTCACCGACCATAACCCCTCCCCGCCCCCTAGTGGTTAACTCTTTCACTGCCAGTTTCATTTATACAGGAATCAATGCATTTAAATAGCATTGATTGCTGTATAAATGCCAATGGTCCCGAAAATGTGTCAAAAATATCCGATGTGTCCGCCATAATGTCACAGTCACAATATAAATCGCTGATCGCCGCCATTACTAGTAAAAAAAAAAAAATATTAATAAAAATGCTATAAAACTATCCCCTATTTTGTAAACGCTATAACTTTTGCGCAAACCAATCAATAATCGCTAATTATGATTTTTTTTATCAAAAATATGTAGAAGAATAAGTATCCGCCTAAACTGAGGGAAAAAAAATGTATATATTTATTATAGCAAAAAGTAAAAAATATTGAATTTTTTTCAAAATTGTCGCTCTATTTTTGTTTATAGCGCAAAAAATTAAAATGCAGGGGTGATCAAATACCACCAAAAGAAAGCTCTATTTGTAGGAAAAAAAGGACACCAATTTTGTTTGGGAGCCACGTCGCACGACCGCGCAATTGTCAGTTAAAGCGACGCAGTGCCGAATCGCAAAAAGGGGCCTGGTCCTTTGGCTGCAAATTGGTCCGGGGCTGAAATGGTTAATGGTGTTTGCGTGATCGCACAAATTTTTTGCCTGTTCGCATGTTCTGCTGCAAACCGAACCAGGGTGTTTGGCTCATCCCTAATGAAAATCAGAGGACAGATTAACTGTAACATCTAACACCGAGCAAAAGCTTTTCCAGTATTTTGAAGTAAACTGCACTCCTCTGTCTGACATTACATTATCAAGGATCCCATGTAGTTTAAAGAGTTCCAGAACAATCAGTTCTGCAGTTTGTTCAGCAGTGGGTACCCCCTTAAGTGATAGTGGTCATTTCTTTTAAGGAAGGTAAACAGACAACAAAGTCCATAGAAATTGACACCCGTGGTTTTGATGGAACACGGAGTGTCTGGAGAGCAACCCCAAAGGAAATCAGGGTGTCTGCTTGCATACACAGGTCATACACGAGGCCACATAGTTTTTGACATCTTTCTTGTAACCAGGCCACCAGAAGGAACATGATAAACATTCTTCTGACTTATAAACCCCAAAATGCCAGGCAATTTTGGAGTCATGAACCAACTAGAGACAATGTGCTTGAGCTCCTGACAGTGGGGATGGGTTTTTCTATGTGTTAGTACCAGGTCACGGTCCTCTGGTCGCCCAACCAGGAGGTTAACAAGTCAGGGACATTAGCTGATAGGTATCAAGCAGATCGTTGTCAGTAAACTGAAAGGATTGGAGCCTCGATACAAGGGTTAGCAGTACTCCATGTTTGCTAGTTTCATATCTGTAATGGGTTCAACACTGAACTCCAGGCAGCTGCTCCAATACCCAGGTTCTGGTTCCAGAGCTACTCCAGAACCTATTGGTCAAAAATTATTTACAACAACTCTACTCAGCTACAATTACCAATAAAATAAAATATTGGACTTGTTAAAATAAAAGCTACATTTTTACAGAAGTCGGTAGTACTCTGGAGATCATCATTCAAAAGTAAAAGTCTGTCCCGGCACCTTATGGCAATCATATTGCTGGTTTAACGCTCATAGATTTCATTTTTATTTTGGCCATAGTTATGCTCTAAGTTAATCTTTGGTAACATGTTACATGTTCCACCTGTTTTTATTGTGGAACATGTAACATGTTTCCACTCCTGAAGCCGCTACCTGATCTCCTTAGTGACAACAAGCTGAGAAGGAGAAAATAATTGATTTGCTGTAACTGCTTATAAAGTAAGGGCTGGCTTCAATTTGTTAGGGATTTTAAATCTACTACTACATTTCACACTCCCCTCCCCCAGAATGAAGCTGCCCCCTGTGCTCCTTCATCCAGAGCAGGGGTACTCTAATACAGGATGTGTGTTACTTGTTTCCTGCTGCCCCTGTGTGCTCCTCGGTTCCCCCCTCCTGCTCAGCACTGCCGGCTTCCCGCCTCTCCTATTTCGCCAGCTGCTGCGGACGATGCTTTTAGGATGGAGAACTGGGAAAGGGGCTGGTAAATATGTAATTTACTGACCCCTTTCCTTTCTTAATGAGCACAGTAAGTGATCGGTATGGTATCGTGAATGAATAGGAAGCTCTGTACAGAGCTCTTCCTGTCCACTCATTCTGTGCAGCTGAGGCTGCAGAGATGGAGATTTAGGGCTGTGTCCTCAATCTCCTTTCTCTGTCTCAAAGGTGAAACATCAGATGTCTGCTTAGACCCCTGATATCTCACAAAGCCCCCAACAGAGCTCCTAAAAAATTTTTTTAAATAATAAAGAATAAACTTGTAAAAAATAAAATAAAAAATGAAATGGTAAAAAATAATGAAAAAAAAAAAAAAAGCAACATTAAAAAACTGCTCATTCACTGTCCTACTGACCCTGTCCACTGCATTATTGATAAAGTCCATTGTCATATTGACATAGTCCACTGCTCTACTGACTGACATTATTTTTTTAATTCTGTATTTTATTTTAAACAGTTTTATGCAAACAAATATAATTCAATTGCATGTGCATCATAAAGTAAAACATAAAGCAGTTTGGTTATATTTTCAGTAGGTGTACGGAATCTTTAACGTCACCATTCTTATTTTATAAAAGTATAGACTTTGATCTCCATCGTCCTAGTGATTCACACCAATAAAAAGGAAAAAAAAAGGAAAAAACACAAAAAACATAGAAGCCCCTATTCCCCCTCTACTAGTGCACAGCCATATTTATTTTTAGCCACAATGAGATCGAGGGAGGCGATTCCTGCTTCCATAGGGCTGGAACACATGCCATAGCTGCATTCAGAAGATGAATGATCATTGAATTGCTATATTCATGCTTTGAAAGATCTGAGCGATGACGCAAATATCTGGCAGGATCAGTACCCAGGTCATAATCAGTAAGCTGGCCTATGATATCTCAGACTATAGACCAGAATTCCCCCAGTTTTCGAAACAGGAAAATATGAAAATATGGAGCGTATTACCCTCTGCCTCCCCACAGCGCCAGCAAGTATTCATCCTTTCTGGATAGATTTTATTTAACAATGATGGGACTCTATACCACCGTGTGAGGATTTTGTAGCATAACTCTTGATACTTACTGGCCGTTGAGGAGTAGTGGCAAAGTAAAGAATATAGCCCCGCTGCTCTTCAGAAAGTGTAATATCCAAATCTCTTTCCCATTTCTGGTGGAATCCCGGAACCAGTGGCGGAATTATAGGGGTCGCTGCGATCGCCGTGGCGACCGGGCCCGTTGCTGCAGGGGGCCCTGGGGGCCCCCTGTACTCTTCGCTAGCAGGGGCGGCTGAGAGGAGCTCCCCGATCGCCGATTCTAAACTGTAATCGGCGCTGTGTGCAGGGAGCTCCTCACATAGGCAAAAGTGAAAGCAGTGTGTGTGCTGTGCTCTTTGTCTCCCCCTACAGTGCAGTACCCGGCAGGAAGAGACAAGGTAAGAGGACTGACGTTTTTTTTTTGTTTTTTTTTATATCTAAGACTATCTATCTACTGTATGTGTGTGCATCATACATGTGTGTGTGTGCATGATGTATGTGTGTGTCTGTGCATGCATGTGTGTGCAATGCATGATGCATGTATGTGTGTGTGTGCGCATGATGCATGTGTGTGTGTGTGCGCATAATGCATGTGTGTGTGTGCGCATGATGCATGTGTGTGTGTGTGTGTGCGCATGATGCATGTGTGTGCGCATGATGCATGTGTGTGTGTGTGTGTGTGCGCATGATGCATGTGTATGTGTGCGCATGATGCATGTGTGTGTGTGTGCGCATGATGCATGTGTGTGTGCGCATGATGCATGTGTGTGTGTGTGCGCATGATGCATGTGTGTGTGTGTGCGCATGATGCGTGTATGTGTGTGTATGCGTATGATGCATGTGTGTGTGTGGGTGCGCATGATGCGTGTATGTGTGTGTGTGCGCATGATGCATGTGTTTGTGTGTGTGTGCATGATGCATGTATGTGTGTGTGTGCGCATGATGCATGTGTGTGTGTGTGTGTGCGCATGATGTGTGTGTGTGTGTGTGTGTGTGCATGATGCATGTGTGTGTGTGTTCATGATGCATGTGTGTGTGTGTGCATGATGTGTGTGTGTGTGTGTGCACGCATGTATGTCTGTGTGTGTGCATGATGCATGTATGTCTGTCTGTGTGTGTGCATGCACGTGTGTGTGTGTGTGCGTGCATATATGTGTGTGTGCATGTATGTGAGAGTGTATGTATGTGAATGTGCATGTGTTTATCAGTGGCGGTGCGTCCAAAAGGGCGCACAGGTGCCATCCCCTCTCTCCAGCCACTCCCTCTATGACAAGTGGATAGATTCATGCATAGCATGATTCTATCCATGGCCCCTGCTGCCACCCCCATATTTAGGTGTCCGGTCCCTTTTGGGGCACTGGGCGCCTGAATTACAGTGGCAGGGGGTGTTTTTGAAGCACCTGATTAGAACCATAGGCTCTCATAGGCTTCATAATAGGTGAACTGCGAGCGCCATGCTTGACGCTCACAGTCCACCCAGGTGTGTTAGAAACACTGAACCGCATCTCCACCAATCAGGTGTGCGGGTCTGTTACCTGTCACCTGATTGGCTGAAATGATAGGTGTCCAATAGCTGCACCTATCAGGAGGCGAGGACAGGAGATGAGGATGGCAGGAGACGCAAGGAGGACCCCACTCGTGGCCGTCACCCGCTGCCCCACCAAGACAGGGTAAGTGCCGGGCAGACAGCAAGCAGGCGGGGGGATTCACAGTGGCAGCATTTGATGGCACACTGCCAGCATTTAATGGGCACAGTGGCAGCATTTTATTGGCACAGTGGTGGCATTTGATGGCACAGTGGCAGAGCTTGATGGGCACAGTGGTGGCATTTGATGGGCACAGTGGTGGCATTTGATAGCACAGTGGCGGCATTTGATGGCACAGTGGCAGAGCTTGATGGGCACAGTGGCGTCATTTGATAGCACAGTGGCAGCATTTGATAGCACAGTGGCGGCATTTGATAGCACAGTGGAGGCATTTGATGGGCACAGTGGCTGCAATTTATGTTTTTTTTCTGAATTTTTCAGTTTGCTTGCGCCCCCCTAAAAATTTTGAGCACCAGCTGCCACTGTTTTTTATGTGCGTGCATATGTGCATTTATATATATTTATATATATATATTTTTATATATATATGTGTATATATATATATATATATATTTTATATATATATATATATATATATATCTCAGTGCTTGACAAATTTGCACTTGCAATTTGCAAATCTAGGAGCCAGTTAAAAAAGTTAGGAGCCAGTTTTTTTTTTTTTGCGTAGTATGGATTGTCAGCGCCAGGGGTAAGGCCAGTAATTTTCGCCCCCTAACCCGCAACGGAGCACCCAGTCAATAACGCCAATGTAACGCTGTTACATCAGGGTTCTGGGCTGGCCAGAAATAGAGTAAGACTGGGTTTACACTGCAGCACAAGCGGGGGGTTTGTCGAGCCCTGTATATATAGTATATGTGTGCGTATTATGTGTGTCTATATATGTGTGTTTACATGTATGTATGCACATTTTATGTAAAATGCTGTTCCTCCGAAAAGCGATCCATGCTCAGATCGCTTTTCAGACACATTTGACAGCCAGTAGAGAGGCAATATGTTGCCTACTGACCACCTGTTTTAACCCCTTAAATGCATCATTACTAGGCTGCAACTGCATGCAATGCACACAGTTGCAGAGGGGTTGCAGTGCAGCCCCTTTCACCTAGGGGTATACTTCAAGGGTGCCCTGACTGGAAAAAGATTGTGAAACACCGACAGAGGAACCCACCTCTCCATTTTCCTCCTACAGCCACTGAATGCCTGTGGGTGGGAGAGGAGGAGAAGCGGGGGGAAATGGAGAAATTGGTTCCTTTATATGCAGCCACCCACTTGTTACCGGGCCCTGGTGTTCTGCCATCGGGCTCGGAGAAAAGAGCTTTGTCCGGAGGTCGGGGGGGGGGGGGCCCTCCATGGTTTCTTGCATCGGGGCCCTGAGCGTTCTAGTTACGCCACTGCCCGGAACAAAACCCTCAGGCGGGTGTATTAGCAGTTTGCATATCTCGGATACCCCGTGAGCAGAGGGAGCATCTAGCAAACATAGAATTTCCAAGGACGTATTTGAACGATCTGACCATTCTCCGTGAAGAAGAGAGCTAAGAAAGTGGGTAAGTTGCTGCATCTGCCATCTAGTGGCGATTTAAAACACCGTTTGTATTTATGCCCTGGTCTTCAGCCTGGATTCTTCAAGGTAATCGCCTTGGCGGAATTGACCTTGTCTCAAAGTTTGTTTAAAACAGCTGTCTGTGTTGCCTGGGGGGGATGACGGATTTCCCAATATTGGGTAATTTCCCCTTCTGTCTTTGAGAAGAGGTGGCTTTGTTGTGCCACTCTCAAAGTTGCCCCTATAATGGGGTGATGTCGTAGGGTATCAAGTGATCTTAACCCTAACCATGGGACACATTGAAGTGGAATCTGGGTACAAGATTGTTCAATCGCTACCCAGGCTTTCTGTCCCCCATCTCAACACCAATCTAGTATCCTAGCAAGGTGCACTGCCTGATAATATCGAATCGGGTCTGGAAAAGCCATACCTCCCTGAGTTTTAGGCATAGCCAGGAGCTGGTAGGATAGACGTGGGTGCTTTTTTGCCCAGATAAATCTAATAAAAACACTACGTAATGATTTCAGAAAGGACCCTGGAATGACTATTGGTAGAGTCTGAAAAAGGTACAATAACCTTGGCAAGGTGTTCATTTTAAGAATAGCATTCCTACCCATCCATGTATAGGGACCTCTATTCCATCTCTCCAAGTCGGAGGAAAGTAGGCATAAAGCCGGCTTGGTCAGGGTGGATAACATCTTGAAGGTGAGGTTGTAGTCTTGATGCCAATATACGAGTAAAAATTTTTAAATCAGCGTTTAGGAGGGAAATGGGTCGATAGTTCATACAATGGGCATGATTCTTTCCTTCCTTAGGAATCACTGTAATATGTGCCCTTAAGGTGTCTAACGGTATAGGCCGATCTTCCAAAAGAGAATTAAATGCCTTTATAAATCTGGGAGCTAAAATGGGAGCAAAGGGGAGCAAAGGCCTTATAGTAAGCCAGCGTAAACCCGTCTGGCCCCGGGGCTTTATGAGGCTTAAAGTGGTTGCAAACCCTTACAAACCACTTTGACCTACAGGTAAGCCTAGATTAAGGCTTACCTGTAGGTCCAAGAAATATCTCCTAAACCTACACGGTTTAGGAGATATTTGCCAAAAGACAGGCACCACTGTCTACTGTTAACGGCAATATGCCGTGAGTGGTGGCTCCCGTGCGCATGCGCGGGAGTGACGTCATCACGGCTCTGTTGAATGACAGCGCCGGAGCAGCAAGACCCACCAAGAAGATGGAGGCTCCGAACACAAGGCTCCTGTGTCAGGTAAGTGACACATAATGGACTACTATGCGATGCATAGTAGTCCATTATGCTTTACCTTTGCAGGGAAACAAAGAGGAAGTAAACCCATCAGGGTTTACTTCCTCTTTAAGTATCTTAATCTCCCTCATATATTCATCAGATGAGATTGGAACATTCAATGATTCGGAAGCGTGGTCGGGTATTGACGGTAAGCCCAGAGAGGAAAGATATTCCCGAAATAATTGGCGCTTTTGTACCAGCTGGTCAGTAGATAAATTTGTTGATAAATTATAAAGGGATAGATAATACTCTTGAAAGACCTCTGCAACTTCCCTAGATATAAAGTGATGTTTCCCTCTATCAGAATCAATATATGGAACATAGTTTCTCCGAGATATTTCCCTAAGTGAATGGACCAGCAGTACTCAATTTATTACCATGTTCATATTGTATATTTCTGGCCTTAAACATCTGAATTTTAGTATCATGCCCAAGCAAGGATGCCAGTTTTTCTCGCTCCACCTTAAGGTCTATTTCTACAGAATAGGAAAGTGATTTTTTATGTTTAGACTCTAGGTTTGCCACCAGGTTTAGTTGGGTTTGGAGGACAGCTTGCCTATTTTTCCGCAATTCAGTCGCTTTTTGAATCAGCAGACCACGCATAACACATTTATGTGTTTCCCATACTGTAAATGGAGAAATGTCCTCTGTCTCATTTTCAATAAAAGTTCTGGTTAGTGCCAAAGAAAGATCCTTTCGCAATGGACCCTCTTGTACCAGAGATTCATTAAGTTTCCACGTCCATGATCTGGTTCCAGACTTATCCAACTGAAGGTCAATAAGAGCAGCTAGGCCAAGGCACACCTCAGGCCTTGGTTTTTAGGAATATCGCATTTCCTGCTTGAAGACTCTGACTACAAAGTCTGTATACCAATTGAAGAGCTCACTATTGCTGGTAGTAGAGACTGAGATACCATTACATAGTCAATTCTAGAGTAGCTATCGTGTGGTACAGAATAGGAAGTATAGTCCCACTCACTTGGGTGCTGAACTCAAATATCTACCAACCGTACAGTTTGAAGGGCTTTTTTTATACGTCTAAGATATGGATATGACAGATGTGAGGAGGACTTGGAGGTGTCTAACAATGGATCAAGAGCCACGTTAAAATCTCCACCCAGTATAAGACCCCCTCCATAAAGCCCTGTAAAGTATTCAGAATTTCATCTAAACAGCTCAACTGTGCATGGTTGGGTAGATAGATACAAGCTAAGGTAATACGGCGGCCGGTCAGATGTCCCTTGAGGGACAGATAGCGTCCATCTTGGTCACTCTTCTGGTCAACCAAAGACCATGGAATCGTCCCAGAAAGCAGGATACTCACCCCCCTCATCTTAGAATCAGGGGCTGTACTAAGAAATGCAAATGGGTAGCGATCATTCTGAAATGTAGGTATCTTCCCTAATTGAAAATGGGTTTCTTGTATAAATGCGACTTGTGTCCGCATACACCAAAGTTCATGTGGAACCGTTGTACGCTTCCCCGGTATATTCAACCCATTAACATTCAAAGATAAACAGCGTATATTGGTCATAGTGGGATCTGAGACCAGGAACCTGTGCACCAGCAGAGGGGGAACAGAGAGAAAAAAAAAAAAAAAGCAACAATTAACTAAAGTGGCTCTTTATTGAGCCTGTGACCCCCTGTGATCCCCTCCTAGATAAGTCCAGGAAGGGAGAGCACTGGGAGGCAAAACCTATGTAGGGGGAAGTGGAGACGCAACGCCAGGGGAGGAGTCGCTCAGACCATATCACATATCAAAATATCGATCTTCTATACTAAATAGCAGAAATGCTGAAGTATTTAAACATATATCATCATATCCAACAGAGACCAAAGGTTAAGCTACCCTAATATCTCTTATTTATACAATAGGAGGAGAAAATGGGAAAAATAAATAAATAAATAAGGGAGGGGGGAGCCCCTATTCATGAATAGCATCAAAATACTTCTTAATGTGTATACATCTAAATGTAGCTCATATAACTCATATTAACACATGTATAAATATGTATATATAACCTATTTCTTTTTAAATTCTTTATTTTTATAAAGGGTGATAGACATTACATAGTTATACCACATTTCAACAATCACAAATACTTTCTTTTTTATACTTCATTACATTTTATAATGGCTTAAGAAACCTCAATCTTTACACCAACATACATTGTCTGTACCCATTTAATTTACCTTGATTGAAATCTAAATACCACTATTCTCATTCATTATATTAATCTCTAATCCTCCCTTAGTTTTTTTTTTTTCTTTCACTATATACCCCAAACCCCATAAGGCAAAACCTCAAAACAAAACAGAACCCCAAAATATATAAATAAATAAAAGAAAAAAATACTTTTTAGGTAAATTATATTTGCCCCCCCCCCCTCACCCCCCAAAACCCCCCTCACAGCAAGATGTGGATGTTCTATATCTTTATAAACTCCTCCCTACAGACCATCCTCACTCCTCCCTTCTCTCTTCCATCTTTTTCTTCCCTTCTTCTGAGTATACAAATCGGTCCCATATTGACCATGTTTGAGCATACTGTTCTTTCCTATTTTGTGCCAATGGACCAAGTCTTCCATAACTCCAATCTCTCTGACCTTATTTAACCATCTTGCTATGGATGGTGGTCTGGTATCTCTCCAACACAAGGTGACACAGGCCTTGGCAGCATTTACCAAGTGGCAAAGCACGGAGCTCTTATATACCTTCACCGGGATCTGTGAGCAGTGAAGCAAAAAAAAGGCAGGATCGTCTGGTATCGGGATATCTGTAAGTTTTTGGGAGAGTCTCTGAACTTCCAGCCAGTATTCCCTAATCTTAGGGCAAGACCAAAAAATATGTAGCAGAGTTCCTTCTGCTCTTCTACAAAGCCAGCACCGATCTGAGATTTCCCTCGCAAATTTATGCAGCTTCGATGGGGTATAATACCATCGAGTTAGTAATTTGTAATTGAATTCCTGTATTTGCATACTTATTGACAAATTCAGTGCCAAATAGATAATATTTTGGCGCTGGGTTGAGGTAAAAATCTTATTCAGCTCTCTTTCCCATTTACCAATGGTTGGCATCACAAACTCCTCCATCGGGGGGGTTCAAAAGCATATACATCTTAGAGATCACCCGGTGGAGGGGTTCTTTCTTCTCACACTGTTTTTTCTTCTTTTTTGCTCTCTTTCCCTATACATTTATATCGTATGTCATGTATACCATATAACCTATTTCTTTTTAAAGTCTTTATTTTTATAAAGGATGATAGACATTACATAGTTATACCACATTTCAACAATCACAAATACTTTCTTTTTTATACTTCATTACATTTTATATTGGCTTAAGAAACCTCAATCTTTACACAAACATACATCGTCTGTACCCATTTAATTTACCTCGATTGAAATCTAAATACCACTATTCTCATTCATTATGTTAATCTCTAATCCTCCCTTTATTTCCTTTCACAATATACCCCAAACCCCATAAGGCAAAACCTCAAAACAAAACAGAACCCCCCAAAAAATAAATAAATAAATAAAAGAAAAAAATACTTTTTAGGTAAATTATATTTGTCCCCCCTCCCCACCCCCAAAACCCCCCCTCACAGCGAGATGTGGGTGTTCTATATCTTTATAAACTCCTCCCTACAGACCATCCTCACTCCTCCCTTCTCTCTTCCATCTTTCTCTTCCCTTCTTCTGAGTATACAAATCGGTCCCATATTGACCATGTTTGAGCATACTGTTCTTTCCTATTTTGTGCCGAATAGACCAAGTCTTCCATAGCTCCAATCTCTCTGACCTTATTTAACCATCTTGCTATGGATGGTGGTCTGGTATCTCTCCAACACAAGGTGACACAGGCCTTGGCAGCATTTACCAAGTGAAAAAGCACGGACCTCTTATATACCTTCACCGGGATCTGTGAGCAGTGAAGCAAAAAAAAGGCAGGATCATCTGGTATCGGGATATCTGTACATTTTTTGGAGAGTCTCTGAACTTCCAGCCAGTATTCCCTAATCTTAGGGCAAGACCAGAAAATATGTAGCAGAGTTCCCTCTTCTCTTCTACGCCAGCACCGATCAGAGATTTCCCTCACGAATCTATGCAGCTTTGATGGGGTATAATACGATAGAGTTAGTAATTTGTAATTTAATTCCTGTATTTGCATACTTATTGACGAATTCAGTGCCAAATAGATGATATTTCAGCGCTGGGTTGAGGTAAAAATCTTATTCAGGTCACTTTCCCATTTACTAATGGTTGGCATCACAAACTCCTCCATTCGGGGTGTTCAAAAGCATATACATCTTAGAGCTCACCCGGTGGAGGGGTTATTTCTCCTCACAGTGTACTTCAAATTTGGTCAATTGACGTTGGTAGTTTATTGGTTGTCTTAATGTTCCTAAGAAGTGACGTAGTTGTAGTGCTTGCCAAAAATGTATTTCATAGTGCCCCCCTAACTGCATCAATTCTACCATTGTTGGCCAGGCCCCCCGGGCACGAAATGTGATACCTGAGAGTATCCCTTCTCCTCCAATTTCTTTTCCATACCTGGTTGAAAACTAGGGTTTCCCAATATGGGATACAGAGGTGATTGAATCGAGGAATACCTAGGGTTACGACATATCTTAGCACAGATTTCCAATGTAGGGCCTATAATAGGGTGTTTTTTAAAAGGGAGCGGAAGCACTGCGTAGCACCAAGGTGCTCTGCGCAGGGGTACTGAACTCTGCTGTTGTTCCAAGCCTACCCATTATTTAAATTCCGCATTTCTACACCAGTCCACTACCCTCCCTAAGTGGGCTGCTTGATAGTACTTAAGTATATTCGGAACCGCTACTCCCCCATATCCCTTGGGTATCATCATAAGTCTTCTGCTAATCCTCGGTCGTCTCTTCGACAATATCAATTTTGAAAACAGAGTACCTATCTGACGAAAGAAAGCTCCTGGGATAGCAATGGGTAGCGCCTGAAATAAATATAAAAATTTTGGTAGAATGCACATTTTGATAATGTTACAGCGGCAAAACCACAAATGTAATCCGTGCTGCCACTTATCTAATAGGGCCTGTTATGATTTAAATAATGGTAAAAAATTTACTGAAAAATGATTTCCTATATTTGATGGTATGTATGTACCCAGATAATTCAGTGTCATAGATACCCATTTACAATTAAAATTTGGTTGTATAACATTTTGTATTGATGGTGGCAATCGCACTCCCATTGCTTCTGATTTAGCATAATTAATTTTTAAGTTTCATAGGGCTCCTTAGATCTGGAATTCCTTCATAAGGTTGGGCAGTGAGACATGTGGGTTAGACATAGAAAACAACAAGTCGTCTGCCTAAGCAGAGACCTTATAATTCTTTTCTTCCAGACATACCCCTTGGATATCTGGATTTTGATGGATCTTGTTAAGTAAGGGCTCTAGCATGAGAGCAAACTATAACGGTGACAATGGACAACCCTGACGTGTACCATTTGTAATCCTAAAAGATTTTGAAAATACTCCATTTAAACTTCTAGAGCGCTTAGTCTACAACCGTCTTAGCTCCTACCTCAGTGAAAATAACCTTCTTGACCCTTTACAGTCTGGCTTTCGCTCGCAGCACTCCACGGAAACTGCCTTACTAAAACTCACTAACGATTTACTAACTGCTAAATCCGACAGCCAGTACTCCATACTGCTACTACTTGACCTCTCTGCAGCCTTTGATACTTTTGACCACCCGCTCCTTCTCAATAAACTACACTCCCTTGGCCTCCAAGATTCTGCTCTATCCTGGTTCTCTGCCTATCTATCACAGCGCTCCTTCAGTGTTACCTACAACTCTGTCTCCTCCTCTCCATTGCCCCTTTCTGTGGGGGTCCCCCAAGGCTCTGTTCTTGGACCCCTTCTCTTCTCCATCTACACCTCCTACCTTGGTCACTTGATAACCGCCCACGGTTTTCAATACCACTTATACGCCGATGACACCCAAATCTATCTGTCTACTCTTCAGTCTCCTCTCACATTACTAACTGACATCTCAGCATGGATGTCGCACCACTTCCTTAAATTAAATCTCTCTAAAACTGAGTTATTAATATTCCCCGTATAAATGACAGTTGTAGTGAAAGAGTTAACCACTAGGGGGAGGGGAGGGGTTATGGGCTGTGACGTGTGTGTGTTTTTTTTTACATTAGGGGCGGGGCTGACGTCTGACGTCATTGATCGGCTTTCCCGATGACCGGGAACAGCCAATCAATGACAGGCAGAGTAGGAAGCGCGGGGAGAGGTTTGTTTACACATACCTCTCCCCGTTCTTCAGCTCCGTAACCCGATCACGGGACACCAGCGGCGATCGGGTCCGCTGGTCCCGCGGCCAGGGTCACGGAGCTCCCGACCAAGTCGCGAGCGCGCCGCTGGCATGCGCGCGCGCGACCCGTGGGTGGGCATTTAAAGGGGACGTACAGGTACGTGCTTTTGCCTGCCCGTGCCATTCTGTAGACGTATATCTACATGAGGCGGTTGGGAAGCGGTTAATTCTTCAATAGAAATAGGTTTTGCTAAACTCTGATGGGCTAATGATGATATCCAAGGAAGCCGTGCTGAGCGAAGATATTCCTCCAGCACGGGAAAAGGTTGGGATGTTGGATTCAAATTATATAAAGAGGAGTAATATTCTCCAAACCTCTGAACTATGTCCCTTGGCAATGATATTATTTGTCCATTCCCCCCTTTTATTTTAGGTATATATGTTGTCCTACTTCTTTCTTTAAGTTTCCCTGCCAGCAATTTACTGCATTTGTCTCTTTGTTCATATGCTGTCTTTTTGCCTAATTGTATCACTGCCATAGCTCTGTAACGAAGAATGTCCGTAACCTGCCGCCTCAAATGTGCCAGTTCCCTCCCAATAGAGGGTGCCCGTGTCCTCTTGTGCTGTTGTTTTAATACCTGTATTTCTTCTAACAACCCTTTTATCTGTTTTTTACGCTCTTTCTTCAGCCTGGATTCATGTCAAAATCCCCCGGATCACTGCCTTATGCGCGGGAGTGTCATTTATCTGGAAAAATATCGTAATTTCCTTAGCTTTCTTATTTATATTCTTATTACCTTATTTACTCTCACACTCAATCATCTAATGAGTCCAGTATATCCAATATCCAGTTTGTCCCAAAAAAATAAAAATAATTTAGCGTAGTGCTCTTTTTAATTGCTTATTCTATTTAAGAATGAAGTATTTTCTGTTATAGAGTAGTGATATAGTGGCGATATAAGTTAAGTTACAGGTAAGTTGGAGTTAAATTCTATATCAGTCCAGTCTGGGACCAAGACGGGGACGATAGCCAGTTTGGTGAACATCTCTGACAGTTGAGCATGTTTGCGCAGCAGAAACGTCTGATGCCCTTTCTGTATAGACAAAAAAAATGGAAAGCCCCAACATTATGTGGCGCCGTCTTTCCGTAACTTGTCCAACAGGGGTTTCATAGTACATTGCAATCTGCAAGGTATATCTTGAGAGGTGAGGTAGAATCTGTATTGAAGCTCCATTAAAATGGACAGTGCCCAAAGTCCATGCCTTGCGAATGATCTCCTCTTTAATAGTATAGAAGTGAACGCTACATAAGGTATCTCTGGGTCTACCATCAGGCAGGGGAGTTAACCCCTGTATCGGATGGACCCTGTCTAACTCCAGGTCCGCTGTCAAGTCTCTGGCCAAGATCTTATTCAATATAGCTATAACGGCAGGACGTAGCTCTTAAGCTGTCGTGACTTCAGGTATAACCCTTAGCTTTAAGTTATTCCTCCTGCTCCTATTTTCTAGATTATCCTGCTAGAGTCGCAGAGCATTCAAATGCTGTGATTGAGATGTTAACTTAGCCTCTAGGGTAGCTGTCCTTTGATTATTTATATTCTCAGTTTGTTCAATGCTGTCCACCCTTGATGATAGACTATGTAATGACTCCCTAATTTCCTTGAACTCCTCTCTGAGCACCCTTTGTAAAGCTGTGGTCATACAGTCCATGTCTGCCTTGGTAATGTCTGCCTTGGTAGATAATGAGGATAGGAATAACCTGGTTTCAGGGTCGGCTAGCAAGACTGAGAGCCCAGAGGCAGAATATAATGAAGGATGTGTATGTGACTGACACTATTCACAGTCCTACTGACACCACTGGAAGAACTACCAGGGCTGCAAAGGTTGCCCTTGTGAATAAGCCCTGGTGTTCCGTCACCGTAGGGGGGTCCCAAGGCAGCAGGAAGGGAGCCCGCTGAATAATATGTGAAAGGGATCCCCTGCAGGACCATAATAAAGGGCCTGCAACAGGAGTAAAGGGTCCTGGGATCAGTAGGAAAGGCTCTGGGCTCGAAGGTAAGGGCCAAGGCCAAAGGGCCGGGCAGCCCTTCATGGTTTCTGGAGCGGGGCCCCCGAAGGTTCTAGCTACGCCTCTATTTACATGATTAGGTTGCCAACTCTGCAGCCATCCTTCTTTGTCATCACAGGCTTGGAATCAGCTATGGCAGAATTGGAAACTCAGCCTGATGCCAATTAATCTATTGACAAATGGCAAGTATGGGAGCAGCAACTCCCTAATGAATGAGGAGAACATACAGACATTACTAGGATATTTTCCTAAATGGAAATCTAGGCAGACCATTACAGTGTTCCAGTGCCCCTGTGTTGCCTCTGCCTTCTTAGAAATGTATATATACAGTACAAAAGCCTGTGATATTGATAACACTTAACTGTGGCAAAAGTAA
This sequence comes from Lithobates sylvaticus, assembly GCA_028564925.1. Taxonomy (NCBI): domain Eukaryota; kingdom Metazoa; phylum Chordata; class Amphibia; order Anura; family Ranidae; genus Lithobates; species Lithobates sylvaticus. Next base: position 138,156,179 of record CM053033.1, read on the forward strand.
CTAGAACTAGACAAGGGTGCGCTCCCCTACACACCAAAAAGCCACTTAACTAAGTTTTAGTTAAGTGGCCTTTTGGTGTGTAGGGAAGTGCACACTCATCTAGTTCTGGTCTTCTTAGAAATGTGCAGACCTGACATGAAGTTCCACAATGTATTTCTTAAGTAATTGTCAAGTGTGCATTTGTTCTGTGACAGTTAAATTGGAACAACGGGCAAAATAAAATTAAAAAAAAAACATATATAATGCAGTCCATCTATAGCATAAGTGCGTACCAACAGGTCAATCCCTCTTTTAGAACCTCTTTCCTATGGCAATGTTCCAACATCATGGTTTCAATACTTCTCCATTACTCTACGTACAGGTTCCACATAATGTTGCACACATTATTTTTAAAAAGTATCTACTAATATTTACATCTAAATATATATATATATATATATATATATATATATATATATATATATATATATATATATATACATATACACTATATTGGCAGAAGTATTGGGACACCTGCCTTTAAATGCACATGAACAATAATTACATCCCAGTCTTATTCTGTAGGTTTCAATATTGAGTTGGCCCACCTTTTGCAGCTATAACAGCTTCAACAACAGCTTCTATTGGAGGAACTTGACTGGCCTGCACAGAGTCCTGGCCTCAACCCAATAGAACACCTTTGGGATGAATTGGAGTGGAGACTGTGAGCCAGGCCTTCTCGTCCAACATCAGTGCCTGACCTCACAAATGTGCTTCTGGAAGAATGGTTAAACATGCCCATAGACACACTCCTAAACCTTGTGGACAGCCTTCCTAGAAGAGTTAAAGCTGTTAAAGCTGCAAAGGGTGGGCCAATATTGAACCCCTACGGACTAAGACTGGAATGCCATTAAAGTTCATGTGCGTGTAAAGGCAGGCATCCCAATACTTTTGGAAATATAATGTATATATATATTTTTTTTTTTTTTTACATTTTTGTATTGTATTTTTGAATTACACTTTATTTCCCATTCTCCTTTTACATATGCATGGACTTAATTTGTATTTTTAGTTTTATGTACACCAATTTTGTATGGAACGCTTGTAGGTTGCCATATTGCATTGAGTTTTACAGAAAAGTTCAGTGTTGCAGATTGAAAGGGAAAGGTAATATTTAATAACATTCAATTACAATATGGCTTGTGTAGCAATTGCATACGATATATTATTTTTATTATTTGCTATTTTCTTCTCATGAAAGTTGAGTTACCCTTTAATGTCCATTCAAAACGACATATACAGTACATCTAAACCTACCCCATGTTGCTGCTTGATTTCACTGAGAAATAAACAAGATTGTCACCCTATTACAGGTAGTGTCAAAATAACAAATATACTGGCATGATTAACAGGTAATAAAACTGTGGGGGGTTAGAAAAACAAAAACTGGGTTTTTATTGCTAGTGGCAGATTACATGTTTTTTCATTTTGCCCCAAAGTTTGCCCCATTTTGTTAGTTCCAAATTAAGAACAAAAATATACAAAGAATGGAAAGCAAGGGATGAGAAATTGTCATGTTTTGCAGATTACAGAGAAAATTTGAAAAATCACATATTAAGGTTTTACAAATGAAAAAAAAAATAAGGAAATATTTTTGAGTGAAAATAATGTATTCAGATTTAATTTATGACTGAAATGTACCTCATGGTAGAGTTACACTTTAAGGTAAATCAGCTGTCAAGAACTGCATAACATGCCTGTGACCTAACACCTTGTCACAATGTCCTGATCCATGCATTTACCTGAAGATTAGCATGTAAGAGCTTTCAAAATCAGACTCTGAATGCCCCAGCATTGAACACACTAATGAATAGCACTTGGATCATCCATTACCCCACATTAAGCCATGTCGCAACAGTACTGACTGGCATAAAGAGCTACAACATTCTGTTCTCAGACTCAGGCCATATGGACAATTTAGTATAAGTGTTTACCATCTGTTTCGTACACAGGAACATAGCAGGAGAGGTGTCAAGTGGTCCAAACAGAATGATCTCTTCAGTCAGCCTGTGTACATTGACATTGCAAGTGTCAACTAATTACCATGTGTTCTGGCAGAGCTCCTTTCCACACGATGCAGTGCTACAATTCTGATTCTATTACTCATATTATTGAGCATTTGTCCCTGCTTCTAAATTTACTTGCAGTAAAATAAAGAAGTAAACCTGGGAACAATTAAAGAGCTCTCGGGGAAGAATGAAAGCATGAATGCATTGCAATGAGTATTTTTGTCATTAAAAGATGGAGATATTTGTAAATTTCAATTTGCTGCCTGTAAGCATTATGCTGTCATGATTTTCTTTATGTTGACTGTAGAAAATGCTGTGTGTACAGCAATGACTAGAATATTTTTAAAAACACAGGCTTTATCCTTCTGTATAATGACTAACAGTAGAAAAAAATGCAATTCGGTTCAGCCAAATCCATATTTGCTCTAGACTGCAACCAAGTGCAACATTTGGGTCACTTGGTGCTGCAGATCTTCAAAACTCACCCCACCAATATAGCAACAATAGCAGTATCTGGGTGTCAACAAACTCAGAATTGAGGATTATCAAAGCCTATCCAGTACTTGTGCTGCTGTGAAAGCTGACTGAGCCTGTAGTTAAAAGTATAAAACGTATAATAAACAAAGGAAAAGTGCAGCTAGTTCAGGAATGTGTTGCTATAAAGAAAAGTAATTCATGCTATGATGATAAATGCTATGCTGCCCTGAAAGAATCTGTGTCTCCAAAGGACTTATGAGCATCAGACATCAAACCCACATGTCAAATGTCCCCATTCACACATAGAACAATTTCTATTGTGTACCAGTCTATTTCTAAGAAATAGACTGGTACACAATGCTCTAGATCCACCTAAACAAATTAAAATATCCAAAAACTTGAAAGGTTTTTACAAATGCGGGAAATGTCTACCATGTAGAGTCAGCAAAAAAACAAATAAGAAAAAATAAAATTTTACTTTAACAGTAAATGAAAATGAATATAACATCAAAGAACTAATAACTTGTAACAGCACTTACGTGACCTACGTCATAGAATGCCCATGCCACAAACAATATGTGGGAAAAACCACAAGGTAGCTACGTGTCAGAATCAGGAAACATATAAACAATATAAAAAATTGTTTTATTAAGCATAGTGTCTCAAGACATTTTAGAGACTACCATAGAAGAGATCCAACATGCATGATTTTCTATGCTATAGATAAAATCATAGGCCACTGGTGAGGGGAGAACAAAAGAATGAAAATTGAAACTAAATAGATTTTCCAATTAGACACCCTCCAACCAGCAGGGCTGAACATAGATTTGGATTTGAACTGTTTCCTGACTAATTTCTGAGGCATATCTCCTTATAAGCACTGGGAGAATACAGATTAATATTCTAATATTTTTTTAGTATAATTGATTATACATTATTATTATCTAGGGGTTTAAATATCTGCCCATTTTTTCATTCTTTACATAGAGCTTTTGCTATTGAGAGGTCTAAGTACTATGCCTTTCATATAGCACTTTGCTATTAACTAGGGGATTAACACCCTTTCAGAGAGAGATAGATATACATATATATTTTTTCCCTCTTGTGTCCTTTTTTTTGGGGAATGTATGGAATCCACTCTACCATTATTAAGTAATCAATTACTAAATACTCTAAAACGTATACACATCTCTTTATCAAGCTAACGTATGTGTAGTTGCATCTATTAAATATTTATCATTTTATCATTCTTCATTTTGGGTGGTGACTACAATATGGTTAACCTCATCACATCATTCTCACCATTTTTAATATTAAAATAGATTTTTATTTCTTCTTATTATTTTTTAGTATCATACATCTTCTTTATGATGGCAAATATTAAGCTTCTTGGTTCCAATGATATTAAATATTTTTTTTAATTTTTCTTATTTTTATGTATGTACATGTTTAATTAATGTGTTTGGCGCACATACCCACTGGCAATTTGTATATGTTTTTATACGGTACAAAAGATTTGGGTCTCATAGTGTGTAGTGATCCCGTTGGCCTATTAGTGTATCATGGCCCTGATAGGAAATTTTTTTATGGTTTCCGACAATGAATGTTATCACCAAATTTAAACCATAGGGCATTTTGATGTGCTCTCCTATTTTAATACACAGCATGACATTAAATAAGTTCTTATACACACATCCATTTAAGATTGCTAATCCTTTTCGAAGGATAGACTTCGGTCTTTAAAATGGTATCAAAAATGGCCGCTGAAGTACAGGCTTCGGTCTGTAAAATCTCATCAAAAATGGCCACCGTAGATTTGCGCGCAGGCGCATTAGGGACACTACAAGCTATAAAATGACGGGAGGTGTAGCAGATGATGTCTTGAGTGATAAAACGCGCAGGGCGGAGTTATAGTACGTCTTTGCATCACTTCCAGTCAGGGCTGTAAATGTTTGTTTATTCGGCACCTGCTTCATTTAAACTCTTTGCATGTGATTTTTAATCAAAATGTGATCTTTATAATTTTTTTTACAAATAAACAATTTAAAAGCGGTATCACGCTATTGGCAATCCTCTCTTTTTTATGTGAAAACCCGGCGGAACGCCACTAGCAATTCAAAGATTGTCCAGCTGGTTCCAGAGTGCTACACAGTGGCTTATATTGTGACCGCACAGTACCCCTGGAGGGGTAAGGTCATCTGATGAGTGCAATCATATTACAAGCTTGGATAAGATCACCGGCACTACTGTCACCCAAAAGGATTACCAACAGCATTATCTTTGCAAGGCACTGGACACTGTTTGCGAGCACAAGTCACTCTGTTTATTATTGGATTAATTTTTTTTTTAACATAAAGTTTATTTATTCGTAACAAAACAGAACATAACTTATTCGTAATACAGTACAGTTAGACAGTTAGTAGACACAAGAACAAAAGTACAGTAGTTTCTCACAATAGGTTACAGCATATCGGAGAGTGTTCGTGAGACCTCAGCGCCAACCAGGCGCCCAAAAATGCATATGAAACCTAAGTGGTTGGGTGTTGTCCCATGAGGGGACGGGGGGGGGGAATGGCCGGGCCTAATACAATACCGAATGGATCATTTCATTTCTCTCCCTCTCTCCACTGTACCTCTCGGGTGGCCATTAGCTGCGTGGGTCATCCTATTGACCTAAGCTTCCCAGGGTATCTCCCATTTACTCTAGGGTCAGATGTTTGGCTTTTACCCAGGCTGCCCATATCCTGTCAAATTTTTGTGGGCAGTTTCTGTTGAGATATGTTAACTTGTATAGCGGAAGAACTTTATTAACAAGTGCTAGCCATAGTTGTTTCGTTGGCGGCGACGCCTGGTTCCAAGTGAGAAATATAGCCTTCCTAGCATACATTGAGGCGTAAAAGATAAATAGTTTTTTCCCTTGAGGGGCTTCCAGAAAATCACACACCCCTAGTAAAAGGGGAATAGGGCTGTTGGGGACTCTTATTTTCCCGATGGAATTAATGTCTTCCAAGACCGATGACCAGAACTCTTTTATCCGTGGACAGGCCCAAACCATGTGGAAAAAATCCGCGTCCCCCTCCCCGCACCTGGGGCAGGTCGCTGCTCTGGATGGATACATTTTTGACAAACGCCGCGGGGAGTAGTAAGCCCGGTGCAGGAACTTTAATTGGGCAAATCTGTCTCTAGCTGAAATGGTCAGAGTCAGGAATTGCTGAATCCCCTCCTCCCAATCGTCGTTAATGGACTAAATATTTACAGTTTGTTTTTGCGCATCCCCCTCAGTTTTTTTTTACAGTGGGATCCATATATATTTTTTTGCACTTTGTTTTTATAGCTCTGTTTTATTATTGTATATGTAAAAAGACTGCTTGATCATGTCTTCTCTGGTCCTCCCCTTCTTCCACAGTTTTTAATCCATCAGCTTATAGTACAGAGTCTTAGGGGTACTTTGCACATGCTCAATTTGGTGTGTATTGCTAGAGAGTTTGTTTCTTTGTTCTTTTTGGGAGGGTGCATGTGATCGGCACAGGCCTAATCGGTGCTGTCCAGGGATTATGCAGCCTCATAGGACAGTCACAGGAGAATTAAAAAAAATCCTCCTACAAGATTAACCAATGCTCGGCCAGACACTGGTAGAAGTCACAAGAATGCTATATATTGATAATGAGAAAAGGTATTTAGCAGTTTATATTTACTAAAATAATTGTATTTTCCATGTTCTCTGTACTATGGAAGTCATGGGTTTAGTAACACTTAACATTTGTCAAAAAAAATTACATGTGGAGCTTTGCACTGCCATGTTGGACATTTAACAAAGACAAACAAAAAAAAAAAAAAAACATTTTAAAAATACAAGTACTGCTTTGTGTGTGATATGCAAAAAATCCTCTAAATTGCATGCTTGAGAGATGCCTTTATACTGTATATGATATTACGGAACAGTACAATGTTCACAGACATCATAAGCTACACTGTATTAAGGTTGTTAAAAGTAATTTTGGCTGTAACATCTGCTTTTTTCATCAAGCAGTAATAGGCCTAAACTGACCAATGGAAGTTGCAGCCACAACAGATCTAAATAAGACCCTGCCACGTAAAGCAGAGTTCAACCCTAAAAAAATGTTTTCCTTTAAAAGACTCCTTTTAACCTATAAACACATCATTTCCCAGGAGTCTGTGGGCAGTACAGTACTACGGGCACTGTTGAATCGCGCATGCGCAAGATCGAGAGGTGCATGCTGGTTACCCGGCCAGCATGCACCTCTCCAAAGATATTCCAGGAAGTGATCTCGATTGGGCTTCACATGCCCACATTCATGATGGAAACGGCAACAAACTGAGGAATTAAATATTACAGTAAGAAATTTATATCTTTGAACAATCGATCAAGATAATTTTATACTCTTATTTGAATTTCATTAGAAATAATACTAGGATCAAAAAAAAAAAAAAGCAATACAGATACCCTATTAGCTCGAACCTTACACTCACTGCAAAAACCTACGACATCTGTGCGACTCAAACTAAACTGTGATTCATACACAAGTAACCCTGTCAAAATGTTACACACATTTTGCTCAAATCTTGCTAAATTATATTTGCCCAACCCATTTAAAAGTCAGCAGCTACAAAAAGTGTAGCTGCTGACTTTTAATAATCAGACACTCACCTGTCTCACGGTCCAGCGATGCGGGTGAACAAAGCCCTACTCCTCTTCCCTTCCTCTCTGTGGGTGCCCGGCTGTGGCTTCACAGCCAGGCACGCACTGCGCATGCACGAGTCGCCCTGCGTGCTGTGAATGGCTAGGCAATTTTCTGGGACCTGCAACGTGTTACAGAAGATTGCAGGGAGAAAGGGGGAGAGGTGAACTTCCTTACGGCACCACAGGCCCCTGGACGAAGTGGGAGCTGGGTGCCTCTAAAAAGAGGGTATCTGCTCCACCCCCAAAAAAATTACATGCCAAATGTGGCATGTCAGGGGGTCACCATCACTTAAAGCGAAAGTTCCATTTTTGGGTGGAACTCCACTTTAAGGCTTTAAAACATAATAAACGTCTCAGCCCAGATGGATTTTCTGCTTCCTACTACAAGATATGTTCTGATATATTATCTCCTATCCTAACTGAGGTCTTCAATACATTGTTAAGGGGACACTATTTTCGTTCAGAATCCTTAATGGCCATCATTTCCATGCTTCCCAAATCTAAATCTGATACAACCTCTTGGACAAATTACCATCCTATTTCGCTTCTTAATATTGACATTAAACTTTTAGCTAAAATACTTGCCACCCTGCTTGAATCAAGTAATAGGTGAACTTGTTCATCGAGATCAAGTTGGGTTCATCCCCTTTGCGCAAAGCAAGTGATAATATTTGTATAGCTTCTTTACTCGCCCATTTTGCTAAATCCAGATGTCTATCTGTGTGTTTTTTATCGCTTGATATAATAAAAGCATTTGACACTGTCTCATGACCTTACTTACAATATATTCTTCAAAAATGGGGGTTTGGACAGCAAATTTTGAAGTGGATTTCATCCTTTTATGACAAGCGGAATGCATTTATCAAATATGTTGGTTTTAAATTGGAAGGCACCCGTCAAGGATGTCCTCTCTCCCCCCACCTATTTGCACTCCTCATTGAACCCTTGGCCCATTTAATTAGATCTGATCCAAACATAAAAGGTATTGAATTAGCTGGATGTCATCATAAAGTATGTCTTTTTGCAGATCTCCCCATATAACAGCATCTAATCTCTGCTCTGTCCTAAACCCTTTTTGGAAAACATTTCGGGCTTAACAGTTAACTATCAAAAATTTACTGCACTCAACATTTCCTTGTCTCCTTCAGACCTTTAGTTTGCTAAAGATTCACTTCCCTTCTCTTGGACACCTCATAGACTTCCATACCTAGGAATACAACTCACTGCTAAGATATCTGACTTATACTCAGCTAACTTACCTCCATTACTAAAATAGGTTACTGAATTATTATAACAATGGTGCTCTATCCCGGATAGGCAAAATTAATGTAATTAAGCTATACTGCTCAAGTTTTTATATCTTCCTAGAGTTGCCCATCCCAGTTTCATCTCATTTTTTACCGCTTAGCTGCAGGGCAGTATGCCAACATGATAATGACCCCAAACACACCTCCAAGATGACCACTGCCTTGCTAAAGAAGCTGAGGGTAAAGGTGATGGACTGGCCAAGCATGTCTCCAGACCTAAAACCTATTGAGCATCTGTGGAGCATCATCAAACGGAAGGTGGAGGAGAGTAAGGTCTCACATCCACCACCTTTTTGATGTTGTCATGGAGGAGTAGAAGAGGACTCCAGTGGGAACCTGTGAAGCTCTGGTGAACTCCATGCCCAAGAGGGTTAAGACAGTGCTTAAAAATAATGGTGGCCATGCAAAATATTGAAAATTTGGGCACAATTTGGACATTCTTACTTAGGGGTGTACTCACTTTTGTTGCCAGTGGATTAGACATTAATGGCTGTGTGTTGAGTTATTTTGAGGGGGGACAGAAAATTTACACTGTTATACAAGCTGTACACTCACTACTTTATATTGTAGCAAAGTGTAATTTTTTTCAGTGTTGTCACATGAAAAGATATAATAAAATATTTACAAAAATGTGAGGGGTATACTCACTTTTGTGAGATACTGTATGTATTTTGTGTATATTTTGTATTCAGTACAAGCGCAATATTGTTTTGCAGTTTTTGTTTTTAATATATACCTCTAATGCCACGTACACACGATCGGAATTCTCGTCGGAAAAAACTCTGATGTTTTTTCCAACGGAATTCCGACGGAATTCTGCTCAAGCTGTGTTGCCTACACACGATCACACCAAATTCCGACGGTCAATAACACAGTGGCATAAAACACGTTTGACAGCACTATAAAAGGGAAGGTTAATGCTTCCGAGCATGCGTCAAATTGTTTCCGAGCATTGAGTCAGAATTTTGCGTGTCGGAATTGCATACACACGATCGGAAAATCCGATAGAAAGGTTTTCCATCGGAAAAATTGAGAACAGGTTCTCAATTCAAAGTCCGTCGGAAATTCCGACAGAAAAAGACCGTTGGGCATACAAACGGTCGGAAAATCCGATGAAAAGCTCACATCGGACTGTTTCCATCGGTACGTTCCGTGTGTACGCCGCATTAGATTGCTCTCCTTATTACTGCTCTTGCAAATTGAATCAATAGTCACTAGCTTACTTTTTTCCTTCTGATGGAATTTTCGAATGCTTTCGATGTAACACTTTATTGGTTTATTCGTTGCTCTACTTGTTACGTTTTTACATTGTTATGTACTCATCATGTTCATAAATCAATATGTTTAGCTTTTATGCTATTTGAATATTGTATCCTTGTAGGTACTCAATTTGTCAATCTTTGTTATATTTAAAAAATAATAAACAAATTTGCAGAGAAAAAAAAAAACAACCCTAAAACCATCACATTGATACAGATTGCCCACAACCCCACATTTCCTGACACCCTCCCATTCCAGTATACCCCATTATTCCCTAAATGTTTAAAATATAGACTATGATTTTAGTAGAAATTGGCTAGCTTTAGGATAGTATGCAAGCTTGATTTGAATACATAGCAAACAGAGAGGCAAAGAAGTTTTTTGCAATAAAAAAATAAAGTGTATTATAAGACAATAGCTAAGAATATTGAGTGGCTAGAGAGTATGTCAGTAGCTTGGTCAGGCCACACATTTAGAGGGAGAGAACAGGTGGATGCAATCTTGAAATACAAATTAAAGTGTAATATCTATCTGAAAGACAGTAGACACAATTATTTTATGCTAGCTGGATAGTATGTAAGTAGTCTGGTAAGGCTGCAAATTAAAACGGAGAGGCAAGCTGCATCTTAAAATAAACAGGGCATATAATCTGAAAGACATTAGACACAAGTAGAAACAAAGCAAGTTGTATTATGAAATAAGCAGAGTGTATTATCTGAGACTGAGAGACAATAGTCACACCAATGGCGTCACTAGGGTTGGTGTCACCTGGTGCGGTAATACATGGTGTCACCCCCCGGCACTAAGCAGGCTAGCTGGATCGGGGTGGTGGATAGAGTAGGAATTGGATTGGGGAAATGGATGGAGCCAGGATGGGATCAGGTGATGGATGGAGCTGGGATGGGATCGGGGATGGATGAAGCCAGGATAGGATTGGGGGATGGATGGAGCTGGGATGGGATCAGAGGCGATGGATGGAGCGGGGATAGGATCAGGGGGATAGATGGAGTGGAGATGGGATCAGGGGGGTGGATGGGGGTGGGATGAGGGGGATGAATGGAGCAGGGATAGGATCAGGGGGATGGATGGAGGGGGGGATGGGATCAGGGGGGGGTGGATGGAGGGGGGATAGGATCAGGGGGATGGATGGAGCCGGGATGGGATCAGGGGGGATGGATGGAGCTGGGATGGGATCAGGGGGATGGATGAAGCCAGGTTGGAATCAGGATTAGGGGGGATGGCTGGAGCGGGTATGGGATCGGGGGCTGGGTGGAGCTGGGATGGGATCGGGGGAATGGATGAAGCCGGGATGGGATCGGGGGAAATAATGGAGCCAGGATGGGATCAGGGGGCATGGATAGAGCCGGGAGGGGGTCAGGGGGAATTGATGGAGCCAGGATGGGATCAGGGGGTGGATGGAGCGGGTATAGGATCAGGGGGGATGGATGGAGCGAGGATGGGATCAGTGGGGATGGATGAAGCCGGGATGGGATTGAGGGGATGAATGGAGCCGGGATGAGATAAGGATCAGGGGAGATGACTGGAGCAGGTAAGGGATCAGGGGGATGGATGGAGCGGGGATGGGATCGGGGGATGGATGGAGCCATGATGGTATTAGGATCAGGGGGATGGATGAGCGGGTATGGGATCGGAGGGTGGGTAGAGCTGGGTGGGATATTTGATTTGGGGGGGTTAAAGGATATGTGTTAGGGGGTGCATTGGGACAGGAGAAATATTGCGCTGGGAGGAGGGGGTCAAACTTCAAATCTGCCAACCCTCCTACTTCTAGTACAAGTCCTCTCTAAACCAAAACAAAGAGCACCCCCTAGCACCTATTCTCTAACCCCCTAAAATCACTCCTGGCAGCATAATTGTTACCTGCCAATGCTCCCCCAACCCCTCCTCTGCAATACTCCTTTGGCATACCTCAGGGCAGGTGCTGTTGCGTGGATGGTGTCCCTCCTCATCCTCCGCTCTTCCTCCTGGCCTGTGTACACGTCAGAGCCAAGGAGGAAGCAGCAGCGAGTGCAGCTGGCGGGGTCAGAGATCTGATTGCGGCTGCGCCGTGTGGAGGTGTGGGTGGGGACGGTCGGACCCCGCGCACCCAGTCTGTCTCTGCCTCACTTCCTCCTCCCCAGTCTCCCCGCATATCGCATGGAACAGAGGAGATTCCGGAAATGGAAGGAGGGAGCCGCGGCGCCCCTCTCAATGCGGCGCTGTTGCCAGTCTGAGCCGGGTGTCATCCTCTGGTGGGTGTCACCTGGGTGCAGGCCGCACCCCCATAGCAATGCCACTGAGTCACACAAATTTCAAAGTGACTGCACAATATGTAACCAGCTTGTCTAGACCACAAATGAAGATGGAGAAAAGAGGCATTTTTCACCTTAAAAACATTAATTGACACACAATAGCTACAACTATTTTTGAGCACCAGAATTGGCCACAAACTTTGAGGCACAAAGCAAAATTTACTTTGGAGAAAACATTAGAAAGTTTGCAGCCAAAGATAAGCTGTGGAAACATTGTGCATCATGTTCAGAGTGCTGGATCAACAAAATAGGCCAGAAATTTAGAGATACAAAGCAGGATTTACCTTGCAACAAGCATTATAAATTTTGCAGCTGAAGTCAAGCTGTGAAAAGCTGTGTATCATTTTACAGCACTGGAATAAGCCCAGCAAGGGAGGCAGAAGCTGGTAATGGTGAAAGGTATCAAACTCTTTATTTTTTTTTCGGCCGGATGATACAAAACAGTGTAGTCTGTAGCATTTTAATGAATATGAACCACACTGTCAGGGAACAGGCAGATTTGCCTCTCTGTAATAAAATGCCTGTTGCACTAAAGAGCCTCTCAGACAGCTCACTTGCTGAATTGCAAGCTAGAGGCTCCAGCTAATACTGTATATGCTTTAGTCTGAGCATGTGCTTTGGGTGCTGCCTGTGATTGCTGCCCTAAGCTGGACCTAACCACTGAGGCCTAAAAATATTCACTGTCACCGCTGCTCTTCCTTTTATGGATCAGAGACACATTAGTCATCAGAAGGGACCCTGCCATATTCAGAGAATGCAGCAAAGAAATCTCTACGTAACACTTATTTAAAATGACAAATTTTAGGCTCCCTCTGGAATGGTGGTGGAAGATAGGCCAGTTTACCCTTCAGGGATCTAATAGTGTAGCCAACCAATAGCGATCTCTTTCCCTGATGGCCAAAAACCTAAGGTCCTTGCATGTGTATTTTAGCATAAAGACCCCATTCACCACAAATTGCATGCAGCAAAGGAGTGAGAGTACTTGGTGTCACTAAGAACAGCACAGTCTTCAACCATCTCACCCCACCCATGTACAACACCCAGGTTTTTGTGTGGGGGTGAAACATCCCCCTAACCTCCTACCTATCCTGCTCATATTCCTTCTCAGCCTTCTGCTGCCTCTATTTCAGAAGGATATAAATAGCGGGTAAAAGTTGTTGTTGGCCTTGGGACAGCAGCAAGTCTTCCTCTTCCTCTTGCTTCTGTGTCTCTATTCCTGGTCTATTATGTCATGTGCCTCAAAAAGGACTGTATTGCAAATCTCTGCCTCTTTACAGCTCACCAGTGTCAAACCAACACCCCTCACTATAAAAGGAGGAAACCCCTTTTTATAGTGTGGGGACTGGCACATAACAAAGCTCCTATTTTGTGCCATTCTAACCCTGCTGACTGCAGTTGTAAGGTCCAGCAGGCATTATGGATCTGCCGAACCATAAACCCAAGCTCAATTTCTAATCTTACTATGATTTAAACTGAGACTTGGCAAATCGGTTAATTAAGCATATGCTTGATTAACTTTTTTCCGTTTTCTACAAAGAAAAGCTAAGCTTTGTTGGCTTTCACACAAAGTAACAAATCTTGGTGTAAGAAGCAAATGTTATGACACCCTGTGGAAATCATGTGCAACCCTATTTGCCCCTGATTGTTACAAGCAATAAAAGAATCTGGTTGGAATTGAGCCATGTTTTACCACTATACTGTAAACTGGACCATTTCAAGTTTTAAATTACATCAGGATTTTTCAGATCTGGGAGAGAGTGTATTTTCAAATAAACAAACATATACATATCTGTTTCTGTTTATCTATTCCAGGTATAATAATTTCTATTGTATTATGTTTTCCCTGTGTGATCAGAGTAGGATAATATTTGCTTCGCATGGCTTGCAATGAATCCCTAAGCCATCAGGAACCTGGATGGCCCCAGGATGCGCTCTTGTGTGAAGTGTTTGCACTTGCAGCTGTCTCTCATCACTCCAGAATACAGACAGAAGCTCTTTAAGTGTGTGAAGCACACAAAATAAACTTCTGTCACTATCCATCTGATGAGAAGATGATAGAAGCTCTATTCAAAGAACATCTCTGCAAAACCAGAGGATGAGTACCCAATCTTGTCCCCTTCTGCGTATATACAGATGGCAAGCAACAGAGCTCCTATTAAAAAAGTCAGATAATTAATTTTCTATTTCCCAAACCTAACAAAAAGTAATACATATTACCAATTCTTGAAATAGTGTTCAATATTTTGTACCTTTCATCAATGTCATTAATATTAAAAAGTAAACATCTACGTGTTCAAGCATCTATATTCATATGTATGTACTGAATCTATGTAACCCAACTGCATAAACAGCTGGGTTACTTTCATACTTTTATGTTCACTAGCTATGAAGCAGGGGAAAAATGTGGAAGTTAAAGGGTAACGCCACTTTCATGGAAAAATCTAGCAAATATAAAAAAAATAATATACTGTATCATATACAATTGCTACACAAGCCATATTATAACCTAATGTTATTCAAAATTACCCTTAAATTTTCTGTAAAATTAAATGCAATAAGGCAACCTGGAGGCCTTCTGTACACAACAGTGTACAGAACGCTTCCAAAAATGTAATTTCCTGCTTGGGTGAATAAATTAAATTTTTTGTTGTGATACTACCTAGGGGGTAATAACTTCTTAAGGGATGCAGACACTCCAAGTTGTAGTATTAGAACACATAAGGTACATCAGCTGATAAAAATGAATTAGTCACTCAAATTCAGAATCATTCTGCACAGGACATGTCTAACAAAGAGCTATTCCTTCAGAGCGGAAAGAGGCAGCAATCTGCAACAAAGTTTGTTAAAATCCTTGCACAAACAAACTGAAAAAAAACATCAATTGCAGCCACTGTGCCATCAAACGAAGCTACTGTGCCCATCAAGCACAGCCACTGTGCCCATCAAACGCAGCCACTGTGCCCATCAAGCACAGCCACTGTGCCATCAAATGCTGCCACTGTGCCCATCAAGCGCAGCCACTGTGCCCACAAAACGCAGCCACTGTGCCATCAAATGCTGCCACTGTGCCACTCCAAATGCAGCCACTGTGCCCATCAAACACAGCCACTGTGCCATCAAAAGCTGCCACTGTGCCATCAAACACAGCCACTGTCCCCATCAAACAAAGCCACTGTGCCCATCAAGCGCAGCCACTGTGCCATCAAATGCAGCTACTGCACCCATCAATTGTTGCCAGTGTGCCCATCAATTGCCGCTACTGTGCCCCATCAAATGCTGCCAGTGTGCCCATCAAACGCAGCTACTGTGCCCCATCAAATGATGCCAGTGTGCCCATCAATTGCCGCTACTGTGCCGCATCAAATGCTGCCAGTGTGCCCATCACTTGCCGCTACTGTGCAACCATCAAATGCTACCAGTGTGCCCATCAATTGCCGCTACTGTGCCCCATCAAATGCTACCCGCGTGCCCATCAATTGCCGCTACTGGGCCCCATCAAATGCTGCCCGTGTGCCCATCAATTGCCACTACTGTGCCCCATCAAATGCTGCCCATCAATTGCTGCTACTGTGCACCATCTAATGCTGCCAGTGTGCACTGCCCAGGACTAACCTGTCTCGCAGCAGGTCAGCGGCGGTGTCCTGCATGCTCCTCAATGTCTTCTTCTGTCCTCTCTATTAGGCGTCCAATCAGAGTGCCTGACGTTTCAGCCAGTCAGGTGACAGGTAACAGACCCAAGCACCTGATTAGCTGAGAGGAGATTCAGTGTTAGCAAAGCAAATTCCTTCGCTTTGCTAACACACAGCTGAGTGAACAGTGAACGCACAGCATTGCACCCGCTGTTCATCTTTTTGGGCGCCTATTAGAGCCTACGGCTTTAATCAAGTGCTTCCAAAAAACACTCCGCAGCTGTAATTCAGGGGGTGTCAGCTGCGACCATAAATTCATGCAATGCATGAATCTATTTATGGTGATAGATTGGTGCCAGGAGAGAGGGGGCTCATGCGCCCTTTATAAACACACCGCCACTGCCTTTCAGTGTACATTGATCAAAGAAAAAGAAAAATAGCTGCGCTGTTAGTGAAACATAAAACCGGTGGTAAACCAGTGCTAGATTGAAAACTGATAATAAATATGGCCAGGGACCCTGTGTGTGTATTCCCTCTCATTTTTGGGTGATACTTGATATCCATTCGTGAGCCCCCTTTGGATCATATCATTGGTTCATTGGCTGCATATCGCTCCCTGTGTTTGACACCATTTGAGCTGCTGTCTCAGACTCCTGTGGACAAAGGCCCCGGCTGGGTGTTTAGCCGCAAGCTCTTGTTGCTTGCCTTTTGGTAAGCACAATTTATTTGGTGTTCGGCACATATTGGTGGTGGAAGATTACACATTCATATTTCTCTTCATTTCAATCAATGCAATTTGTTTGATCAGCATTATATAATTTATGGACACAGCACCAATCTCCCTGTTTAAAGAGTCTTGCCACACAGGCTATGTATTTATCTCACATTATTAGTTGCTGCTTCATTTTAGTTAAGTTAATTTGTGTTAGAGCGCGGTATTCCCCCTCATTATTCCTATAATGCCGCGTACACACAATCGGACTTTCCGGCGGACTTGGTCTAGACTTGGACTAGAGTCCGCCGGACAATCCGACTATGTGTGACTTAGAAAGAAGTTTTGACTCAAAATTATCCGCCGGACTCGGACTGTGCTAGTCCGCGGGACTTTTTGGCCCCCCCACGCCAAAGCACCTTGTCCCCATGTTGATGAGGACAAGGGCCTCTTCCTGACAACCTTAGCCATTGGTTGTCGGTGTCTGCGGGCAGGGGGCTTATCCCGACCCCCCACCATATGTGAATGAGTATGGGGTACGATGTACCCCTACCCATTCATCTGGGTAAAAAAAGTGTACATAAAAAAACACAACACAGGTTTTTTAAATACTTTATTAGACAGCTCCGGGGGTCTTCTCTTCTTCCGTCTTCGGGGGTCTTCTCGCCGGACTCCTCTGCTATCTTCTGCTCTTTTACCGCTAGCGCTTTTACTAGTGGTGGAGCCCGGCTTTCTCCTTGGTCGCCATCCGGGGGTCTTCTTACGACTTCGGGAGTCTTGTCTCACTCTTCGGTTCTTCTTGCCGAGCCTCCGCTTTCTTCTTCCAGCTCTTTTACTAGCGTTGGCCCGGTCTTCTGCCACTGTCGCTGCTGCCCTCTGCTTCTTCTGCTTCTTCTTCTTCTTTCTTCTCCCGATGTCGACACGACGCTGTCTCCGCTTGTAATGGCCGCGACGTGTTGCGTGGCCACTTATATAGGGACAAGGGGCGTGGTCACCGGATCATGTCACATGATGACCTGCCCCTTATGATGTCACAGTCCCAGCATTCTCCGGGACTGTGACATCATAAGGGGGCGGGGTCACCATGTGACATGATCCGGTGACCCTGCCCCTTGTCCCTATATAAGTGGCCGCGCAACACGTCTCGGCCATTTCAAGTGGAGACAGCGTCGTGTCAACATCGGGGGCCCCCCTTTCCCCAAAGCACCCCCCCATGTTGAGGGCATGCAGCCTGGTACGGTTCAGAAGGGGGGGGCGCTCGCTCGTCCCCACCCCCAAAAATTTGTCAAAAGTGTCCGATAAACTGATACAGCTAAAAATTGCAGATCACCGCCTTTACTAGTAAAAAAAAAAATAATAATTAAAATGCCATTAAAATGCCATTAAAATGCCATAAATCTTTCCCATAGTTTGTAGACGCTATAACTTTTGCGCAAACCAATCAATATACGCTCATTGCATTTTTTTTACCAAAAATATGTAGACAAGTATATATTGGCCTAAACTGATGAAGACATTTTTTTTTTTTTTTTTTTTAAAGATGTGGGTATATTTATTATAGCAAAAAGTTAAAAAAATAAATTTTTTTCAAAATTGTAGTTCTTTTTTGTGTATAGCGCAAAAAATAAAAACTGCAGGGGATCAAATAGCACCAAAAAAAGCTCTATTTGTGTGAAAAAAAATATTTCGTTTGGATACAGCATAGCATGACCACGCAATTACCAGTTAAAGCGATGCAGTGCCAAATTGTAAAAAGTGCTCTGGTCAGGAAGAGGGTAAAACCTTCCGGGACTGAAGTGGTTATATATCGTGCCTGGGGGGCCCCCTTAATGTGCCTGTAAAGTAGCGCATTTGTAGCATATACAGAACATGCTACAGCAAAACTGACATTTATAAAGAAAAAAAATCCCATTTAAAATGACTTGGGGTTACAATTGCTGGCACCTGGCTATTATAAAATAAAGAAAAAATGGACAAAAAGCGGCCCCATCCACATGGCATCAGGGTGTCACAGGAGGGGACCCGGTGATGTAATTGGGTGGCCCCGCCCTTGCCTATATAAGAGCTGTCAAAAGGAAGAGAGCACATACGTCAGGTAGCCTCCAATAGAGCAGATCGTTTTAATTTTTCCTATTTTTTGAGTCAGTCAGGTGGCGTGATTGATGGGGGATTACATCGCGGGGCACTTTTTTTTTTTTTCATAAAGAATTTGTAAAAAACGTTTTTTTACTTTTTTACACTTTTTTGGTGAATGGGTAGGGGTATGATGCACCCGATACCCATTCACATGCGGGGGGGGGGGGGGGGGGGGGGGATCTGGGGACCCTGGCAACCACAGCCCAAAGGTTGCCTTTTTTTTTTGTCAGGTGTCAGCGGGGAAACCCATTGACTTCTGATGATTAGTTGGTTGTTAAGGACGCCGCCGGCTTCCCGACCCCATTCCTTAACCACTATAGACCCGCGCTATAGCCAAATGACGGCTACAGCGCGGATCTATTGTGCCGGGACTACGTCTATTGACGTCGTCCCGGACACAATGCTGCCTGCGCGCCCCCTGAAGGGCGTGCGCGGCGCGCTCTGTGATCAGCGAGTCTGTGAGACTCGCTGGATCACAGATCCGAGTAAGGGGTCGATCCCGACCCCTTACCACGTGATCAGCTGTCAGCCAATGACAGCTGATCATGTGATACTAACAGAGCCGGTAATCGGCTTTTTTTCCTCCTCGCGCTGACAGTGCGAGGAGAAAAAAGAAAAAAGCCGATCACCGGTGGCAGTGAGAGGGACATCAGTCCCTCTCACTGCAATGTGCCCAGCGATGTGCCAATACATTGTGCCCACCTTTGCCCCATTAAAGTGCCCCTACCAGTGCCCACACTCCCATCTCTCAGTACCATCTCTCAGTGCCCACAGTGCCATCTCTCAGTGCCCACAGTGCCATCTCTCAGTGCCCACAGTGCCAGTGCTGCACATCAGTGTTACCTGCCAGTGCTCATCTGTGTCACCTACCAGTGCCCATCAGTGCCCATCAGTGCCACCCATCAGTGCCCATCAGTGTCATCCATCAGTGCCCATCGGTGCCACCCATCCGTGCTACCCATCCGTGCCACCCATCCGTGCCACCCATCCGTGCCACCCATCCGTGCCCATCAGTGCCATCTTTGCTGTCCCCATAAGTACCGACTTATCTGTCCCCACCAGTGCAGCCTATCAGTGCCCACCAGTGCAGCCTATCAGTGCCCACCAGTGCAGCCTATCAGTGCCCACCAGTGCAGCCTATCAGTGCCCACCTGTGCCGCCTCATCAGCGCATATCAATGAAGCAGAAAAATTACCAAATTACCAAACTATTAAACATGATTTATTTATTTTTTTAATTTTTTTCCATTTTTTTTGTTTGCTTCGCAAAAAATAAAAACCCCAGCTGTGATTAAATACCACCAAAAGAAAGCTCTATTTGTGGGAAAAAAATGATAAAAATTTAATTTGGGTACAGTGTTGTATGACCGCGCAATTGTCATTCAAAGTGCGTCAGCGCCAAAAGCTGAAAATTGGTCTGGTCACGAGGGGGGTTTAAGTGCAAAGTAATCAGGTGGTTAACAACCAAACAAGCTGTAAACCTTTTAAAAAGGACTTTTTTTTTATTTAAATGAACAAGATTGGGGGTGCTGCTGCTGTATTTAAGCCAATAAATAATGTAAAAGTAAAGAAAAGAAAATTATACATTCTAAGTATGTAATGCCAGAATAAGGTGTTCCTGACGTTGTCTGCAAGAATAATACTTTCCATAACGCTGCATATAGCTTAAAGTTATCTCTAAGCAGTAATTTGAAGGATTGTTTTTGTTTCCATGTCACCCTAAAAGCTGCATAAAAAGAAGGACTCCCTACTAGGGATGGGCTATCTGTTCGAGTCGAACATTGGCTGTTCGCCTGTTCGCCATACAGCGAACAATTTGGAGGTGTTCGCGGCAAATTCGAAAAACCGCGGAACACCCTTTAAAAGTCTATGGGAGAAATCTAAAGTGCTAATTTAAAGGTTAATATGCAAGTTATTGTCATAAAAAGTGTTTGGGGTGGCGTGGCTTGGCGTGCAACCGAGATGGCAGCGGAGATGGCAGCTCCGGAGAAGCCGCAGCCTAAACACCCACTCTTCGACACTATCAACCCCTGATAATGAGCAAACTGGGCTACCGAACACCGCACACCAGGTCTCGGAAGTCAGCGGCGGCATTAAAAGGACAGAATATATCCGAAATCTTCAAAAGTCAGTCCCGTTCACTGTCTGGAAGCACAGGCCCCAAAATGGCGCTGACACGTGTCTCGGAAGACTTCAGTGAAGATTCGCAATCGGCGGCTGAGGATAACGGTAGGGGACCCTCACACCCCAACCTCCCCCTGACATACTCAGACATGGCCATCATTGCAGCAGACATAAAATCATCTTTTTCAGCGGCCATCACGGATCTTAAATTCAGCTTTTTAGTTCTGAATGACTGCATGGTAGCCGCTGAATCTGCTGGGAAACTGATAGAAAGGGCAATTCATAGGCTGGATAGAGTCACCTTCTCACACTCGAATCATTTTATTGAAATGAACAGACACCTGGAGGACCTTGATAACAGGGGGAGAAGGTGTAATATAAGGGTCAGGGGGATACCCGAGACAGTCGAAACTGACCAAATCAACCCGGCCCTCAGAAGAGTGTTCAATAGTCTATTAGAGAGACCAGAGGATACTGACATAGAATTTGTCCGGGCACACAGGGCCCTGAGAGCCGCGTGACGTAATCTGCTGCCTGCAGAGCTTTACACTGAAAGAGGAGATAATGCAAAAAGCGCGCAGAAACAAACAAATTGTATTTAACGGTGAAACCATAATGCTCTTTCATGACCTTTCCCAAATAACACTGAGGAACACGAGAGCCCTACGCCCGCTGCTGGACAAGCTCCGAGAGAAAGATCTCAGGTACACTTGGCTATTTCCATTTGCCCTGATAGTGACATACAACGGCAGACAACATGCCTTGAGGTCGCCTGAGGACTTAGACAAGTTCTGGTCTGCCCTGCGCCTAAGTCGAGCTACCAGAATGGTACCAAGAATTCCGTTTACCCCCTTTGGAACGTAGCCCCCCAAGCTCACTGCTGAATTCGCCTGAGAAAAGGCAACAAAAAAATTGAAGCCGCTCCGTGCTGAAGGTTCCATGGCGGGCACACCGAACAACAACAGAGCCCACACTTCCAGGGCACAAGATGAAGGTATCTAATTCACCCGGAACATGTTGCACACCTGAGGCTATGAAAGCATATGTCTTCTCGTTTACTTCCCCTAGCATACCTCCTACCTGCACTGATACCCTCTACGCTCCTGTGCTAGGCTTGTATCAGACTTACCCGGGGTCCCCATCCACCTTTTAGACACATGAGGAGCAGACCCTTCACCACAACACCACAAATCGGGATGAACAGAACGGACGTTGTGACACCACCATGGCAACTCAGCTATCCAGAACAACTGAAGCAAGAACGACCGCATGTACACATACTTTAAAAATGCCAGAAATTACCACTTATACCATAGGTTACCCTAAGCATACTTACCTGGACTTCAACTGACCACAGATATGAACGATAGCTTACATGCCATTGGACATGATACCATTCCAGCTTACAATGCATATCCTTGAACTATGTTCAATATACCAAGGCATTTGCCATGTGGGTTGGGAACCAACATGGGTGGTTTACCTTACCCAAGAACACTGTACAAGGAAATGATACGTGCCTTCACCACATCACACAACTACACAACTTAGATGGCTGAGAAGATTAGTACAGATGAAGGGGACAGAGAAGACAGAGAAGCAAAAATTAATTTTTCCCTTATTTATTTATTTTTGTCCACAGATATGGCCCTCGGGCTGTGTGACATGCTAAGTCGCTCCCTTTAACATTTTGCATGTCTGTTCTGAAAGTTATGTTAGTTTGCCTGTTTGACCTATTAAACTGTTAAGTTTTGTCCATTGATGTTTGAGAGCTCATTGCCCAATGGACCTCATAGTGTCGAAGTGCTGCATCAGCACCTTACTGTAAATCAATGCTACAGGCTGCGGCCTCCCTTCCTCTTCACTTTGTGACCACAACTTAATACCTAGACAATCCGCCTGGTTTGAACGATCAGAGTGGTTTGCCGCCTTCCTCTACCCCCCCCCCCCCCAGAGTGTGCCCCGCCGAGGCTATTTGTCACGGCAGGATACACTATCTAGCACCTAGACGATAGTATAACTATTGAATAGGTTTGAATCTAAATACTCTTATATCTGCTCCCCTCTATACCCCTGAACTGCTCATATAGTTTGATTGGTGGTTGCACAGGGTACACTTACAACATAACCATTTTATGACATTGGTTGCTGTTTTATACCTTTACTATTATACCTTATACCTATACTATTTCTTAGTGTTGTCCACAGGTCCTATCTCTCTGAGTCTTTCCACATTTGCACCATGGCTTACTCCAAAAATGGGTCCAAAGGCCACAGTGATCTCCCATAATGTGCAAGGATTGAATATTCCAGAAAAAAAGGTTGTCTCTGTTAAGGGAACTCAAGAAAGGTAGGCCGCACTTTGCGTTTCTGCAAGAAACTCACTTTAAATCTCAAAAAATACCCAGGCTCACTGATTAATTTTTCACTGAATCATACCACGCTACTAATGACCAGGCAAAAACGAAAGGGGTTTCGATACTGATAAGTAGAGAAGCATCTTTTGCTCTAACAGATAAACTGATAGATCCAGAAGGAAGATTTATCTTCCTCAAAGGCCAATACAATGGTAACTCCATAACATTGGCTAATGTATACTTTCCCAACAAACTCCACCTGACTTTTTGTAGAAAATTAATTAGAGAGTTAGAGGGATTCAGCTCAGGATGCATTATCCTGGGGGGAGATTTTAACCTCCCTCTGAATCCGCTATACGACACCTCCACAGGCAAATCACATATGACCTACAGGATACTGAAAGCATTCAAAAAGCTCCTACATTCCCTACACTTAATAGATTCATGGCGCTTTCTCCACCCTGAAGGTAGAGATTACACGTTCTACTGAGCACCCCATGCCAAATACACTAGGATTGATTACCTATTTGTCTCTCGCAGGGACTTGCACCTACTATCTGGAGCTGAGATAGGGATCCAATCACTTTCGGATCACTCTCCCATCTCCCTTACACTCACATCTCAACCCCCACGGAAGGGACCCCCTACATGGAGACTGAACTCATCTCTATTGTCTGACCACACACTGCTACCTGAGATCACTTCTCGTCTAAAGGATTACTTTAAACACAACACCACACAGGGCATGGACCCCTTAATGATCTGGGAGGCCCACAAATGCAACATCAGAGGAATTTTATTGAAAATGGGAGCCCAACGTAAAAGAGAAAGGGAGAAAGAAATCACCAAACTTACAGACAGAATTTCAAAGCTGGAGACTTTACATAAACACTCTCTGACCACAACCGCAGCGACTGAATTATTAGAGTTACGGAAAACATTACAGCAGACACTGGAGGTTATATCCAAAAGATTTCTATTTTTCAAGAGGAAAGTATATTACGAATATGGTGACAAGACTGGCAAATTCCTAGCTAGAGCCCTGAAAGGTCCAAGACTTAGAAACAAAATATTGGGTATCACTAACAAGGAAGGTAAACTAGACATAACAGATGACCTGATATCCCAGCACTTCCAAGACTATTATGGAAAACTTTACAATCTTCCCCAACAGCACAAACCTGCAGAAGTGGTAGGGACTAGACAACAGGCCATACAGGATAATTTAGTTACTTCTAAACTCCCTAAATTATCGGACATAGACTCTGAACTTCTCGACCACCCTATAGGCACTGACGAAGTCAAGCTTGCAATTCAGGACCTGAAAACAGGGAAAAGTCCAGGCCCAGATGGATACACGTCTATCTATTATAAAACATTTACCGACATATTGACAAACCCCTTTACGAAAGCACTGAACTCTTTCATGGTTCCCAGAGAAAACACCCCAACACTCCTAGAGGCTCACATCACAGTGCTGCCAAAACCAGATAAAGATCCATCCCATTGCACGAGCTACAGACCAATCTCTTTGCTGAATTTAGATGTGAAAATAATGGCAAAAACTGTTGCTAACAGACTGAAACCCTTCTTACACACACTAATTGGCCAGGAACAAGCAGGCTTCATGCCGGGTAGGGAGGCGAAGGATGATGTCACCAATTTACTTAACCTTATCCATGTGCCCCACGTGCGAAAAATCGAAAGCCTTCTCCTCTCTACTGACACGGAGAAGGCCTTCGATAGAGTA
Organism: Lithobates sylvaticus; assembly: GCA_028564925.1. NCBI lineage: Eukaryota > Metazoa > Chordata > Amphibia > Anura > Ranidae > Lithobates > Lithobates sylvaticus. The sequence continues at coordinate 138,180,989 of CM053033.1, forward strand.
GCCTGGGATTTCATGATGGAGACATGCAAGCATATAGGACTAGGCTCACATATGCTATCCTGTATAGAGACCCTATACAGGAACCCAACGGCAAAACTCTGCATTAATGGAACTTTGTCAGACACAGTAAAAATTGCCAACGGCACGAGACAAGGGTGTCCATTGTCGCCCATTTTATTCATAGTCTCGCTAGAACCCTTCATCAGGAAACTAAGGTCAAATCCAGACATCCAGGGTTTTCATATAGCAAATTCAGAATATAAGATAGCCGCCTATGTGGACGATTTGCTTTTCTTCTTAACGAATCCGCACGTATCCCTCCCAAACCTCCTACAGGAATTTTCCCTGTACGGCTATATCTCCAACCTGAAGATTAACCTGTCCAAGTCGGAGGCCCTTAATATAAGCATACCAGAGCAAACACTTAAGCCAGTACTAGACAATAGCCCCTTTAAATGGGTAAATAGAGCGCTCAGATATTTGGGAGTACGGCTGACCCCGCAAATTTCTCAGATGTTCAAGCGCAACTTTCCTCCACTTTTCAAAATGATAGCTGCAGACTTGGCGAGTTGGCACCCCAGAAACTTCTCATGGTTTGGTAGAGCTGCCATCTGTAAAATGGTAGTTCTGCCCAAGCTACTGTACCTTTTTAGGACCCTTCCAATAAAAATCCTGTCAGCTTTCTTAAAAAAACTACAGACACTCCAAAGCCAATTTGTTTGGGCTCACAAGTAAGGATGGGCCCGGTGCTCGATGCGAACCCACGTTCGCATCGAGCACCGGGCGTTCGCTCGCTCTGCGAGCCCAGAACTATTTTGGCCGCTCGCATCACGTTCGTGTGATGCGAGCGGCCCCGCAATGCATTGCGGCCGGCGCGGCCGACGCAGTGCATTGCTGGCTGATGATTGGCCAAGCATGCACTGTGACCCCGCATGCTTGGCCAATCACAGCCCCGGAAAATCGAAGAGCCATAATTGGCTACAGGCAGGACGCCTGTAGCCAATTACAGCTCAGGGGCTGTAGTACACGCCCCCCCCCTATAAAACGCCGCCACGCCGTCTGCGCCGGTCACATGCTGTTCCGGCGCAGATTGAGCAGGCAGATTCTGTGACACTCTGCTGCATTGAGATAGTTAGATAGATTCACTTACAGAGATTGAGTTAGATAGATTCAGTTACAAAGATTGATTGACAAAGAGGGGCTTGTAGTGTGCTCGTGGCAGGCAGGCAGAGCTCCTATATTTTGTTACCAGAAGCACCTATAGGACTTGTAGTGTGTTCGTGGCAGGCAGGCAGAGCTCCTATATTTTGTTACCAGAAGCACCTATAGGACTTGTAGTGTGTTAGTGGCAGGCAGGCAGAGCTCCTATATTTTGTTACCAGAAGCACCTATAGGACTTGTAGTGTGTTCGTGGCAGGCAGGCAGAGCTCCTATATTTTGTTACCAGAAGCACCTATAGGACTTGTAGTGTGTTAGTGGCAGGCAGGCAGAGCTCCTATATTTTGTTACCAGAAGCACCTATAGGACTTGTAGTGTGTTCGTGGCAGGCAGGCAGAGCTCCTATATTTTGTTACCAGAAGCACCTATAGGACTTGTAGTGTGTTAGTGGCAGGCAGGCAGAGCTCCTATATTTTGTTACCAGAAGCACCTATAGGACTTGTAGTGTGTTAGTGGCAGGCAGGCAGAGCTCCTATATTTTGTTACCAGAAGCACCTATAGGACTTGTAGTGTGTTAGTGGCAGGCAGGCAGAGCTCCTATATTTTGTTACCAGAAGCACCTATAGGACTTGTAGTGTGTTCGTGGCAGGCAGGCAGAGCTCCTATATTTTGTTCCCAGAAGCACCTATAGGACTTGAAGTGTGTTAGTCCCATTACACACACAGAGCTATATTTTCTTCCCAGAAGCACCTATAGGACTTGAAGTGTGTTAGTCCCATTACACACACAGAGCTATATTTTCTTCCCAGAAGCACCTATAGGACTTGAAGTGTGTTAGTCCCATTACACACACAGAGCTATATTTTGTTCCCAGAAGCACCTATAGGACTTGAAGTGTGTTAGTCCCATTACACACACAGAGCTATATTTTGTTCCCAGAAGCACCTATAGGACTTGAAGTGTGTTAGTCCCATTACACACACAGAGCTATATTTTGTTCCCAGAAGCACCTATAGGACTTGAAGTGTGTTAGTCCCATTACACACACAGAGCTATATTTTGTTCCCAGAAGCACCTATAGGACTTGAAGTGTGTTAGTCCCATTACACACACAGAGCTATATTTTGTTCCCAGAAGCACCTATAGGACTTGAAGTGTGTTAGTCCCATTACACACAAAGAGCTATATTTTGTTCCCAGAAGCACCTATAGGACTTGAAGTGTGTTAGTCCCATTACACACAAAGAGCTATACTTTGTTCCCAGAAGCACCTATAGGACTTGAAGTGTGTTAGTCCCATTACACACACAGAGCTATATTTTGTTCCCAGAAGCACCTATAGGACTTGAAGTGTGTTAGTCCCATTACACACAAAGAGCTATACTTTGTTCCCAGAAGCACCTATAGGACTTGAAGTGTGTTAGTCCCATTACACACACAGAGCTATATTTTGTTCCCAGAAGCACCTATAGGACTTGAAGTGTGTTAGTCCCATTACACACAAAGAGCTATATTTTGTTCCCAGAAGCACCTATAGGACTTGAAGTGTGTTAGTCCCATTACACACACAGAGCTATATTTTGTTCCCAGAAGCACCTATAGGACTTGAAGTGTGTTAGTCCCATTACACACAAAGAGCTATATTTTGTTCCCAGAAGCACCTATAGGACTTGAAGTGTGTTAGTCCCATTACACACACAGAGCTATATTTTGTTCCCAGAAGCACCTATAGGACTTGAAGTGTGTTAGTCCCATTACACACACAGAGCTATATTTTGTTCCCAGAAGCACCTATAGGACTTGAAGTGTGTTAGTCCCATTACACACACAGAGCTATATTTTGTTCCCAGAAGCACCTATAGGACTTGAAGTGTGTTAGTCCCATTACACACACAGAGCTATATTTTGTTCCCAGAAGCACCTATAGGACTTGAAGTGTGTTAGTCCCATTACACACAAAGAGCTATACTTTGTTCCCAGAAGCACCTATAGGACTTGAAGTGTGTTAGTCCCATTACACACACAGAGCTATATTTTCTTCCCAGAAGCACCTATAGGACTTGAAGTGTGTTAGTCCCATTACACACAAAGAGCTATACTTTGTTCCCAGAAGCACCTATAGGACTTGAAGTGTGTTAGTCCCATTACACACACAGAGCTATATTTTGTTCCCAGAAGCACCTATAGGACTTGAAGTGTGTTAGTCCCATTACACACAAAGAGCTATATTTTGTTCCCAGAAGCACCTATAGGACTTGAAGTGTGTTAGTCCCATTACACACACAGAGCTATATTTTGTTCCCAGAAGCACCTATAGGACTTGAAGTGTGTTAGTCCCATTACACACAAAGAGCTATATTTTGTTCCCAGAAGCACCTATAGGACTTGAAGTGTGTTAGTCCCATTACACACACAGAGCTATATTTTGTTCCCAGAAGCACCTATAGGACTTGAAGTGTGTTAGTCCCATTACACACACAGAGCTATATTTTGTTCCCAGAAGCACCTATAGGACTTGAAGTGTGTTAGTCCCATTACACACACAGAGCTATATTTTGTTCCCAGAAGCACCTATAGGACTTGAAGTGTGTTAGTCCCATTACACACAAAGAGCTATACTTTGTTCCCAGAAGCACCTATAGGACTTGAAGTGTGTTAGTCCCATTACACACACAGAGCTATATTTTGTTCCCAGAAGCACCTATAGGACTTGAAGTGTGTTAGTCCCATTACACACAAAGAGCTATATTTTGTTCCCAGAAGCACCTATAGGACTTGAAGTGTGTTAGTCCCATTACACACACAGAGCTATATTTTGTTCCCAGAAGCACCTATAGGACTTGAAGTGTGTTAGTCCCATTACACACACAGAGCTATATTTTGTTCCCAGAAGCACCTATAGGACTTGAAGTGTGTTAGTCCCATCACACAGAGCTCCTCTATTTTCTTTGCATAAGCACCCACAGGACTTCTAGTGTGTTAGTGGCACCACACAGAGCTCCTCTATTTTCTTTGCAGAAGCACCCACAGGACTTCTAGTGTGTTAGTGGCATCACACAGAGCTCCTCTATTTTCTTTGCAGAGGCACCCATAGGACTTCTAGTGTGTTAGTGGCATCACACAGAGCTCCTATATATTCTTCTCAGCAGCACCCACAGGACTTCTAGTGTGTTAGTGGCATCACACAGAGCTCCTCTATTTTCTTTGCAGAAGCACCCATAGGACTTCTAGTGTGTTAGTGGCATCACACAGAGCTCCTATATATTCTTTGCATAAGCACCCACAGGACTTCTAGTGTGTTAGTGGCACCACACAGAGCTCCTCTATTTTCTTTGCAGAAGCACCCACAGGACTTCTAGTGTGTTAGTGGCATCACACAGAGCTCCTCTATTTTCTTTGCAGAAGCACCCATAGGACTTCTAGTGTGTTAGTGGCATCACACAGAGCTCCTATATATTCTTTGCATAAGCACCCACAGGACTTCTAGTGTGTTAGTGGCACCACACAGAGCTCCTCTATTTTCTTTGCAGAAGCACCCACAGGACTTCTAGTGTGTTAGTGGCATCACACAGAGCTCCTCTATTTTCTTTGCAGAAGCACCCATAGGACTTCTAGTGTGTTAGTGGCATCACACAGAGCTCCTATATATTCTTTGCATAAGCACCCACAGGACTTCTAGTGTGTTAGTGGCATCACACAGAGCTCCTCTATTTTCTTTGCAGAAGCACCCATAGGACTTCTAGTGTGTTAGTGGCATCACACAGAGCTCCTATATATTCTTTGCATAAGCACCCACAGGACTTCTAGTGTGTTAGTGGCACCACACAGAGCTCCTCTATTTTCTTTGCAGAAGCACCCACAGGACTTCTAGTGTGTTAGTGGCATCACACAGAGCTCCTCTATTTTCTTTGCAGAAGCACCCATAGGACTTCTAGTGTGTTAGTGGCATCACACAGAGCTCCTCTATTTTCTTTGCAGAAGCACCCACAGGACTTCTAGTGTGTTAGTGGCATCACACAGAGCTCCTCTATTTTCTTTGCATAAGCACCCACAGGACTTCTAGTGTGTTAGTGGCATCACACAGAGCTCCTCTATTTTCTTTGCAGAAGCACCCATAGGACTTCTAGTGTGTTAGTGGCATCACACAGAGCTCCTATATTTTCTTCTCAGCAGCACCCACAGGACTACCGACTACAATGGCTGGAAGACCGCCAAGGGGAGGCAGAGCGTGCAGAGCCAAGAACACAGGGCAGGCAGGCTCTGTTTCTAGTGGACGTGGCCGTGGACGTGGACGTGGTCGTGCATCGTCATCAGCACGTGGCCATGGGACACGCGCGTCTTTGTTTTCGGCAGCTGGACATGTGGAGCCGCATCATGCTGAAGGCTTGGTAGAATGGATGACCAAGCCCTCCTCATCCTCCTCATCCTCTCTCACCCAGGCTCAGGGTACTGACAGAGCATCATCAGCCACCCCTTCCCTAGACCCACCATGTCCTCCTGAGGAGTCCCCCGAACTCTTTGAGCACAGTGTTGGGTACATGCTCCAGGAGGATGCCCAACGATTCGAAGGCTCGGATGACGATACCCAGCTTGAGGAATCTGGCAGTACAGTTCCACCAGCTGCAGCTTACTGCCAGGTTTGCTCTAGTGGTGAAGAGGGAGGGGATGATGAGGTCACTGACTCCACGTGGGTGCCTCAAGGGAGAGAGGATGAGGAGGAGGACGAGGAGGAGGAGGATGCGGCGTCACATGTCCAACGAGGCAGGATGCCCCCTGGAGGCCAGGTAGAGGCCAGCACAGCAACTGTACAACACCGCAGAGCTCCGCCTGTGCAGGGCGCTGCCTCTGCACGTTATCAGAAAAGTTCTTTGGTGTGGGCCTTTTTTGAGACGAGTGCAGCAGATCGCACCACTGCTATTTGCAATATTTGTCTCAAGCGTATCTCGCGTGGCCAAAACATCAGCCGCTTGGGCACCACAAGCATGACCAGACATATGGCGACCTGCCATGCAGCTCGTTGGCAGGCACACATAAAAGACCCACACCAAAGAACTAAGCGGACCTCTCCTTGCTCCTCCTCAGCTGGGATCTCCATCCCCACTACACCTTCAGTCCTCTCTGAAAGCTGCTCTGAGAGGACTGAAGGTGTAGAATTCGGTGTGTCACAACCAAGTACTTGCAGTACACCGACGTCCGAATGCAGCAGGCAAATTTCCCTGCCCCAGCTGCTGGACCGTAGAAAGAAGTACACTCCCAGCCATCCACATGCCCAGCGGTTGAATGCTAGCCTTGCTAAATTGCTAGCACTTCAACTGCTGCCTTTTCAGTTGGTAGACTCGGCCCCCTTCCGTGAGTTTGTTCAATGTGCGGTTCCTCAGTGGCAGGTTCCCAAACGCCACTTTTTCTCGCGGAAGGCGATTCCGTCTCTCTACCGGCATGTGGAGGGCAATGTCCATGCCTCGCTGGACAGGGCGGTCAGCGGTAAGGTGCATATTACCGCTGACTCATGGTCCAGCAGGCATGGACAGGGACGGTACCTTTCTTTCACGGCCCATTGGGTCACTCTATTGGCAGCTGGGAGGGATGCAGGACAAGGTGCAGTAGTGTTGGAGGTTGTTCCGCCACCACGCCTCCAAAACGCGACTACTGCTACTGGTTGTGACACACCTCTCTCCTCCACCCCCTCCTCTTCTTCTTCCTCCAGTGCTCTGTCCTTGGAACCAGCGGTGCTCCGTAGGCGTACAAGGGGCTACGCAAGTACGCAGGCAAAAAGATGCCATGCCGTGCTTGCGCTGGTGTGTTTGGGGGACAGGAGCCACACTGGGCCAGAGGTTCTGGCAGCTCTGCAGGGGCAGGCCGAGAGGTGGTTGACGCCACGTCAGCTTAAGCCAGGAATGGTCGTTTCTGACAATGGCACCAACCTCCTCTCCGCCCTGCGACAGGGGCAGCTCACCCATGTGCCCTGCATGGCTCACGTCCTCAACCTGGTGGTGCAGCGGTTCTTGGGCAGGTTCCCAGGCTTACAGGATGTCCTGAGGCAGGCCAGGAAAGTCTGTGTGCATTTCCGCCGATCTTATAATGCCAGTGCTCGGCTGACTGAGCTGCAAAAGGAGCTGAACCTGCCCAAGAACCGCCTAATATCTGACATGCCCACCAGGTGGAACTCAACGTTGGCCATGCTGCAGCGACTGCACACGCAGCAGAGGGCCATCAATGAGTACCTTTGCGACTACGGCACCAGGACAGGGTCAGGGGAGCTTGGTTTTTTTTCCCCACGTCAGTGGAGCATGATCAGGGATGCATGCACTGTCCTCTCACCATTTGAGGAGGCCACGAGGATGGTGAGCAGTGACAGTGCATGCATCAGTGACACTGTCCCTCTTGTCCACCTGTTGGAGCATACGCTGCGTGGGATCATGGACAGGGCACTTGAGGCAGAACAGAGGCAGGAAGAGGAGGACTTCCTTGCCTCTCAAGGCCCCCTTTATCCGGACAGTGTTCCTTCTGTCCCACCCATCACACAGGAAGAGGATGAGGAGGAGGAGGAGGAGGAGGAGGAGGAGGATTGTGTGAGCATGGAGGTGGAGCCTGGCACTCAGCATCAGCAGCAGCAGTCTTTTAGGGATGATGTACAGTCCCAACAAGCCAGTGGACTTGTACGTGGCTGGGAGGAGGTGGCTGGCGATCATGTCATCCTCAGTGACCCAGAAGACTCCGGACCGAATGCCTCAGCTAACCTACGCTGCATGGCCTCCCTGATCCTGCAAAGCCTGCGGAAGGATCCTCGTGTTCTTCGGATCAAGGAGAGGGACCATTACTGGCTGGCCACTCTCCTTGATCCGCGGTACAAGGGTAAGGTTGCGGACCTTATCTTGCCGTCGCAGAGGGAGCAGAGGATGAGACATCTCAGGGAGGCCTTGCAGAAAGGTCTGTGCAACGCGTTCCCAGAAACTGGGAGGCTACAAACTCCTGGTCCTGGGCGACGAGTTGCTGAGGCTTCGGTCAGTGGCAGAAGGAGCGGTGGGGAAGGTGGACGTCTGACCGATGCGTTCAGACAATTTTTTAGTCCGCAGCCCCAAGGTATGATCGGTTCCAGCAACCATCGCCAGCGTCTGATATACATGGTGCAGGAATACCTTGGGGCAAGGTCAGACTTGGACACCTTTCCCACCGAAAATCCTCTGGCTTACTGGGTCCTGAGGATGGATCACTGGCCAGAGCTTGCACAGTATGCAATTGAGCTACTGGCCTGTCCTGCCTCCAGCGTTCTTTCCGAACGCACATTCAGTGCTGCTGGAGGATTTGTGACTGATCATAGGGTGCGCCTGTCCACCGCCTCGGTTGATCGACTGACCTTCATCAAAATGAATCAGTCTTGGATCACCACCAGCTACCAGGCACCTGAGGCGGATATAACCGAATAATTTTTAATGTCACATCCCTTCAAGACTGCCTATGCTGATGCTGAGTGACTGTCCTCTTATGTTCACTGACTATCCTCTTCCTCCTCCTCAATGATCCATGCCACCACACCAGTGCCTAAGGCACAATTTTTCAGCCCCTGTTTAACAGGGGCGTGTACTTACAATTTTTAAAAAAAATGCTTCGCAACACGTGTGACTGCTGTGCTCCAAGTACAGTCTCTGTGAGGGCCGTGTTGCAGTGTTGTGGCACCAGCACCAGTGCCTAAGGCACAATTTTTCAGCCCCTGTTTAACAGGGGCGTGTACTTACAATTTTTTTAAAAAATGCTTCGCAACACGTGTGACTGCTGTGCTCCAAGTACAGTCTCTGTGAGGGCCGTGTTGCAGTGTTGTGGCACCAGTGCCTAAGGCACAATTTTTCAGCCCCTGTTTAACAGGGGCGTGTACTTACAATTTTTTAAAAAAATGCTTCGCAACACGTGTGACTGCTGTGCTCCAAGTACAGTCTCTGTGAGGGCCGTGTTGCAGTGTTGTGGCACCAGTGCCTAAGGCACAATTTTTCAGCCCCTGTTTAACAGGGGCGTGTACTTACAATTTTTTAAAAAAATGCTTCGCAACACGTGTGACTGCTGTGCTCCAAGTACAGTATCTGTGAGGGCCGGGTTGCAGTGTTGTGGCACCAGCACCAGTGCCTAAGGCACAATTTTTCAGCCCCTGTTTAACAGGGGCGGGTAATTACAAATCTTGATCTAATAGTTCACAGCAGGGCCCATTCCTGCGCCCACCAAGAGTAACTATGAGGGCCTGCAGTCTTGTGGCAACACCGTCCACCACCACCGCCAAAGGCCCAATTTTTCTGCCCTGTTCATCAGGTGCTTGCAATTACAAATCTTGATCTAATAACTCACAGCAGGGCCCATTCCTGCGCCCACCAAGAGTAACTATGAGGGCCTACAGTCTTGTGGCAACACCGTCCACCACCACCGCCAAAGGCCCAATTTTTCTGCCCTGTTCAACAGGTGCTTGCAATTACAAATCTTGATCTATTAACTCACAGCAGGGCCCATTCCTGTGCCACCAGTCTTGTGGCTACACCAACATCTAATAGGGCAAATTTCTGCAGAGTATATACGCCAGGCCCCTACTTTCAAACATCCAACTTACAAACGACTCCTACTTGAAAATGGAAAGAGAAAACAGGAAGTGAGAGGAAATCTACCCCTAGGAAGGGAAATTCTATCCTGTTAGATTTAATTTGGGAAAAAGGTATCTCCTCTCTACTGATACTTTATCACCAATCCTTGTTTCAATTAAAACCCCACTTTTTCCAAAAACATTTGTCATTGGGACGGAAAGTGAGGTGACATGTTCTGAACAGATGTGCAAAGACAGCAAATGTTACAGGGGTGATAACCCCTCCCTATGTTCTCCAAAAAGCTTAAAAATAGATTTTTTTGGGATGGAGCTACACTTCATAATGTACCTGTTCAGATTCTACTTAAGATCAAACCTAAAGCCGCAAGTGGTTTTAAATGGCTTCTTTTTTTCCTTTACAAATGTCATTTTGTGCAAGGACAGTTCTAAACACGGGAAACACATGCCACTTCACAGGCATACTTTGGACACCCCCCAGGTACCATATTTAAAGGAAAATGTCACTTTTTTTTTTCACTTTATGCATCATTAAAATGACTGCTCCCGAAAAAACGTTAGTTTTTAAAAGTTCTTTTTGCATTGATATATGTCCCCTGGGGCAGGACCCGGGTCCCCAAACCTGTTTTATGACATTAACATGCATATTGGCCGTTGTAATTAGCACTTTTGATTTCGAACGTTCGCGTCCATTATAACGTATAGGGTTCGAAAATTCGCGCGAACTTTCGGTCCGTTCGAAGGTTCTGGTTCGAACCGAACCCGGGGGTGTTCGGCTCATCCCTACTCACAAGCATGCTCACATTAGGCACTTGCTCCTGAACCAACCCAAAGAAACAGGTGGGATGGGTCTACCGGACTTCAAGAAGTATTACCATGCAGCACACATTGCCAGGATAGTGGATTGGCACTGCCATGATGACATTAAACACTGGGTATCTTGGAGAACGCTTTATGCTCTATGGAGCTGAGATATTCCCCATGGATACCAGAGTCTAAATACCCTTCCACAACAAAGCAGCATCCCTTGTAAACACCACCCTTAAAATTTTCCACCACCTAACCAAGAACCCCAATTTCTCCACCTCTCTAAGTCCACTCACACCTCTATACCAAAATCCAGACTTTCCACCGGGAACAGGGAAGCAGTTCCTGAGGGCAACAAACCCACGCACACCTCTGATTGCCAAATACTGTTTTCAAAACGCACAAATCAAGGACTTTGTGCCACTGAAAATAGGCAATGATATACCACATATGCCTCTGTGGACATACTTCCAACTTCGCAGTTATCTTACTAAAAAACCCCACAAAGAACATTTTACAAAACAACTAACAGAAATGGAATCAGTGTGCCTGGAGGGGACTCATGTTAAAAAAGCTACCTCGCTGGCCTATGCCTGGCTGCAAAACCCAGACAACTGTCATTCAGAAAGACTCAGAGAGAAGTGGTCGGAAACCCTTGGGGTGACAATCTCCGACAAACAATGGCAACAAGCCTGCATACTAGCTCACAAATGCTCATTGAGCACCAGAATACAGGAGACCTCTTACAAATTACTGACACACTGGTACGCAACCCCTGAAAATCTGCACAAATGGTACCCACACGACGGATATCTGTTGGCGGTGCCAAAAGGAGACTGGAACCTTGCTGCACATTAGGTGGCAATGCCCAGTGATAGCTCAGTGCTGGTCAAAGGTAACGGACATAATCTCCCACATAACGGAAACCTCAATGAACCTGGATGCAGCTTGCTGTTTACTCAATGTCACATCATTCTCACTTAAGCGCTACAAGAAATCATTGACTAGACACCTACTGAATGCAAACAAATCTCTTGCACCGCTACACTGGAAATAAACTAGCACACCCTCCATTAAAGAATGGCTACAAAAAATGAAATGCATCTGTGACATGGAGGAAACAATAGCACAGTCCAATGATTCTGTCGAAAAATTTCATGCTACTTGGATGCCATGGCTTCCCTTTAGATACACACAAAAATACGAAGACCTTAGAAAGGAATCTTGATAGAAGCTGTTCTCTAACAGTGGCTATGATGCCTATGTGACACATGTCTACTTAGCAAAAACAGATCTCACCAAACGAATGAAGAAATGTACCACAACGCTGTGCAAACACCACTCATTTAATCCTTCCCCTACTCTGTTTCTTCTCCTCACCTATCAAAACCCCTCTTATTTTCACCCCCCTTTTTTTTTCTTCCCCCAACCCACTTAATAAGCGGATTATAGAATGATCTACAACCTACGAATGTACAATTTCCAGAATCTGACGTACAAGGATTTATGCTGACAACCCAGCAAACGTTCTACTAAGTTAAATGATTATGATGTCATTAAGTTATTTGTTAGATATTTAATACTGATTGTATTACAAAAGCACTTTCCCTCTAACGAACTGTAAACAATCGTATATTTGTATGTTTATTCTCTGTTGTTAATAATGTATCGATGCAAAAAAAAGTTTTAAAAACTAATTTTTTTTCGGGAGCAGTGATTTTAATAATGCTTAAAGTGAAACAATGAAAGTGTAATATTCCTTTAAATTTCGTACCTGGGGGGTGTCTATAGTATGCCTGTAAAGGGGCGCATGTTTCCTGTGTTTATAACAGTCCAAGAGCAAAATTACACTTCTAAAGGAAAAAAAGTAATTTATAGTACTAGCGCTAGTGCTGGCTATTAATGAATTGTCGGTCCCGACAATTCACATAAAAGTCATTGAAAGTCATTAAAAAAAAAAAAAAAAATGCGTGGTGGTCCCCCAAAATTCCAATACCAGGCCCTTCAGGTCTGGTATGGATATTAAGGGGAACTCCGCGCCCCAAAAAAATGGCGTGGGGTTCCCCCCAAAAATCCATACCAGACCCTTCAGGTCTGGTAAGGATTTTAAGGAGAACTCCACGTCAAAATAAAAAAAAAATGGCGTGAGGTTCCCCCAAAAATCCACACCAGACCCTTATCCGAGCACGCAACCTGGCAGGCCGAGAGAGCGCCCCCCCTCCTGAACCATACCAGGCCACATGCCCTCAACATGGGGAGGATGTCCCCATGTTGATGGGGACAAGGGCCTCATCCCCACAACCCTTGCCCAGTGGTTGTGGGAATCTGCGGGGGGCTTATCGGAATCTGGAAGCCCCCTTTAACAAGGGGACCCCCAGATCCCGCCCCCCATTTGAAATGGTAACAGGTACATTGTACCCCTACCATTTCACAAAAAGAAAGTGTCAAAATGGTAAAAAAAAAACAACACACACCGTGGGGGAAGTCCTTTATTAAAAATAAAAAAATAAAAAATAAAAAAAAAAAAAGAGATTCCAGCGATGTAATATAATAAATCCATGCTCCTACTCCAGCGATGTAATCCAATTCTCGATCTCCAGCGATGGATGATTTCAAGCGATGGATGATCTCCAGCGACTCCAGCGAAGAACACGCACAGGATCCTGCCTCCACCGGAGGCAAGCAGCCAATGACGCGGCACCAGTCTGACACTTCTTAAGTAGCTGAGGGAGGGCCACCCGTCACGTGACAACGTCCCCCTCTGACAAGGGAAATGCTGGGGTTTCCCAGTGACGTGTGCGGGTGACCCTGCCCCCCTCTGATGCAACGGGAATCCTGCGGAAGAGGAAGATAAACACCCTGAGTATCAACACGCAACGGGGAGGGGCAAGGACGGAGCGAGAGACAGTACACCTGCCTAGAGGAGATACAAACCATACCTATACTGTTTACAGTATTTTATTGAGCCTTATGAAGTACGGTGCACTGACGCACCTTATACATGTGAGAACCCAGGCGGGGGAATGGTTTTTAACTTGTCTATTACATTTTGAAAAACGATATTGCACTATTAGTCTTTTTCCTTTTTTCATGCACCTCTGAGATCATTGCATTGAGGATACTACTGATCCAGTGAAAACCGCTGAGAACCCTATAGTGGTTCATATGCGTGTTTTGACTCAGTGTAAAAGCTGGTCATACGCTCTGAGTTGAGCTTATTACCATAGAGGGTTCCCGGATTTCACCTATGCATGATTCAGAGCCACGGTTGGATGTAACAAGCATGTCAATAGTATGATCACTGGAGATCACGTCACCTGCATCTAGTCTCTCATCAGCATTTTGTGTGTTTTTTACCACAGCCCAAGACAGGTTGCCACAAAGAACTGCTTCTAACAATATAGAGACACTTGTATGGTTTATGCACTTGCACTTGTTCTTACATGTATGCATTTAGGACTTTTTTCATTTATTATTATTATTGATATTTTATTTCCTGGTGTGTTATTGTGCATGGCACCTTGTAACTGTAATGCCGCGTACACACGATCGGACTATCCGGCGGATTTGTTAGCCGGACTAGAGTCCGCCAGACAATCCGACTGTGTGTGGGCTCCAGTGGACTTTTTCTTCCCAAAAGTCCGGCGGACTTAGAAAGAAGTTTTGACTCAAAATTATCCGGCCGTCTGTGTGCTAGTCCGCGGGACTTTTGAAATGAACGGATTTGCCGACACAGGGAGTAAAGTCCGTTCATCTATAATGGGATTCCAGGTAGACAGGACTAGCGAAGGAAGTCAATGTCGCCGACTCGATCGGCGAAATTGACACCTTGCTAGCCCCGTCACCCGTAGACGGCGTGGGGGTCCCCCCAAATCCATATCAGACCCTTATCCGAGCACGCAGCACGGCCAGTCAGCAAAGGGGGTGGGGATGAGCGAGCGCCCCCCCTCCTGAGCCGTACCAGGCCGCATGCCCTCAACATGGGGGGGTGCCTTGGGGAAAGGGGGGCCCTGCGGCCCCCCCACCCCAAAGCACCTTGTCCCCATGTTGATGAGGACAAGGGCCTCTTCCCGACAACCCTGGCCGTTGGTTGTCAGAGTCTGCGGACGGGGGGCTTATCTGAATCCTGGAGCCCCCCAGATCCCGGCCCCCCACCCTATGTGAATGAGTATGGGGTACCATGTACCCCTACCCATTCACCCGGGGAAAAAACGTGTACCTAAAAAAACACAACACAGGTTTTTAAAATACTTTATTAGACAGCTCCGGGGGTCTTCTCTTCTTCCATCTTCGGGGGTCTTCTCGCCAGACTCCTCCGCTATCTTCTGTTAGCTCTTTTACTAGCGGAGAAGCCTGGCTTTCTCCTTCGTCGCCGCCGCCTTCTGGGGGTCTTGCCCCGCACTTCTGTTCTTCTTGCCCGGCCTCCGCTTTCTTCTTGCAGCTCTTTTACTAGCGTTGGCCCAGTCTTCTGACGCCGTCGCTGTCGCCGCCCCCTTCTGCTTCTGCTTCGTCTTCTTCGTCTGCTTCTTCTTCTTCTTTCTTCTCCCGAAGTTCACACGACGATGTCTCCGCTTGCAATGCAATGGTCGAGACGTGTTGCGCGGCCACTTATATAGGGACAAGGGGCGGGGTCACTGGCTCATGTCACATGGTGACCCCACTCCCTTATGATGTCCCAGTCCCGGAATAAAAAGCAGAAGAAGAAGAAGAAGAAGCAGAAGCAGAAGGCGGTGGCGACAGTGACAGCGATGGTGACAGAAGACCGGGCTCTTCCGCTAGTAAAAGAGCTAGCAGAAGATAGTAGAGGAGTCCAGCGAGAAGACCCCCGAAGAAGGACGAAGAGAAGACCCCTGGACCTGTCTGATAAAGTATTTTAAAAACCTGTGTTGTGTTTTTTTAGGTACAAGTTTTTTTCCCCAGGTGAATGGGTAGGGGTACATGGTATCCCATACTCATTCATATAGGGTGGGGGGCCGGGATCTGGGGGCCCCCTTATTGAAGGCGGCTCCCGGATTCCGATAAGCCCCCTGCCCGCAGACCCCGACAACCAACGCCCAGGGTTGTCGGGAAGGGGCCCTTGTCCTCATCAACATGGGAACAAGGTGCTTTGGGGTGGGGAGCCACAGGGCCCCCCTTTCCCAAGGCACCCCCCATGTTGAGGGCACACGGCCTGGTACGGCTCCTGACCGGCCGGGCTGCGTGCTCGGATAAGGGTCTGATATGGATCTGGGGGGGACCCCCACGCCGTTTTTTCAGCAAGGTGTCAATTTCGCCTATCGAGGCAGCGACATTGACTTCCTTCACTAGTCCCGTCTACCTGGAGTCACGTTATAAACGAACGGACTTTACTCCGTGTGTCGGCGAGTCTGTTCATTTCAAAAGTCCCGCGGAAAAAAAAGGGCGTGTGGGCAAGTCCGCGCGTTCAGAAAGTCAGACGGACCTCCGCTGGAAAGTCCAGCAGATTGTCTGCCGGATTAAGTCCGCCGGATAGTCCGGCCGAAAAGTCTGATCGTGTGTACGTGGCATAAGGGGTCCATATAACCTCACAGAGTTTTTTTGCCACAATTGTCATTTATGCACTTTATATTTAGTTGTGCGTTTTAGTTGTGCGTTTTAGTTGTGCGTTTACAGATTTTTTGCACACTATTTGTTTTGCTATATTTTGCACTTGCACTTTACACCAGTTGTATGTTTATTATTTTATACACACTATTATATTCTTGTGGATCTATAACTATAGATTAAGATACAGATTATATAGTGCATAGCCATTCCAGCACAGCGTATATATATATATATATATATTTGTAGTTATGGATTCCTGTTGCCCAACACGCAGCACACTGGCCCTCTGCCTGCAGCCCACAGGGCATTGTTTACCATATAAAATGCAGAGTGTCAATGAGATTCCGGGCACTGAAAGAGAAAGCTATCTCTGCCCACAGTACAAGTTCCAGAATGGGGAGAGAAAGAGAGTGGCATGGGAGAATGTGATGGGTAAGTGATCACCAATGGAGGGTACCTTTCAATGCAATGACCACTGGACAGATGGGAAAAAGGAGTTACATTTCACTGCCATGAGCACCAATGCTGGGGGTAATTGGAGGTTAACTTTCACTGCCACTGACCACCAATGCAGCGGGAGTTCGATTTTTAACTGCCAGTGACCACCAATGCAAGTGGGGATTGTGGGTTAACTTTCTTTACAACTGACCAATGCGGGGGATCACATTTCACAGCCAGTGACCACCAATGTAGGTGGGGGGGCGTTTTTAGTCCACTAGTCGGGGCTAGTATTCACGGACACCAATTTTGGGGTTATTATTGCGTCCATTAATGACCAGGATAGGGATAATTTTTTTGTTCTCTAACCCCAATGCTTTGGAGTTATTATTGCATTCACTAACATCAAAGTAGTGGGTTATTATTTCTCTCACTGACACCAATGCTGGGGGGTCATAATACTAAATTTTCTGTCCAAAAAAAAAAATTACCAAAATTTGGGGCATTGAAGTACGAAAAGGCACTGCTATTGTGCTGCCCTCTGGATGTATTGGGGGCTGCACTTGTGGCCCTCTATGATTTTTCAGATTTCACTGTATTAGATGAAGTTTTAAATTAGGTAAACTATGAATAAAGCAGAGAAATATGCAGAGCTTAGAGAACAATAATGAACTATGTATTGTACAAGAGCAGCTGCAATAGTCTCAAAAGAGTAGACCTCTGGTTGTCACGCAGTTGAATAAAACATACAAGACTTCTGTACTTGCCAATGGGAAACATTGATGTGTTCAGAAAACTAACAAATGTAAAACAATGTTTTCACACTAATGTATGTATTTTATCAAGCTGAAAACATCTGCTTGCTTATCATAAAGAAAATAAAACCACTGTATCCAGGAGAGAAAAAAAAAACAAGAGAGGGTGCACAATATAGAGCCAATGTATCAGAAGGGAAATAAACCATTTAGTGCTCATATGCAGTGTAAAACTTTGCTTCCACAATGGTTGCTCTTGCATATTATAGTGGTAGCATAGAACTTGTCAGTTTTGCCACATTCCTTAAAAGAAAGGTCTTTATTTGATAATCCATTTAGCTCCCTTTTGGATTTTTAATATTCTTAAAGCGGAGTTCCACCCTAAAGTGGAACTTCCTCCCCCTCTCCGGTGCCACAATTGGCACCTTTCAGGGGGGAGGGGGTGCAGATACCTGTATAATCCAGGTATCTGCACCCACTTCCGGGAATAGCTAGCCGCAGCCTAGCCGCAGATGCCTTGCCCCCCCCCCCTGTTGTGTTCTGGGAAACACACAGTTCCCAGGACACAACGGGGACCAGTGAAGATGCGCAATGCAACTCGCGCATGCGCAGTAGGGAACCGGGCAGTGATTCCCTGACAGAGGATGGCAGCGGGGGCAGCCGAGAGATGAGCGATTGCTCGTCATCTGCTGCCGACATCGCTGGACCCTGGAACAGGTAAGTGTCCATATATTAAAAGTCAGCAGCTGCAGTATTTGTAGCTGCTGACTTTTAATTTTTTTTTTAAGGTGGCACTCCACTTTAAAGTGATTGTAAAGGCTTTCTTTAATTTTTTTTCTAAAATAACAAACATGGTATCGCACAGAGCGCCCCTGGTCCTCCTCTTCTAGGGTCCCCATCAGCTCCCTAAGCTGCTTCCTATGGGGGCACACTTGGGGGCTCACTCCTGAAGTGGACTTTGTATATAGACACACGGCATACCGAAGTGGGAGCCAATGGTTCCTGTTACTGCCTCTGTGCCTGTGTGAAGAGGGAAGTAGAGTAGCGCTGGCTATAGAGTAGACATGTGCACAACAAAAAAATTTGTTTATTTTCGTTTCGTTTTTTTCGTTTCCGAAAAAAAATCGTTTTTTTTCGTTTCGTTTTTTTCGTTTCCGTCGATTCGTAACGATTCGTACATTCGCAAGTGGTCGTTGTTCGGATTCGTAACGATTCGTACATTCGTAAGTCGTCGTTGTTCGGATTCGTAATGATTCGTACATTCGTAAGAGTTATTTTTTCGTTGATTCGTTTTTTCGGACGCATTCGTATTTATTCGTACATTTGTAACATTCGTAGATTCGTAATCGGAGCATAATTCATAATTTGATGTAATGTGTATGCTATTATTACATTTTAATAATTTACGAATCGAAAAAAAAAGTTACGAATCGAAAAGAAAAGTTACGAATCGAAAAAAAAGTTACGAATGTACAAATTTTTTTGTTCAATAGAGACACGGAAAATTACAAATCGAAAAAAAAAAAAATAAAAGTTACGAATTGAAAAAAAAGTTACGAATCGAAAAAAAAAAAAAGTTACGAATCGGAAAAAAAGTTACGAATGTACGAATTTTTTGGTTCAATAGAGACACGTAAAATTACAAATCTAAAAAAAAAAAAAAAAAAAAGTTACGAATCGAAAAAAAAAGTTACGAATCGAAAAAAAAAAGTTACGAATCGAAAAAAAAAAGTTACGAATGTACGAATTTTTTTGTTCAATCCATTCGAAGCACGTTTAGCAGCACCATTGTAAGGGACACGGAAAATTACCAATTCAACAAAAAAAAAAAAAGTTACGAATGTACGAATTTTTTCGTTCGTTTTCGTTTTTCGGATTTTCTTCATTAGTACATTCGTTGTTTCTAATTAGTTTTTTTGGGATTTTCGTTGTTTTTCGGATTCGTTCGATTCGAATGATTCGTTAATCAGATTCGTACGATTCGAACGATTCGTTACGATTCGTTATTCAGATTCGTACGATTCGAATGATTCGTTCATTCGTACGAAAACGAACGAACGAAAATAACGAAAAAAAAAAAAAAAACGAAAAAAAAAAAACGAAACGAATTGCACATGTCTACTATAGAGGGGCACATTGCTGGATCAAGATAGGACTCAGGTAAGTATATAGGGAGGTGAGGGTGCGAGACACTTACTGGGACATGTTTACCTTACTGCAGAGAATACACTAAGGTAAAAAATGTCTTGCCTTTAGAATCATTTTAAGCACAAATGTTGTAAATACTTATGTATTGTATTTCGCCTGTGATTTCTCAGAGAATTTGAAAACATACATAACTGGGTGGAATTCAGAGAAAGGTAAATTCTATATTAAGATCAGCAAAATCTCACATAGGAAAACCTACATATATATTAATTGTAAAATGTGATTTCTTACAAAAATGATAAAATTACAAAAATTCCCTAGTTACATCTGCATTGTTTTAGTTGGTATTTTAGTCAATGATTTTCAGTTCTGCATTGGCTAGGTGCCCACAAAATATTCACATTCCATTAAGAGCTGTTATCTATAGTGTGACAACCTCAATTGGCCTCTGTTCAGAATTGCTTGGAGGAGTCTAGATGTGCATATTAGAATCAGTTGTGCTGCTTTTGCATGTGCATTTTACATTACATAGTTTACCATTGTGGATTGCAGGTTTCTGGTTATATAAAGGTGTCTTGTGCAAGTCTTTGCAGTGAGACATACCTAATAATTGGTTTGCATAACTCAACATTTTATTTTAACATAAATACATTTTATTAATTATATTTAGTATGGTATTCTTATTTTTATACATGAATTACATAGCTTGAACAGTTTGCATGGCATTTTACTAAATAAAGGGAGATAGTACAGAAACAATTCAATATAAGAGGGTTCAGAAGGCCCTTCTTGTAAGAGCTTTCAATCTAAAAAGGAGGGGTACATGATACAATGGGCAATACATGAAAGAGGCGCTAATGGAGAAAGTAAAAGCACAGATTTTTAGGCGGAGGGTAAATAGCTTTGCCTGATGTGATGAATCTGAAAATTCAGGGCCACCTAAAGGCAGACAGAGTAGGAGATAGCTAGACAGTTTGGAGTGGGAAGTTTCAGAGGAAGGGAGATGGTCTGAAGAAATCCTAGAGGTAAATATAGAAGGAGGGGATGAGGGAGTTGAAGAGTAGAAGGTCTTGGGAGGAGTGTGGAGGACTGTATGGGTGGTATTTTGAGCTGAGTTTGGTGATGGAGCTTGGGGCAGAGTTGTGGATGGCTTTGTATATTGCTGTTGATATTTTGAATTATACTTGTTGGTTTTGCAAAAAGTCAGTGGAGAAGTAGACAGAGAGGCGCGGAGAACACTGAATGCTGGGTAAGGTGGATAAGTCTAGAAGCAGAATTAAAGAGGTTGCAAAGTATTTTTTTTTTTTTTAAATAACAAACATGTTATACTTATCTGCTCTGTGCAGTGGTTTTGCACAGAGCAACCTGGATCCTCATCTTCTTGGGTCCCTCTTTGCTGCTCCTGGCCCATCCCTCCTTTTGAGTGCCCCCACAACAAGCAGCTTGCTATGGGGCACCCAAGATGAGTCACTGACTCCCTGTGTCCATTCAGACATGAAGCCACAACTCAGCCCCACCCCCTCTCTCCCCTAATTGGCTAACTGACTTTGATTGACAGCTGCGGTGGCCAATGGTGCTGCTGCTGTGTCTCAGCCAATCAGGAGGAGAGTCCTTAAGACACTTGTGGACATCCTTGGAGAGTGATGGGGCTAAGGTAGGTAATTAGGGGGTGCTGCGGAGGCTGCTGCACACAGAAGGTTTTTTTTATCTTAATGCATAGAATGCATTAAGATAAAAAAAACTTCTGCCCTGTACAACTCCTTTAATCATGGACTGAAGGGAGAATAACCTGTGTAACGGTAGGCTAGTGAGGAGGGAGATGCAAAAGTTGAGGCAATGGCAGTGAATTAGTAGCTTTGTGGTGTCATTGATAAGAAGGGGCCTATTTTAGAGATGTTATGGCGGTGGATGTGGACAATGATTGGATGTCAGGCTGAAAGAAAAATTCAGAGTCTAGGATTACACCTAGCACACTGTCATGAGGGTAGGGACTGATAGTTAGCTATTGATCTTGATAGAAATGTTCAGGAAGGAGCATGGGGGAGTTGAAAATATTATGATCTTAGTTTTGGAAAGACAGAGTTTGAGTACATGGTGTGACATCCATACTGATATGTCAGCAAATTAGTGATGAGTGAGAAGACCGACTGGGTGAGAAGAGGAGAAGAGCAATAGATTTGAGTGTCTGCAGCATAAAAATTGTATTGGAAGCCTTGGGAGGCTATCAACTGACTAAAGGAGAATAGAAACAGTCCAAGGACAGAGCCTTCAGAGACCCCTATGGAAAATGAAAAAAAAAGGAGTGAGGATGTACAGTTGTAGGTGAAATAGAAGGTGCACTGATAGTATGAGGACAAACAGGAAAAGAGCAAAGTGTCACAGTTCAAGGGAGTGGTTTTTTTTGAGGGGGGTTAGGTTGTCAACTGTATCAAAAGCAGCAGAAAGATATAATAGTATGAGTAGGGAGTATCGGCTAATGGTTTTAAGAAGTAAGTTGTGAGGGAACTCTGCAGAGAGGGGTTTTAAGAAGTACGTTGTGAGGGAATTCTGCAGAGAGGAGATCCAGGCTAAAAGTACAGTTATTAACAAGCATCAATACACAGGGATAAATACCAGGACAAAAATCTAGCATGTGGACACTCAGGATCAGGTGGAGCTGGCAAAATGTTTGGAAATAAAGACTCCTTGTGACAAATCTGTATTACTTTAGTTGAGCCATAAAATTGCTCTTAACTCAATTTCCAGTTCAAGTGATTTGCTATCAGTGTGCTGTTCCATTTTAGTACCAGAACATTATTTCTATACCCTGCACCAGTGAGCAGGTTTCATTGTTGAGAGTTACTAGGCTGCAGCCCAGGGATATAACTAAACTCTCTATGAGAGCTTCACTTAACTCCAGACCTTGTTACTATTGTTATGGGAGGACTGTAAATATTATAATGTCTTCACTTTCAATGTGTATGGTAAGTGGTAAACTAAAAATAACAAAGCGTTAGTGTTCATTTTGTACACAAATAACAGACCAGTATCATGAAAATGGTTACTTAATATCTGTCAGATAAGAGCTTGAATAACTGATTTTTAGAATTCTTCAAAGATGGACATATTGTGAGATAAGGGTAAAGGAATTATTATGAGATAGGTAAGTAGCCATTCTGAGATAGAAAATTAACAAATGCCCAGAGCAAGCGATTATTGATTGGTTTGCGCAAAAGTTATAGCTTTTACAAAATAGGGGATGGTTTATGGCATTTTTAATAATATTTTTTCTTTTACTAGTAATGGCGACGATCAGAGATTTTTATCGTGACTGCGACATTATGGCGGACACATCGGACATTTTTGACACATTTTTGGGACCATTGTCATTTATACAGCAATCAGTGCTATACAAATGCACTCATTCCTGTGTAAATGACACTGGCAGTGTAGGGGTTAAGTGTGTCCTGGGGAGTGTTTCTAACAGTGGGGGGCATGGCTACGTGTGACATGTCACTGATCTCTGCTCCCGATGACAGGGAGCAGAGATCAGTGACACTGTCAGTAGGCAGAATGAGGAGATGCTTGTAGCATCTCGCCATTCTTCCTCTCCGTGAGACAATCGCAGGTATCCCCGCGGTGATCGGAGACTCGATCACCGCGGGACCCGTGACCCGACTCACAGAGCTTGCCGCGGGCGCCTCTTAAAGGGCAATGTACAGGTACGCTAGTTTGGCTGTAGGTGCCCTTCTGCCGCAGTATATCTGCGTGAGGCAGTCGGCAAGCGGTTAAACTGGCCATAAACTGAAAAAAATAAATAAAATAACAGCCTCTTCCATCCTCACAAACGAGATGGATGGAGAAATACAGTGATCGAAAAAAAAAATTCTAAGTTTTCATTTCATGTCCCTTCTAAGAAAGCTGATCAAAAGACTGAGCATTAATGTCTCCCTGCCAGACTCTACCATTTCTAACCTACGCCCCTTCTTCCCATTCAAATGGGCTCCCCGCTCAATTCAATACCTGGGAACAAAAATTTTTGCAAACTTGCACAACATTTTTACCCTCAACTACCAGCCCCTCTTATCTACGCTCACTGCTGATCTTAAAAAGTGGGACTCTCTGGCCCTTTCCTGGTTCGGCCGTTGTAATATACTTAAAATGAATGCAATGCCCAGACTTCTGTATTTATTGCAGGCATTGCCCATCAAGATACCACAGACGTTCTTATCAGATTCATCTGGCGTGGTAAACACCCACGTCTCTGCAGAGCATTACTACTATGACCGAAGATTAAGGGTGGTCTCGGGTTTCCGGATCCAGCCCTATACTATACTGCAGCACATATGACCAGGGTTGTGGACTGGTGGCGGCACAGTGACTTGAAACTTTGGGTGTCGCTGGAACAGGAGGCTGCCCAGGCCCCACACGCGGGTTTATCTTGGGCAGGGAAAACCTCTGCCACCCACTTGACTACTCACCCACTGAATGGACCAACTCTTATAGAACTGAATTTTATTTTTTCCGTTTATCCTCACTAAGAAACTTTCCATCCCCAATGACACCACTTGTTGGTCACCCGGATTTTATACCTGGCCTCACTGACCCATTTTTTCTCTCGCAAGCCCCACAGGGACTCATGAGGGCCTCTTTGTTATTATGTTCCTCCGGTTGGCTAACTATGGAGAACTTGCTCTGTGGTCAGGCCCCTCTCTCATTAGATCGCTGGAGGATTAATCAACTGTCTCACTTCCTTGGCTCTCTGCCGAAACCAACTCATATTGAAAGAAAGCTCCACTCTTTTGAGGAAATATGCTTGGGTGAGGGACCGATCCAGAGGTCCTTATCAACCTCCTACAAATCCCTGCAAGACCTTCACGCCACTGAAGACCCTCCATTCTTTGCAAAATTGGAGAGGGACTTGCAAGTCACCTTTACAGAACCCCAAAAAGAAACAGAAATCTTCTCTATGTAGCAAATATCAGGAGACCACATATAGTGACGCGCTGGTATAGAACCCCTTCCATGCTGGCTATGATGTTTCCTCTACAAACTGATCATTGTTGGCGCTGCGGCCTACACTCAGACACCCTCTTACATAATTTCTGGGATTGCCCTGTGCTCCAAACTTTTTGGTAGCTGGTGCTCAAGTTCATACAGAAACTCACAGACATCTCCCTACATGATAACCCAGCTGTGGTCCTCCTTAACCTTACCCCCTTATCAAGGAAACGTTATCATAAATCCCTTTTCGAACATCTCCTTAATGCTGCATGGGCCAGCATCGCACCTCTTTAAAAGCAGCAGTCTGCATCAACGGTGGCCCAATCGCAAGAGTGAAGGACATTGAGCAAATGGAAGTCAGAGGAACATAAGTCCAGATGGTTCTATTGGAATCTCTTTCGCTACTCTGACGAGTTTCACCAATACATGTTAGGATCCACCATCGCCTGTTCAGTGCTATCGATCTTGGCTCCCTGGGGGTGATTCCCAATCCCCCCCCCCCCCCGTTTGCTTTTTTTTTTCTCTCTCTCTCTCTCTCTCTCTTGTCTTCTCCTTTTTCTCTTTCTCACCCATTTTCTATCTCTCCTTTTCAACTAAAAAACAAAAAGTGATGGGCACAGAAGCTTATATTTACCCTGTATTAGACTTCAGCTAGTGGAGTGAGCCTGTCTGAGTGGCTCCCTTCACTCACATGCAATTGTTTTGTATAGTTGTTATACTTGACGCACTCGTCACAGTCTATATGCAATGCAAGGCTGTCTTTTTGTTTGTATCTGTGTCACATCTTTAAAAAAAGAATAATAATAAAAAAAAAGACTGAGCATTGTCAAGTGATGACAGGAATGCACCAAATTTAGATCAGTGTATCACCAGCTTAAAACATAGTTGGTACGGAGTGGAGAGTGTTGAAAGATAAGCTATGGTGCTATCAGTCTATCATTTGTTGTGCTTATACAGTATGTTCATATTTAATGATAACTTCAGCCCCATTTTTTTTTTAAATCTGGCATTTAGGGATGAAGTGTTAAAACCTCTGAGGTTTTCAATTCTGTCTATGACTTTTTGGAGAGAATCTTCTTCAGCAGTTGTTCCAGGGACACATGTGATAGCAATAGGAGGTGCTGTTGTATTTGGGACCAGAAGGTATAGAACAGCAATAGAAACATAGTCCAGAAATTCTAAAACATTTTGATTTTACTAAAAATATGTTTTTGTCTGCATCCACCTTGGGAATACTTTGTATTCCTTCCTGTTCTAACAGGAAAAAAATGAAATCTCTCTAAAAAGGATATGCATGGAAATAAAAACTTGATATGTGTTCAAACCCTTCCAAGGATCCATTGTGTACTAGGAGATATATCCAAATGTACATTAGGTAGGTCAACCTACAAGATAGATAGATAGATAGATAGATAGATAGATAGATAGATAGATAGATAGATAGATAGATAGATAGATAGATAGATAGATAGATAGATAGATAGATAGATAGATAGATAGATAGATAGACCTAGATAATTGGGTAGCAGTAATTAAATTAACTAAGAATTCAGGAACCAAGGGATGCTTGCAATCACTGACTAATTGCATCAGTTGTATTTTTGTTAAATCTCACGCAGATCTTGTCAGCTGGTTGTGCTCCTTTGGGGAGATTTTCCTTCAATCCGTGTCTGGAAACAAGTGGAAAACTCTCCGATGCAAAGATAAATCCCCTCTTAGACAGTTGTTACAAGAACAAATGTACCTATTGGAAGATTTACTCTCTTAATCGTAGTCTCTTGGTTAGGAAACAACTATAAAAATGTAAATTTACCCTCTTTTTTATCCAGTGGCCGTGATCACCAGGACAAAAAGAGAACCGTGAATTTCCCCAACAAGGACACAAACAGCAATAATAAACAGAACTGCAAACCCTTAAACACTCTATATATGTAAGGTTTATTTTAATTGCACTTAGGAAAGGGTAAAAAAAACAATCCATTCTTTAAAACTGAATTAATAAGAAAGTCCTTTTTATGAGTTTTGCCCTCATTTTCAAGTATCCAATACAGTTGCCTTTTTCTTTTGGCTATTTTCCTTTTTACTCCAACTTTTGCTGGAATGAAAGATAGAGTAGATAACCTAAATGAGAAATAGCTATCTCAGCCGTTAAAGCACCATGCTGTAAATCTGACTACTCTTTACAGAAAGAAAAATCAACCATAAAATGGAAAGATCACCTAGGCAATTCCCAGATGTCCCTTGTAAATGTGCCCGTACATGACCACTATTGATTGTCCATGGCTACAATAGACCCATCCACAATTTTTCAATGTTCCATTTTTCAATTATATTTCCAGGGTGACTTGCAGAGTACAGAAGATTAGTTATTGCTTTGACATTTGGACCCTGATGGTGATAATAAATACTAAATCATTACCCCAAACCAGACAGCACTGAATTGTTTTGTCACCTCGCTTTTGTCTTTCATATCATCCACTACCGTCTGCACCATGAACTGATTGAGCTCTCTGTATCTCAGTATGAAATAGTTTAAAGTCGAAAACACATGGCCTTAAGACATTCCTGTAATACCAGTGACACACAATTTAAATTGTGGATTGAGAGTCCCATGTCTTCATAACTTTCTGTATGGAGAATATCAATTATCACAATCATCAATCTTCTAGATAGAGAACCTAAGGCTCTATGTTGGTCTTGCCATTGTTTTGTTAGACACCAGTTAACTTTCTTTAAATTATGTTCAATTAAATACAAATAAACGAAAAGTAACCAAAAGATATTGACAAAGAATTACATTCAGTTCATAGTCACATGTAGGGATGAGCCGAACACCCCCGGGTTCGGTTCGCACCAGAACCCACGAACGGACCTAAAGTCCGTGCGAACATAAGAACCCAATTAGTTACAATGGATGCGAACGTTCGAAATCAAAAGTGCTCATTTTAAAGGCTAATATGCATGTTATTTTTATAAAAAGTGTTTGGGGACCTGGGTCTTGCCCCAGGGGACATGTATCAATGCAAAAAAATTTTAAAAACGGCAGTTTTTTCAGGAGCAGTGATTTTAATAATGCTTAAATTGAAACAATAAAAGTGTAATATTCCTTTAAATTTCATACCTGGGGGGTGTCTATAGTATGCCTGTGAAGGGGCGCATGTTTCCTGTGCTTAGAACTGTCCCTGCAAAAAGTGTCATTTTTGCAGGAAAAAAGGCAATTTAAAATCACTCGCGGCTAATGAATTGACGGCTCCCGTAACACAGAGAACAGTCATTCATTGAAAGCCATTCATAAAAAAAAGTCATTGATAAAAAATAAAAAATGTAAAAAAAAAAAATTCAATAACCAGGCCCTTCAGGTCTGTTATGGATATTAAGGGGGACCCCAGCCAAAAAAAATAAAAATGGCCTGGAGTCCCCCTCAAAATCCATCCCTTGAGGTCTGGGATGGATTTTAAGGGGAACACCGGACAAAAAAAAACCTGGTGACCCCGCCCCCCTCTGACATCATGGGGAAAGCCATAGGGAATTCCCCATGACGTCCCCGTGCATCAGAGGGGGCGGGGTTACCAGGTGGCCCCGCCCTCCATTATAAAAGACCTGTCAGATGCAGCGAAGCCTCACACAGCGGGAGCCTCCCATTGCGTGGAGCGGCCCAGAAGAGAAACGCCGACGTCATGGAAGAAGATGCCGGACGAGAAGACCAGAGCAAAAAGAAGCGGATCGGAGGAAGAAGATGATGGAAGAAGAGGATGGAAGAAGATGCCGGAAGGAGAAGATGAAGAAACCGAAGGATGAAGAGAGGAAGAAGGAAGACCAGAAGAAAGAAGATTTTAATAAAGGAATTGTCAAAGACCGTCTCCTGTCATTTTTACAATTTTTGACACTTTTTTGGTGAAATGCTTACCATTTCACACGGGGGGGGGCAGGATCTGGGGGTCCCCTTGTTAAAGGGGGCTTCCAGATTCCGATAAGCCCCCCGCCCGCAGACCCCCACAACCAATGGCCAGGGTTGTGGGGAAGAGGCCCTTGTCCTCATCAACATGGGGACAAGGTGCTTTGGGGGTCTCAGACCCCCAAAGCACCCTCCCAATGTTGAGGGCATGTGGCCTGGTACGGTTTAGGAGGGAGGGGGGGGCGCTCTCGTCCCCCCCTCTTTTCCTGCGGCCTGCCAGGTTGCGGGATAAGGGTCTGGTATGGATTTTGAGGGGGACCCCACGCCATTTTTTTTGAGGGGGACCCCACGCCATGTTTAGCTATGGGTTACAGTTTGCAAGTTGTGAGGCATAGGGATCATATGAGAATTTGTGTCCTAGTAATAAAATAAAGCACCACCCTGGTCTTAAACTGTTATCCATTGTCACACATTATACTGTGCTTGTAACTGTAGTTTGTATATGATGTTAAAGAAAATAGGTAATGAGTTAAAATATAGTACATTTTTAAAGGGTACACCTGATTTTTACATTTTTACATCCTTGCTCTTCCATATTTTTGTTATTTTATGTTGTATTACACAGAGATTTACAGATTAGCAATTAAAAACTTGGCAGAGGAACTAATTCAACCCCAGTTTAGAGTGTACAGTCCACATTTTTTTTTATATTTGGATAGAGTAAGGAAGGGTAAACACTTGACAGTTTTTTGTGTCTCTTTGGGAAGATTTCCCTTCACTGCCTGTCCTGGAGATGCCATGAAGGAAGTAACCTTCTTAAGCAGTTTTCAAGAGAACATAATAAGGTGAACCCTAACCTTTTGTTTACATATGTAAAATCAGTGATAATGAACAACTGGGGAAATTGGAAGGTGAAATCTACCCATCAGGTACACATCTTTCTTCATCTAACACAGAGGTGTCAAACTCAAATTCATCGCAGGCGGCATCAGCATTATGGTTGCCATCAAAAAGGGCCGGTTGTATCTGTAACACTATATAAATATATCTACTCTTTATAATTTTAAATAATTGTAAACAATGGAATGGTTTTCGGTGTGATTTTAGCAGTGCAAAGCAGTAGAATTACTAACAATACACCAAAATGTAAAAAAAATATAACGAAATTTATTATACAGAAGACAAATTTAAAAGTAGTGGCTGTATATATAATACACAGATATGAATACACATCTAGTCAAATGATGGAAAGAGTGGTCACCCAACAATGACATGGAGTGACTTGTCCCGACATATTTCGCCTCTTAGGGCTTCCTCATGGGAAGTTTGAAAAGTAGATGTGATACTGCATAGAACAGAGTACAGTTAAAGACAATACAAAATTATAATACATCAAAAATAAAGAATGATGAGTATGCTGTTGACCGCCCTGCCCGATACTCATCAACCACCCATAAAAGGATGTTTTACCTGCGACTTGATGTTAAGCCAAATGCAAAGCGGACACTAAGATGAAGAAGGGGAGAAGAAAAAAGGTGGGACTGAAAAAGGAAAAGCGGGGCAAGGGAGAGGAAGGGGCTTTCTTTTCCTTCCCCCCCTTTCCACTCCCTCTCCAGTTTCCTTTTTCTCCCTTTTTTTTCCCCCATCCCTCCTTCTTTTCACCCCCCTTTCCCCCCTCCCCCTTTCCCCCTCCCTCTATATTCTTTCTTCCCCCCTTTTTCCTTCCCCCTTCCCCCTTTTTCTCCACCCTTTCGTCCCCTACCCTTTTTCTTCCCTCCCCTCCATTTCTCCCCCCCCCCCTCCCTTTCCTGCCCCTTCCTCTCCCGTGCCTCGCTTTTCCTTTTTTCAGTCCCACCTTTTTTCTTCTCCCCTTCTTCATCTCCCCTTACCTAAGTGACCCCATTTGCTTACTTTGGTCATTTATACACTTTTTTCACCAGAAAGATACCGGCTGTATGTTTATTGGAGACTGCTCATACAGAGCATTGCTCTCCTGTGGTGTTCTGTCTGAGCAGTCTCCAATAAAGCTTCTTATGGATGATACCAGTGGTGTGTGACCTTCTTTTTAGCTGGCATACAATTGTGTGTAGCACCCTCTACTGTGCTACTAGCAGTAGTGCAGGTTATAGCTGGCACAGGGATAAACCTGAGACATGGAATCTGGATCAGGGTTATTAGATGTTAGGGCTGAATGACTCATCCAGGCAGCTCTCTGGTGCCTCCCCCTGGTTCTAACATATTGTAGAATGTTCTAGAAATTAGTGGGGGAAAACTAGGAGGGTTGCCTTGCATATTTAGGGTCCCTTACCCAATCCCTAGGAAGTGGGCCTGGCAGGGAACTAAGGAGCCCTTAAATAGTCTGGTGGAAGATGGAGAAGCAGTGCTGAGGGAGTCTGTCAGTGGCCCTTGAGTGACCCCCTGCCGGGGACAGGTTTTACCTTGGGCTGGAGCTCGGGAGGCTGACCTGGAAGGATCCTACCACAGGAGGCAGTTGGAGGAAAGATTTCTGGAGAGGCAGCAGGGGCAAAGAGAGACAGAGTGAATAGATCAGCACAGTGCAGGGACGGACAAGGGGAGACACTGCCAGCCATAGCAGGTCTCTCTTGAAGACAGCAGTATGCTCAAGTCTTCATCCAACCTTGCCCTGGGAAATCTCCAGTGTGTGTTGGTCGGGTAGACTGGGAAGAAGAAGCAGCCAGGTGGGCTGGTGAGGTGACAGCCAGGTGTGCTAGCATTTCTGTGGGAAGTAGAGCTGGGACTAGTGTCTACAGAAAAGCAGATTGTGATGCAGGATGCAGTTTACTCCACATGTGCTATTTTCTACAAGGCACTGAGAGTTTATAGCCTGTATGGATCTGTTGCTGAACTGACGAGAGACTGTTAGTTCCCAAAGAAGTGAACCCAACAGAGTTGTGCAAATGATCAATTTTTGTACAGGAGGAAGAAGTGGAAGCTGTAAATAGTGAAGGAAGTTGTCCCTGGTTCTGTTTTATTGTCAAGTTGGGCATCCAATAATCTCTAACCCCATCCAAGTTATTATCCCCTAATAAAAAAGCAACAAAAACAAGCTCAAAGGACTGCTTTTCTGTGTCTGGATGCAAGAAGGAAATTCTATGTGACTGGCTGTGCAGCAATGAGGAACCCTGACACTTGCAACTCCTACAGAAGTAGTGTTACATGTGCATAGAAAGTGCAGGGTCTGGAGGAGGGCCAGAGGAGGGCTGGAGTTAGCTGCCTGAGTCTGATGAATGCTTTGACCAGGGGAGGTAGAGACGAGGGGGTGTTGCGGCTGCACAGAGAGGCGCAGAATCTGTAGGAGGAGCTCTGTTCTCCTTTCTGCTGATGGCTGCTGAGGTAGGAAAGAGGGGGCAGAGACAAGCCTCTCCAAAGCGTTAAAGAAAAGCGCAGGACCTGGGAGAGGAGTTCTGTTCTCTTCTCTGCTGACGAATGCTGAGACAAGGTGGGGGTGGAGACAGAAGGGGTCCTACAGCTGCAGGACAGGTGCAAGGGCCACATGAAATGGCCTGATGGGCAAGATTGCCCATCGGGCCTTGTGTTTGACACATGCCTAACACATACATAATCTTTATCAAAATAGCCTGGTCGTAGATTTAGTTTA
Source organism: Lithobates sylvaticus (assembly GCA_028564925.1). Classification (NCBI taxonomy): domain Eukaryota; kingdom Metazoa; phylum Chordata; class Amphibia; order Anura; family Ranidae; genus Lithobates; species Lithobates sylvaticus. Next base: position 138,212,931 of record CM053033.1, read on the forward strand.
AGAAAAGGATATGGTAGGGAATGTTAATTTCCCAAACTGATAAGGGCAACCAAACTGATAAGAGGCATGGAGGAGCTCAGCTATGAGGAAAGATTACAGGAACTGAATCTATTCCCTCTTGAGAAGAGGAGATTAAGGGGAATATGATCAACACGTACAAATACATAAGTGGTCCATATAGTGAACTTGGTGTTGAGTTATTCACTTTAAGGTCATCACAGAGGACAATGGGGCACTCTTTACGTCTAGAGGAAAAAAGATTTTATCTCCAAATACAGAAAGGTTTCTTCACAGTAAGAGCTGTGAAAATGTGGAATAGACTCCCTACAGAGGTGGTTCTCGCAAGCTCAGTAGATTGCTTTAAAAAAGGACTGGATTCTTTCCTAAATGTACATAATATAACTGGGTACTAACATTTATAGGTAAAGTTGATCCAGGGAAAATCCGATTGCCTCTCGGGGGATTAGGAAGGAAATTTTCCCCTGCTGTAGCAAATTGGAGCATGCTTTGCTGGGGTTTTTTGCCTTCCTCTGGATCAACTGTGGGTATAGGATTGGGTATATGCGATTGTATGATATTATTTTTTATTTATTTATTTTTATGGTTGAACTAGATTGACTCTTTTTTCAACCTAACTATGTAACCCGGCTGAGTTGTCACCCACCCTACTGGCTGCGATGATGTAACATTGAGTTTTTCGCCTACCTCTGGATCAACGGTGGGTGAAGGAATGTGTATATGGGATCGTATTTTTATTTTTTCTAACTAGACGGACTTGTGTCTTTTTTCAACCTGACTAACTATGTAACTAATTTGCAAAATATGAGTTAACAAAAAAACTGGTATAAGTTGCACGCAGGTTCAAAATAATGAAAAAATTGTGTATTGTCCTTTCTTCTATATTATTCTTTATACCTTATAAAATAAACTATTTTTTTTTATACATTAACATATTAAATAGCATACTGTATAACTTGATATTTGGGACCTGCTGCCCCACTGTAGAGAATAATTGCAACTCTGAAGCCTCGCATAAGCGGATCTAATAAAATAAAGTGTATAAACAACTTTGTAAAAAAAAAAAAAAACATTCACAAGGAAAGCAAGTCAGATATGTTCACAATGAACACCCAATAATATGTAAGGGAAGTAAAAACAATTTGCTTTGAAATTTTGAATTGCCTGTTTGCACATATAGTTACATAGTTACTTAACATTACACAGAAACTGCTTTTTTAAAACTCTCAAATTACCTACTAACTGCAAAAACTAACGGACACTATTCTATACTCCTAATTCTGGACCTTTCAGCTGCCTTTGACACGGTTGACCACCCCCTCCTCCTCAAAAAACTTTACTCCCTCGGTCTCCGTGACTGTTCTCTTCCGTGGCTCTCATCCTACCTATCCCAACGCACCTTCAGTGTCACTTACAATTCTACTTCCTCCTCTCCTCTTCCCTTCTCTGTCGGGGTCCCCCAAGGTTCTGTTCTCGGACCTCTCTTATTTTCAATCTACACCTCTTTCCTGGGTCAGCTGATAGCCTCTGACGGCTTTCAATATCATTTCTACTCTGACGACACCCAAATCTATCTCTCCACCCCTCAACTCACTCTATCAGTCTCCTCACGCATCACTAACTTACTAACAGACATATCTGTCTGGATGTCACACCACTTCCTCAAACTCAACTTGTCCAAAACCAAGCTTATAACATTTCCTCCCCCACGTGCCTCTTCCCCTGACTTATCTGTCAAGAGCAATGGCACAACTATCCACCCATCCCCACATGTCAGGGTGCTAGGTGTTATCCTGGACTCTAAACTCTCCTTTCGGCCCCACATCCAATCACTTTCCAAAGCTTGCCACCTTAACCTCCGCAACATCTCTATACTACGTCCCTTTCTAACCAATGAAACCACAAAGTTCCTGATTCACTCCATGGTTATCGCTCGCCTTGACTACTGAAACTCCCTCCTCATTGGCTTACCTTTAAATAGACTATCCCCTCTTCAGTCCATCATGAATGCTGCTGCCAAACTCATCCACCCTAAAACCGCTAAGTGTCTGCTACCCCTCTCTGCCAATCCCTCCATTGGCTGTCACTCGCCCAACAAATTAAATTAAAAAAACTTACAATAAGTTACAAAGCCATCCACATCTCTGCCCCCAGCTACATCACTACCCTAGTCTCAAAATACCTACCTCTACCTCATCCACAAATACCACAAAACACTTAACACTTAAAGGGGCAATATACAGTATTAAAAACTGGGGTATGTACACTTTTGATCAGGGTAATTTGGGTAGTTTCTGTTGTCATTATGATTTAAAAAGAGTAAACACAGTTGATTAATAATAAATGGCTTTAGTCAAACACTAAGCATGAGTGAAAGAAAAGTCGACTCAGCAGCTCCCACTCCAGCTCCTACCCCACAGCCTTTGAGTCCCGAGCATTCAAGCTGCATGGCGCGGGGTCAGAGCATCAGAGCTATGAAATAATATATATATTTCTGAACAGCACAGCGCACCGCTGCCAGCCTGCCTCCCCTGTGTATCAATCACTCTCAGTCCTATCATGGGGAAAGTGCAGAAGCCCCCCATGCAGCTGGGGCACCTGGGCAGTGCCCAGGTGTACCCACTCATTAAGACAGACCTGGAACCCAGCCTTAGTGAAATTACTCCCGTTCAATATATCCTAAATATTTAAAAACCAAGCAAGTTGCCAAAATAGGAAAAGGAGAATAAGAAACTGAAATGTAAATAAATTGCTAATTCTAATTTTGATAAATGTGCTTCTTCCTCGTGCATCTGTTCAAACAGCTGTACATTAAAAATACATGCATAACAAGAGATTTACACACGTTAACAAAATGTTACATAGATCTTGCTTTTGGAATGAGCAGCAGACTTAGTTCACACAATAACAAAGAATTCTGTAATATCTGCTAAATACAAAATGCTGCAACCGTTAAATACAGTTTGTAGGCATACCTTTTGTTGTGTATGAAGGTTGAAAAGAACAATCAGATCTGATAAGGAGGAGTGAATGAATTAGGAGCATTTGCTTGGCATAAGCTGATATGTTCTTTGTATTAAATTCAGAATACCGGTAGTTATCTGTGATACTGCTTAAGGAGCCAATCACTAGGGTTAAGTTACCAAAGGACTAAATAAATAAATTTGAACAAGATTATTCATAAGATAATTTATTTTGATAGTACTGACTCCCCATCAGATTGGGGGGTACTCCATCCACCAATACATTAAACATAAATGCAAAACATTAGAAAAAACAAATACCAGGAAATTAGTACATGGCTACCAGCAAGCATATCCAAAAATAGTATACTGTATATTATTATTTCTATCTAAAATAAAGATAACTATATCCATATAAATATGGCTATCTGTGTGTTTATGTAAGTGCCTATGTCCCACACTAGACCAGCCACCCAGTGCAAACACTAAGTTTAAGACATTAAAGATGAGTTCCAGCCTGGGAAAAAAAAAATATTGTAGCTGCTGACCTTTAACTACTTCCCACCCGGCCACTGTACATATACAGCCAGGTGGGAGCCGTCTACTTCTGATCGGACGTTCTGGAACGTCCTTCAGAAGTAGAGGGATCGCGCACGCGCGTGCCCGCGCATCTCGGATCGGCAGGAGGGCTCGGTGATTGGCCCTCCTGATCACATGACGGCCGTGCCGAATCACAGCCGTCATGTGATGTAAACAAACAGCCGGTTGGTAGGCAATCGGCTCTCCTCTCCTCACACGGAAGTCGTCGGTGAGGAGAGGAGAGCGGATCGCTGCAGCCGGCTGGTGATCAGTGAGTATTAGCTGTTTTTTTACAGCTTTTTACTCACTGATCACCAGTAGTGTCCCCACAGTGTAAACACACATGTCCCCACACATGTCCCCAAAACACACATGTCCCCAAATAATAAAAACACATGTCCCCAAATAAAAACACATGTCCCCAAATAATAAAAACACATGTCCCTCACATTTGTCCCAGTAAAATAACATGTGCCAATGACTATCTGCACACATATGTCCGTGATCACCTGCACACATCTGTACATGATCATTTGCGTACATATGTCCGTGATCATGCGAACCAATTATTATACACTTAACGGAATTTTTTTTACTAAAAACATGTAGCAGAATACATTTTGGCTTAAATTTATGACAAAATTAGATTTTATTGGATTTCTTTTAAAAAAGAAAGGAGAAAATATTGTTTTTTTTCAAAATTTCTGCTATGTTTTCGCTTATATCGCAAAAAATTAAAAACGTAGTCGTAAATACCACCAAACTAAAGCTCTATTTGTGCGAAAAAAATGATAAAAAATTCATTTGGTTACAACATTGCATGACCGCGCAATTGTCACTGAAAGTGCGAGAGCACTGAAATCTGAAAATTTGTCTGGGCAGGAAGGGTGTTTATGTGTACAGTAAGCAAGTGGTTAATATAAGGGCACTTACCTGTCCAGGGATCCTGCAATGTCGGCACCCCAAGTAAATCCATCCATCGGCTACAGGTGCAGGCACCGTCATCTTCAGCCTGTTCCCTACTGAGCATAATGTGCTTTATGAATGGTCCCGCTGTCTTCTGGGACCTGTGTGTCTCCCAGAATGCAGCAGGGAGGAAGAAGGAGGGCGCAGAAATTACGTATTGTGCAAAGATCTTACTCTAAAGTGGGAGCAGGTACCTGGTTTTGACAGATATCTGCTCCCCTCTTCCCCCCAAAAGTTCCAAATGTGGGTGGAGCTCCACTTTAATATAGATACAAACTGAGTCCACCCAAAAACAAAATATCTAAATCCACATGTCTTAACCTCCCTGGCGGTATGATTATGTCTGGAATTTTGTGCCAAAATCGGTACAATTATTTTGCATGGAAATTTGGCGTTTTTATATTGTAGGCTGCAATTCTTATGAATAACAAACCAGAGTCTAGTAGACATCCCGGGTATTAAAAAAGTTTGAAACACAAAATCATAAATTATAATATAATAAAAAATATATATAAAAATTATTCAATAATGTAATAAAATCAAAATCACTGAAATTTGCTCAGTTGCAGAATAGTCGCTGTCATTAAATTTATTGTTTGATGATGAATTGTAATTCTAATTTATTATCGTTGTTTTATAGCTGGTCTAAAACCACTTTTGACATAAAGGGACACTTTTTGGTTGCTTTGGACAATCTCCAGTTTCCAGGCAGAAAAAAATCTATTTATTATATAAAATGACATGCAGGGCACTGGGCAGACCACTAGGGACAAAGGGGTGTGTATTTTTTGTATACAGTACTTTAATCTGTAAGATTACAGTACTGTATGTGTATTGTGTTTTTTAACTTTTTTGAATTTGGCGCCGATCTCTGCTCCGGTGCGTCGTAATGTCGCAGGGAAAGGAGATCAGCGGCACTCGGCACTGTGTGAATCGAGCGAGCAGACGGCTCGCACACACAGCAGGGAGACATCGCAGGATCCAGGGGACAAGGTAAGTAACTTCCCTCTGTATCCTGCAATGCAAGCCCGAGTCTGGCTCGGGGTTACCACTTTTTTACTGAAGATCCCGCCTTGAGCCAGACTCTGGATTACCGCCAGGGGGGTTAAAGAAGAAGTACAGCTCGTTTGGCTGTGCTTCTGTGGATCACAGGAGTGCAGTTTGTTGTGCAGTCCTGTGACCTGTTTTCAGCAGACAGCAGACTGAAGCCTGCTGTTGACTGACATCATAAAGCCGGTCCAGGCTCAGGAAGGATCGCGACCATATGGTCAGGATCCACCCACATGCCTGGACCGGCACCCAGCTCAGCCTCTCAGCGAGCGGCTGAGAGCCTGATCCGGCTGGTCCTATACAGATTGTTGTTATATTGTTTGGTTGGTTCTCGCGCCATCTCTTCCTTTTCTGTCAGCACTCCAGTAAGCATGGGGGGCAGAGCAGAGACCTGCTGATTCATAGTCACCAGCTCTCTCCTCAGGTAGCTCTGAGAACCGAGCTATCGGCGGTGTTTGATTGCTCTGTTCTCAGTGTTAGAGCCGGTGGGGGGACAAGTGGCACCGATGCTGCACTCCACCTAGGTAAGTATGATTTAAAAAAAACCTAACCCCATTCTTCTCTTTTAACAGCAAGCCAGCACCTTCTGTTTACCACTCACAGAATTATATTACAAAATTAAAAAAAAAAAATCAGAAAAACCTTGGATTGCGAGCATAGCTCGTTCCGGAAGCATGCTTGTAATCCAAAGCACTGGTATATAAAAAGATTATAGCAATGTGAGGTTGTGTAACCATAAAATGTCCAAAATGGGCCTATAAATGTAGCAATATGGTTACATTTAATGAAGGTACAACATTTAGCAACTCAAATGGTTAATGATTAAAGAAGCACATCTAAGAATGCAGGCATCCTGGGTAAAGCTGTCTGCAATCATGACCGGGAAGACTACCCTGCAGTAGAGCGATGTGAAAGCGAGGCTTGAACCACTCGTGGAGCACAGCGTGGAAGGGATGTTGTCAATGGTGGTGAGGAGGATGGACATCTTTACTCCGGATGCCTGCATACTTATGCTGCGTACACACGATCGGACTTTGTCCGCCGGACCTAGTCTGGTGGACAAACCGCCGGACTTTCCAGCGGGCTTCGCCGGACTTTCCGAGCGTGTGACTTGCCCACACAAGCCCGGACTTCTCCGGCGGACAATCCGCGGGAAAAAGTCTGCGGGACTTTTGAAAATGAAAGGACTTGCCCACACACGGAGCAGTCCGTTCATTTAGAACTAACTGCAGGTAGACCGGGCTAGCGAAGGCAGTAAATGCCGCTGCGCTAGCCCTGTCACCTGGCATGGATTTAAAGGGAATCCCCACGCCGAAAAAATGGCGTGGGGGTCCCCCCAAATCCATCTCAGACTCTTATCCGAACACGCAACCCGGCCGGCCAGGAAAGGGGTGGGGACGAGCGAGCGCCCCCCCCTCCTGAGCCGTACCAGGCCGCGTGCCCTTAACATGGGGAATGCCCTGGGGAAAGGGGGGCGTGCGCCCCCCCCCACCCCAAAGAACCTTGTCCCCATGTTGATGAGGACAAGGGCCTCTTCCCGACAACCCTGGCCGTTGGTTGTCGGGGTCTGCGGGCGGGGGGCTTATCGGAATCCGGGAGCCCCCTTTAATAAGGGGGCCCCCAGATCCCGGCCCCCCACCCTATGTGAATGAGTATGGGGTACGATGTACCCCTACCCATTCACCTAAGGTTTAAATAAAAAAAACACAAAATTTTTTAAAAATATTTTATTGCACTGCTTTTCTTCCGTCTTGGGGGGTCTTCTCGCCGGACTCCTCCGCTCATTTACCTAGCTCTTTTACCGAGTGGAGGAGCCCAGCTACCTACTTGTCGTAGAATTCATGCTGTGCAGGGTCTTGGTGTTGGGGTTTTTGCTTTGACCCAAGTCCAGTCCATGAACAGGGTGGGGAGGAATTCATGGACGAAAAATTGAGCTTGACCAATTCTCTCATTTGCCTTTGTTGCGGGAGATCCGTGAGAATAATCCTGATGATTTCAGGAATTATCTCCGGTTGACAGACCCCGTTTTTCACCGTCTGTTGGCTTTGCTGTCCCCTAATATTACCAAGCAGGACACCTGCATGCGGCAAGCCATCACTCTTGAACAGAGGCTAGTTGCCACCTTGCCGTACTTGGAGACGGGGAGAAGTCTGCAGGACATCAAGTTTTCGAGAGGCATCTCCCCCAAGGCTCTGGGAATCATTATTCCAGAGACCTGTTCTGCCATTATACAGGTCCTGCAGAAGGACTTTATTAGTGTAAGGTTTCTCCTTTAACATCACATTATATGTATTTAATGTTTGCTAAAGTATTGTATTTCTTTCATCATTCCCTAATTACCATGATTTTAATATGCTGTGAATGTCCCTTTTGTCCTCATGCATGCTGGAATTTTTTTAACTTCCTTTTTTGTCCTTCATGCATATTTGCCTTCACTAACCTCTCCAGCATTCTATCTTGGGCCCATACACACCTAGCCTAGTCACTTAACAGTGTATTTTGTCAGCTCCATAGTACTGCTTTACCCTAAACACCCCCTTAAATGTGTTTAAATGTTATGTGTGTGCTTATGCTTTTTTGGGGGTCCCCAACCGCTAAGTCAACCGATACCAATCCTCTATCTACTGACTTTGCCAAACCCATACCCACTATACCTACCTCTTTTGTGGTGATATTTATGGATAAATTTCACCAAAACATGTAGTGCTAGGGCCTGCCTGAATACTTTCAAATAGTACTGTTTAAATTTTTGCTCTCCTATTATCTTGATAGGTAATTGCAGAATGTAAATAGTGCTTCAATTTGTACAGTGTGTATTTAAGTTTTTGTATTATAACACTTCTTACCTTTCCAGTGGGCTGCCAATAGTGTAAGTAAAAGAGGGGCTTGCCAAAGTAAAACACATTATTTATGCATTTAGCTCTCAATGACGGGGAGAGGGTTACCTGCCCAAAACATACCCCCCCCCCAACATTTTAACAATGGGCCATCAGAGGGGGTGAGGAATCTGATAAGTGTACTTTATATATTTGTCTTACTCCTTAAATACTCCTTCAAATAAATGTTATACTGATGTTGGCCAAGAATGTTTGTGTCTAATCTGCTTGCAATGTTATGTGCAAATTTACTAATTATTTTTTTTCTTGTTTGACTCCACAGTTTCCTTCAACGCCACAGGAATAGCAGACTATGGCTTCCCAATTTGCCCAGCATTGGAACTTACCCAACTGTGGAGGGGCAATAAATGGTAAACACGTCCACATAGTCCCACCCCCAACTCAGGGTCATACTATTATAATTACAAGGGGTTTATTAGTATAGTGATGTTGGCGGTGGTGTCGGCGACATATGATTTTCTCTATGTGGACGTGGGAAAAAATGGCTGGATGTCGGATGGTGGAGTCATCGCCCAGACAGAGTTTTACCGACGGCTCCAGAATAGCAGCTTGGGCTTGCCACCTCCAGAAGACAATGTGGAAGGACTCCCGTTCTTCTTCGTCGCGGATGCAGCATTTGCACTGGGGACCATCTTATGCGGCCATTCCCTATGAGGACCCTCACCCCGAACCAGAGAGTTTTTAATTACCGGCTGGCCAGAGCCAGAAGAGTGGTGGAGAATGCTTTTGGGATAATGGCCAGCCGGTTCCACCTATTTCTGACACCAATCCACATGGCGGAATATAAACTCAACCATATTGTGCTTGCCTGATGCATTTTTCTTCAACAAAAATGCAACAAACTATGTGGCCTCAGTTGGGACTGAGGCCGGGTTTCCTGATACTTCAACCCTGATAGCACTTGAACCTGGCCATCCTGGCTCCCCCCCCCCAAATCGCCCGTGAAGTGAGACAAAAATATCTGGAGTACTTTGCGGGTAGGGGGGCCATTGATATGCCACACAATCAAGAAACATTTTAAAAATAAATATTTTTGGGATAAACTGACATAATATTTTCTTGTATTTACTGCTTGTGTTTCTTTCTTTTGTGATTTTTTGATAGTCACGAAAATGGCGTGATTGTGGCAAATTAAAAAGCACTGTGGGAGTTATTTACTAAAGGAAAATCCACTTTGCACTGCAAAAGTGCTCCACTTCATAAACGTCTCCCTCCTCATCCTCTGCTTGTGGTTTTGGGATTTCCCCTTCTTTAGGAGGTGGGGGGGTCCCTGGTGTCCTCAGATGTCCCGAGTCTTTTCTCCCCTATATGAATAAAAAAAAAAGGTATACTTAGCACACAGATATTTGAGGGCAGAAATAGGAATATGAAACATTGCCTTGAAGTGTCGTACAATTTTCTGTTTTGGCAGAGTTCCAAGCTGAAGAAATTTTTCAGTTTGTTTCTAAAGCTGGAATAATTCCCTTATTTGTTAAAGTATCACACATGTAGAGACCCCTAGGATCCACTGGAGAACCTGTGTGGGACACCATAAAAAGTTTGTTCTGGTGTCCCACACTAGTGCTCCTGCATCCAGATGTGTAAACAGCTGCTGAGTGTCCTCTCCTTACACTGAATCAAGTTTGCATTTCATTCTAGTGCAAACCCATCTAGACAACAAACTTCTTTTAATACAAATAGGCCTGAACAAATGTAGTTAACCTGCATCTGCCCAAAACATCTTATAAGTGGGCGAACGAACAATGTTTCCTATGACGATTACTGTGCCCATGAACAGGAAAGTTGCCATTTTAAACTGTACAACAGTAAAGAAAAGCACATGGAGCAGCATGCAAGTAATAATAATAATAGGAACACACAACAACTTACTTTTTGAAAAACTCTCTTGATTCTTCTGTACTGATCCTGCTCCCTCATTTTTAGGTCTGACCATCGTTTCCTCAGTTGATCCTTGGATCGTCATACCCCAAAATTCCGGCGCAGACTCTTTACAACTTTAGCCTTTCTCACATTTGGGTTTGGGTATGGCCAATGCTTCCCTTCATAGTCGGCCCTCTTCAATATGTCCACCATCTCCACCATCTCACCAAAGGACATATTAGAGGCCTTAAATCTCCTCTTGGATTGGGAAATTCGTGGCTCCGGGCTTTTGTTGTTGCTGCTCTCCTCTGCATGCACCTGCTGTGTCTCCGCCATGTTCTCTACCCACTGCGCCGAAAGAGAAGGGGTGGGGAATAGACTAGAAAAAATGTCAGGGGCGGGTCAGAGTTTCACGCATGTGCAGTGTATATAAAGCGTAACACGCGTGCATAGTACGTACGATCTGTGAGTGGAGGACGGAGTATCGTAAGCGACCATCGTTATAACGAAGGTACAATTTGAACTTGGTGCATGAGTGGCCTATACTGCTCCTAGATTGAGGCCTATATTGGGACAAGATTATGAGAGTTTAGCCTAACATTAGGGTTTGTCTTGTGTTGTGTCTTGCAGAGAAAATGGATGGGTTTAAAGACCACAGCTTTCTCCCAATCTTCATAGACAAGTACAGGGAGCTGCCCTGTCTGTGGCAGGTCAAACATCCACATTATAATAACAAAATAAAGAGGCAGGCAGTGATGGAGAAACTGCTGGAATTGGTGAAGCCGGAGATCCCCACTGCAGACATCAACTATTTAAAAAAAAAAAAATTGGTGGAATGAGGTGCACATATAATCATGAGCGTACTAAGATCCAGAAATCCATGAGATCAGGAGCAGTAGCAGATGACATTTATGTACCCAGACTTAATTTTCTGTCAGACCAGACTGAAGTCAGGGAATCCCTCTCAACCCTTCCTTCCACTCTTCCTTACACGCTTCCTTCCACCCCAGCTGAGGCTTCTGACGTCTATCCCTGGGCCTTCCAATCAGGAAGATGTGGAGGAGCCCAGCTTGAGCCAGGTATAGCATTGTTCAACATATTACTTGTCGTAAAATAAATGATTGTAACTAGATGTTATTATTGATCACTAATTGCTGATTTAATAAAGTGTTTTACATATCAATAGACAGTAGTGGCCATAAATGTTTGGACAAGAATGAAAAACGCTGGGGTCAGAATGATAGTCTTTTCTATTTATTAAAATTCAATTTGCATGAATGCATGAGCTGAAAATTGTGTGTGATTGATGACCAAAAACTAAAACAATGTCCCTTTTTCATACACAGGAAAGCCTCAGCCAGGAGGAGGCTGTGGAATGTGGCAGCAAGGAGGTGGTGGGGGAATGTGGCAGCTTGGAGGTGGCGGGGGAAAGTGGCAGCCAGGAGGTGGCGGAGGTAAGTGGCAGCCAGGAGGTGGCAGGATAAGTGGCAGCCAGGAGTTGGTGGGGAGAAGTGGCAGCCAGGAGGTGGCGGGGGGAAGTGGTAGCCAGGAAGTGGCTGTGCCCAGTAGGAGCCTCACACAATCTCAGGTCCCTCCCCTCCACCTTCAAACCAAAAGGGCCAGGAAGGGGAGTAACATGGAGGAGGCAGCACTCAGGCTGATTAGAGATGCTAATGAGGCCCTCATAACCTCCCCCACTCTCCAAGTGGCTTTTGCGGGCATGACTGCATACAAAATACAGCAAATGGAGGAGAGCCAACGACTCTTGTGTGAGGAAATTATGGTCATCACCAGAAATAAGGGGTTGAGGGGCCAACTCACACCCAAAACCCACCTGTGTGAGCTAGACTATCCTCCTCCTCCACCTCCTGCCACATCTCCAACACCACAGCCTGGAAGCAAGCCTGGAAGGAAGCGTGTAAGGAAGACAAGAAAGTGATGGCCTGGGTTCACACTGGTCTGGCAGAAGACGCAGGCTGTTGTATGACCACAGCCTGGGGACATAGATGTCATCTGCTGCTGTTCCTGATCTCTTGGACTCCCGAATCAGATTTGGCTCACTATTATATGGACTCCTCAGGCCACCAATTTTGGCTGGCAAATAATTGATGTGTGCCCTGGGGTAAAAAGGCTTTGCCAATGTCAGCAGTTTCTCCAGCATTGCCTTCCTCTTTATTTTGTTATGACCCCTAATAAATGGATATTTTTTTTCAGAAATACTTGCCTGTGTGTTTTACTTCAAAAAGGACAGTTTGTTTGTGAGTAGGCAGGTACATTTCAAAAATACAATGTCAAATTAACAAAGGACACCAACACAAACCAACCTGCTTGAGATTAAAAAATACAAGATAATAATGGTGTTGTGGTAACTTGACACACAAAGCGAGAAAAAATAGTAGGGAGATCACTATAAAAAAAACAGTAGATCTTGATTTTAAAAAAAAATTAAAAAAATTATAAACATTATTATGGAGATCTGATGAAAAAAAAAAATATTATTCAGGAGATCACGAGAAATAATAAAGAAATCAGTTTGTGTGAATATTAGCAGCAAAACAACTTCATTCTTCGAGCATTCTAAAGAAGAAGAGAATGCGCTGCATTAAACTATTTAAAAATTGCACCGTGAAGAATGTGCTATCTCCATTCCGAACGGTAGTATTACCAGACCGAGTGCTTCCATCTCGTAATTTATTCTGAGCATGAGTGGCACTTTGTGCATCTGAATTGTGTACACACGATTGGAATTTACGCAAACAGATTTTGTTGTCGGAAAATTTGATATCCAGATATCAAATTTTGTGCAATGGAAATTACGATGGAAAATGTCCAATGTAGCCTACACACGGTTAGAATTTTCGACAAATGGCTCCCATCGAACAGTATGGGGCATAAGACTCCACTTTTCAACCCACCATAGGGAGAACTGGCATTTTATCCAGGAGAATCCACAACCATCTGCTCTTGGTGGAGCAACGCAGTGATATCAGATCTGCTGGCTTGGCTCAGATGAGCGAGCGGCAGTGTTTTTCCTTTGATTGCGATTCCCAATATCCATACCTGTGGATTGTTTTAAAGATATATGCCATTTCTTTATTGCTTCAATGGGGATCTTTCATACTTACTTATTGTATGGTCGTGGATTGTAATCTCCTGGATAAAATCCCAGGACTTAGACTGGGAGGGAATATTGGCATTGATGAACACAGAACAGAAATGGGAATTCTCCAAAAAGACTGTTTGTGAACTCACTGCAAAGTATATTCCCATGGGCAATAAGTTTAAAAGGCTACAAATAAAACCTATGTGGCTTACGGCCAAAGTTAAAAAAGCTATAAACAATAAGAAAAGAGCTTTTAAAAAATATAAAAATGAAGGAACACTATTGTCATTTAAATCTTACAAAGAATATAACAGAATGGAAATCAAGGATGCAAAAATTCTAACCGAACAACAGATTGCAAAAGATACTAGGACAAACCCCAAAAAATTCTTCAAATATATTAATAGCAAAAAGGTCAGGTCTGAGCATGTAGGCCCTTTACAAAATAATCTAGAGTGGGTGACTGGGGACAAAGAGAATACAAATGTATTAAATACTTTCTGCAGTTCTTCTGTGTATACAAAGGAGCATGGGAAAGCTCAAGTCCATAATGGGGGTGGTATTGACACAGCCCCAAATGATCCATAATGGCTCAAAAGTGATATGGTCCAGAAATATTTAGACAGAATAAAGGTGGATAAAGCATCTGGACCAGATGGTATCCACCCACAGATACTAAACGAATTGAGCTCTGTCATTTCAAAGCCATTGTATCTACCGTATTTATCGGCATACAACACACACTTTGTTCCCCTAAAAATAGGGAGGAAATTGCGGGTGCGTGTAATAAGCCGTCGACATACCTCGGAGGGGGGCGAGTGCCGCCAGAATTCACCGAGCCATCATCTCCTCTCCACTTGGCTCTCCACTCAGCTCTCACTCGGCTCTAACTCGGCTCTCACGTCACACACACAGTCATGTCTCCACCCCTGGCACTGGACCAGTGTTCTGTCTATCACTGCTGATGGCGGAGATGGGACTGTGTATGTGACTGCCGACTGAGAGCCAAGTAAACATGAGATGGCGGCTCAGTGATTTCCTGCGAGAGATGAGAGATGGTGAGCTGCATTGATGGGGGAGATGGGCGCAGATCAGGCTGCAGATGGACACACATCAGGCTGCATATGGGTGCAGATCAGACTGCAGATGGGCACAGATCAGGCTGCAGATGGGCACAGATCAGGCTGCATTGATGCTCACTGACCATTATTTTGCTTCAAAGTGGTTTATTTAAAAAAAAAACTATTTTTTTTTTCCTGAAACTTCCCTCTTAAATTGGGAATACGCCTGTGCGTGTTATACGCCATTTTTTAGGGACTTATTAATGACTGGAATAGTACCACTGGATTGGCGTAGGGCCAATGTGGTGCCTATATTTAAAAAAGGATCAAAGTCTTTACCAAGTAACTATAGACCTGTTAGTTTAACTTATATAGTTTGTAAGATACTGGAGAGTTTAATAAAAGACCACATAGAGGAGTTCTTGCTGGAAAAAAATATGTTTTAAGCAACAGACAGCATGGATTCATGAAAGACAGAAGTTGATCCCTCTAGGGGTGCGCGGGGAGTTGGGGAACAGACCCTGATCCTAAGCCCTATGATACTTCTCTAAGTGCTTTTCTCCTCAGCCCAGTGGTACTGAAGCCTAGAGTTCTAGACTGGGTATCGTCCCCCTTGTCACTCCTTCCGTGACTCGTTTGTAGATCATACCCCTACCAGGGAACTACTGATTACTTCTATCTGTAAACTGCCTTCTGTACTGACCCCTTAGGGGGCACCTTGGTTATTTTGTTCACCTTTTATAACTTTGTATCGTTTCTATTTACAATAAAATTTTGAAACTTAAAAAAAAAAAAAAAAAAAAGAAAGACAGAAGTTGTCAAACAAATCAGTGGTGTACCACAAGGTTCAGTGTTGGGACCCTTACTTTTTAATACCTTTATAAATAAAATAGGGTCTGGGATTAAAAGTACCATTTCAGTCTTTGCTGATGACACCAAGCTATGCAGTGGAATAACGTCCTCACAGGATGTCTCCAATTTACAAGCCAACCTAATTGGTTGACTATGTGGCAGATGAGGTTATGCACTTGGGGGCTAAGAATATGCATGCATCATACATACTAGGGGGACTACAACTGGGGGGGGGGGGGGGGGGGTTTGTAGTGGAGAAGGATCTGGGGGTTTTGGTAGATCATAAGCTTATTAACAGCATGTAATGCCAAGCTGCAGTTTCCAAACAAAGTCCTTTCTTGTATTTAGAGACGTATGGATTCCAGAGAGAGATATAAATTTGCCCCTGTACAAATAAATAGTAAGACCTCATCTGGAATATGCAGTTCAGTTTTGGATCCAGCTCACAAAAAGGATATCGGGGGAACTGGAGAAAGATTAGAAAAGGCCAACCAAACTGATAAGAGGCATGGATGTGAGATTAGAGGAACTGAATTTATTCTCTATTGAGAAGAGGAGATTAAGGGGGATATGATCAACATGTACAAATATATAAGGGGTCCATATAGTGAACTTGGTGTTGAGTTATTCGCTTTACAGACAACACACAACAGGAGACAAGGGGGCACTCTTTACGCCTAGAGGAAAGGAAATTTCATCTCCAAATATGGAAAGGTTTCTACACAGTAAAGCCCCATACACACGGTCGGACTTTTTCATGGATTCTGTCCGATCGGACAAGGTTGTTGAAAAATCAGAACGTGTGTATGCACCATCGGACAGTGTTCGTCGGTTTGACCGACGGACAAAGTCTTATCTCCTGCTGGAAAGATTTGCCGTCAACACGGTCCGATCACACCAAATCCGATCGTGTGTACGGTTGTCCGACCGGACAAAGTGCTACGCATGCTCAGATCACATTACAAGACCAAAGCTATTGGCTACTAGCCTCTACGTAGTCCCGTCGTAGGCAACAATCGTCACCGCGTTCAGAATGATCGGATTTTCCGACAACTTTGTCCGACCGTGTGTACGCAAAACCAACATCGGACAAAGTATGACGGACATGGTCCGACGGACCTGGTCCGCGGATTGTCCGACCGTGTGTATGGGGCTTTAGAGTTGTGAAAATGTGGAATGGACTACCCCAGATGTGGTTCTGGCCAGCTCAGTAGATTGCTTTAAGAAAGGCTTGGATTTTTTCTTAAATGTACATAATATAATTAGGTACTGACATTTATAGGTAAAGTTGATCCAGGGAAAATCCAATTGCCTCTCGGGGGATACGGAATTCTTTTTTCCCCTGCTGTAGCAAATTGGATCATGCTTTGCTGGGGTTTTTTGCCTTCCTCTGGATCAACTATAGGTATAGGATTGGGTATATGGGATTGTACGATATTATTTTTTATTTATTTATTTGCTTATTTTTATGGTTGAACTAGATGGACTTGTGTCTTTTTTTCAACCTGACTAACTATGTAACTATGTAAGCTGGCTGCGGTGTCACCCACCCCAATGACGTCACACGTGCACTCCATCTGACAGGTTTCCCCAAAAATGGCATCTTCTGGAATTGGAGGATGGATGATGCTACTGTGAGAGGGTTGTGAAAACATGCTCACAGGGAAGCAGTGATTGCAGACTGTGTTTGATCCCTGCAATGGAAATCTATTTTCCGTTGGGTAGGAGGCCATTTTTTTACACTCAGGAGCACTTCTTTCTGCACTGGAGCACTTTTTGGAGTGATGTTGGGATGTGAAGCACCCAGCACTTTACTATAGTGGCATATTCATGATGGATTTTATTTGAACTCAACTACATATGTTTGATTGAGATATTGTTTGCATATCAATTTTGATCTTTTGATATATTTATTGCATGTTTGCACATCACATTAGCGCCTGTACTTTTGTGCATGTAATTTGCATTGTGCTACATTGATTTATGGTATTTATTCACCATTCTAGATGATTTAAAGGAACAGCGCACCATTTTTGCATTAATAGTTATTTATCCAGTATTCCAGGATTTGTATAATGTAAAAAAGGCCGCGCTGACCTAAAAAGTAGACCTAAAATATATAAAACAGGCTGCAGTAATAGGGAGATAACCAAATAACAGAGAACAGAAAAAAACTGCGCCACAACATGTAATTAAAAAAGAACTAATGAAATTAAACTTTAAACAGGAAAGTAACTGAGTGGGATTTCACAGGCATATTAGTAGTCCATAGAAGAGGGCAAAAAAGATGGTGAACAGAAGTCTATGTAATCTATGATGAATCCACTTCTTCACGATAACACCTTAGTGCACACAAATCCAACAGGTGAATCCCACCACCAGTAATCGAAGCTGCTTACCAGAGAGCAGCTATCAGAAAGCACAGCTCCTCATACACAGGATATAACGTCCAGCACCACACTTCCCCAGATGAATAAAGCACAAGCCTCAAAAACTCAGCAGTCAGTAGATGCTCAGCGATCAATGGGTAACATCATGGACCATGTGGATTAAAATGAGGAGACCATAGCGTGATACAGTAAAAGCAATGGGTTTTAATAAGAAACAAGCAGTACAAAGTACTCACATTTGAGCAGATAAGTAATGCTTTTTAAAAAAAATGCCGGCCGGCATGCATGGAGCCCTTCCTCCTCGTCTCAGGTGCGGTGACGTCACTGCACGTCCTCCCAGATGCATTTCATCTTCATAAGACGTTTTCAATGGGGATAGGGCATGCAGTAACTCACCGCTAAATAAATAGAACCAAGCCTCGTTTGCAACATGCAAGGAAATGGTCAATCAGCCATCTTGGTTATGGGAAACAATGCCCATAGTTAGGAATATGTGTGTAGATAAGAGCGTGGACCTGCTATTCAGCAAAAGGACCGCTCTTAATGCAATGTACAATAAATGCACTATTCGATCAAGGGACAACCAAGCCCAGGCGAATTCATATGTCAAGAAAGCCGAATCTTATGGAAAAAAAATAAAATAAATAAAAAATAAAAAATAAAAAAAATATATATAGGATATTTTCCTAGACCTCTAGTGGTCAGGTAGAAAATAAATCTGTTTAACCCTATGGTGACAGGTGTTTAATAAACGTGATGATCTGTAGCCCCAAGAAAAGGGGTGAGTGTTTATACTGATAAATCTTAAAACTATATCTCATGAAAAATACAATATAATAATGTGAACTGTGACCAAAGTGACATTTATACAGCTTATTACATGTATCTATTATAAAAATATAAACACAACATAGATATAAATAATCGTCTAATATTCGCGTAATTACTCGCAAAATAAGACGAATATGTATCTACTTGCTTAACAGGGGTGTTTTAGGTGAACATAAATGTAAGAAACCCAAACATGGATTGAATAATATAAAGATCACTACAACAAATGTGAAGGGAAAAAAAGCAAGAAATATTGTGAATGGATAAAAAAAAATTACTTATGTATTGTGATACAAAAGACATCACAAAAAGAAAGGGGATCAATAAAGGACCCTTCCTTGCATGATGCAACGAGTGCTCCAAGAAATAAATGTATTCCCAAACTTATCATCAATAGTCGTCTAATATTCGCGTAATTAGTCGCAAAATAAGACGAATGTGTATCTACTTGCTTAACATAAGTGTTTATGGTGAACATAAATATAAAAACCCAAACATGGATTGAATAATATAAAGATCACTACAACAAATGTGAATGGAGGAAAAGCAAGAGATATTGTGAATGGATAAAAGTGAATTATGTATTGTGATACAAAAAATATCACAAAAAGAAAGGGGATCAATAAAGGACCCTTCCTTGCATGACGCAACGAGTGCTCCAAGAAATAAATGTATTCCCAAGCTTACTCTAAACAGCAAAGGCAGAAGCGCCAGACAATTTGGCATTTGACAAGGCCATGCATCAAAATATAGATTTGATACATAATGACTCAAAGAAGGCATACTGAATGAAAACCTCATACATAAACAGATATAAACCATCCATTATCCCAAGCGGGGGAGGGGGGGATTTATTTTATATAACAATGGAAAATGTTGAATACCCCAAAGATTTACAGACTTAGGAATTGTTGATAAACGCATTCACATCGGTATCGATGTTTAGCCCGTATGGGGCATAGGTCTTCAAACGAAAAATCCACGCCATCTCCATCTTAGAGATTTCCCTGACTAAATGACTACCCCTCCAATTGGGTTTAAACTTATCGATCCCCAAGAATAGGGTGTTAGATGGATCCCTATTGTGTACCAAACGATAGTGTTTCGATACCGAATGGTTTTTGAAACCGCTTTTGATATTAGTTATATGCTCATTGAGCCGAACTTGTAAAGGGCGCTTAGTGCGCCCTACATATTGCAAACCACAGGGGCACTGCCACAAATAAACCACCCCCGTGGATGCACATGTGATACAAGGCCTAATGTCAATTCCAGGATTTGTGTTGCAGCTGTTTACAATATCACTAGGGCCTAGCGCAAAAATATTTCTCTTCTATTAGTGCACATTAACAACATACTAAAAAAAAAAAAAAAATGCTGAGTTAAATACGAATAAACTGTTAATAATAAAAAATGCAATTACCTCCAGCTCTTTAAAGTAAATACAGCTTCGAGCCCACTCTACTATGGAGAATAGAGTCTGGTCAGCCATCTTGCACATCAAACCAAACATGCTGAGTTTTTCATGTCTGCTCTTATTCTGCTCTTGCTGTAGGCAAGATATTATCCTTGCCTTGATCTGAGGTTCATCGGGCTCTAGTTGCAATAACTTAAGGATCACTTCCGGAATGTCTGGTGGAGAAGTGCTGGTGTAGACTTCAGGATATACATACCCTCCTGCAGTGGATGGGTCATGAACATTTGAATAGTGATCAGGGTATTCAGATTTGATAGTGCGACTTTGGAATGAAGCATAATGATAGCTAGACAACGGAGCATGGTTAGGCAAAGTCATTCCAATTGGAGGAGGACCATAAGAACCTCGATCATATTCAACTGGTGTCATGGGAGCTGGATTTGAAGGCAAGTTCTTAGACACAGGGTGCATATTATGAATGTTGGTGGCAATTGAGTAGTCTGTTTGCACTGGGGATACGATCTGGGGAGCTGTTTCCAGCTTTATACCATTGGCACGTATAAGAGCTTTCTTCTGCTGCTTTAAGGCACGATCCCGTTTATACATGGGGCCAAACTTGTTGCGTCCTCCTCGCATTCGGTCAGCACGCACAGCTATTGAAGAAAGAGCAAAAGAAGCATGACTGCCAGTAGTGCAAGAAATTAATGAATTCAATGTTTAAGACAGAACCACAAGAAAAACACGAAATTCTTAGTTATTATACATTTAAGCATACAGTATACATTTGATCTGATGATAACAAATTCCAAGGGGTTAAGGGCAGTTTTGGAAGAAACTGTTCAGCTTTAATTTCTGTTCAAAGCAATTCCAAAAATGACATGTGTAAAGTAAGAACAGAACCAGCTGCTGCATACAATATTATAATAATCCCTTATTTTTCTCTCAGAACCCTTGATCTCCATCCCTTCCCTCCTTAAGGATCTTAATATATTTCATGACATCTCTGGCCTAAAAATGAATTTAAACAAATGCTCAGCCCTACCGATTAATTACTCCCAACAGGAACAAGACCAACTTACAGGAAATTTCCCATTTATATGGTGCCCTCACTCGTTTAAATATCTAGGGATATGGGTGACATCCTCACACAAAACATTTTATAAAACAAATTATCTCCCTCTTTTTTCCCATATCTTCTCTCTCCTTAATACATGGTCTAATTTCCACATCTCATTCCGTGGCAGAATATGCGCTTTCAAAATGACTATCCTTCCCAAACTCTTATATTACTTTCGTGCACTCCCAGTAAACATTTCAAAATCCAAACTCACCTCCCTTCAGAGAGAAATTAACAAATTTATCTGGGCAGGGAAAAAACCTATATGTAGCTATACACATATGCACAGATCTCAATCCCTAGGGGGATTAGGCCTCCCCAACATTCGGTTATACTTCCTCTCAGCCAGACTAATGCAAATATCCCAGTGGTTCTCTCCAGCGCAAAATACCCCCTGGAAGAGATTTGAAATTCTTTCTATTGCCCCATTGGATTTTCACAGTATCCTCTGGAGCAAAATCAACATATACAACAAGCTCACCAAACTCAATATCTTAATTGCCCACTACTACCTACTTTGGCTCAATATAAGAAGCCCATTTAGGTTATCTCCTGACTTTTCTATCCTCACCTCATTCTTAGGAGACCCCAGATTTTTGATAGCACACAATAACTTGGCCCAGTTCTCACATTGGACTGCTAGGGGTTTGACATCTTTAAACTCTCTACTGACGGACGGAGAATTTACCCCATTTATATTACTACGTGCAAGATGGGATATTCCCTCTTCAGAATCACAAAACTACATCCACATCAAAAAAAAATTCTCGGACCATTTCCCACCTTCTCCCTATCTACAGGCCACTGTATTTGAGAAGATATATATCTCCTCCGCAGATGAAAGAGACCTCATATCAAAAATTTACAATTATCTCAATGGTCTAGATGTACCAGATAAATCTGGACCAATGCTCCACTGGAAATCAGATCTTGCCTGCACTCTCTCCCCGGAAGACTGGCTTGATATGACAAACAATCTACGTAAAAGTAATAAAGCTATTGCTTTTAGGGAAACCCCCACAAAAAAAAATTCAAGATGGTATCTGACCCCCTCTAAACTCAACACATTTTTCCCCTCAATATCACCTAACTGTTTTAGGGGATGTCAGACTCCAGGTACTGTCCTCCACATACATATTCTGGAGCTGCCAACTCCTTGAGAATATCTGGATCAAAGCAATAGACAGAATAGAAAACTCTTCTAAACAAAAAATTGTTCCCACACCCCAAAATTGCCTTTTATATGCAAACATACCAGACATCCCTCCCCCATGTATGAGACTCTTTCACTCTCTATGTAGCTCCATCCAATGGATGATTGCCTTTAACTGGAAGTCAGATAACCTCCCATGGTCTCAAGTTCTCTCCAGAATGGAGAATTACATGACTCAATGTATATTTATAATCAAAAATGGTCATACTGGAATCTACCTGAACCCTGACACTGCATAATTCCTGTTAATTAAGTTGGTTATCTTTATGTATTAATCAGAGGAGTCTCATTTATTTGAGGATATGTAAAATTACCATTGTAACGAATAATATCTGTAACCTTCTACCCAGGTGATACTTCAAGTTTCTCACATGCTGTGCATTGTATCTTCATTACACTATAAAATCACTGCCTTTTTTTCCCATATGTCAAATTATTGTTTTCAGATTGTACATGTTTGTATAAAATTGAACTTCCAAATAAAACTTTTGTAAACAAAAAATATTATAATAATACAATAATAATATAATCAGTTGACCTAAATGAAAATCAAAAATTATATATGTGATGCAATCTGTCAATAGCATTAACACAGCAGCTTTTATTTATCCCAGTCCAGCCTTTCTGCCTCTGGCATTTTTCCACTATCTTTAACATGCTAAACTGTTCAGAAAAAGCTTTACAGTGGTTTGGGCAAACCATTTAACGCAGGCGAGAATGCCTAACAACATTCACAGTAAAAAAAATATATTTTATGAATAACAAAAACTGTTGCTCTAACTACTTAAAAAGTGTTAGCTAGAGTTAGGCTGGACATATGAGTAATTTTTTTTGCGTTCAACCCCATGTCAGAATACACTGATCAGTGCTGCAACCTATTTCCTGCGGTGTTGATTGTGGGGAAAAATATTAACAGGGTGGTTGAACTGAATTTGATCTGTAAGTCAACTTCTGTTCAACCATGTTGGCCACACAAGGATTGGAATTTGGCTGGTCCCTGCTGAACCGGCCAAATGTAGATCAATGTATGACCTGCTTTAGACTTAAAAAAAAATGTTCCTACATAAGCCATGTTGTAGTTGAATGGTTTTAAAAATGTAATTTCCTTTTCAATCTGCATTGCTGAAATTGTTTGATAAATTCAATGCAATTCAATGCAATACAGCAACCAGGAGGCCTTCTGTGCACAGTTGATGTACAGAACACCAACACCACAAGCAAGAACATGTAGTTTCCTGCTTGTGATTAGCTCCCTTATTTTCCTAGAAATCTGTCAGATTTTAGGTATCCTCTGCAACAAAAAATAATTATTGTTGAAATACTCCCAAAGTATTAATTACTTTTAAAGGGAGGAAGTCCTTGAAAATGTCCTCATTAGAACACTGAAAGTGAATCAGCTGAATAATAATAGAAAAGTTGCTGCCATTCAGATTCACTGTGCACAAAGAGCTTTTTTGTTTTTTCAGAGCAGAAACAGGTAGGACAACAGGTAGGACAACAAAGTTTGTTAAAATCCTTGCAATGTACATTCATCACCATTGGAGATTGTTTTTTTTTTTTCGCTCAACAAATATGAAGTTACTCTTTAAGCATAACATTTTTGTAGCAGTCATTAGGGAAAAAACTTGTATATACAATGAGTGGTGGTGTGGGTTGGTGACAGAATCAAAATAAGCACCAACATCCCTGAATTGACAATAAGTATGCAGGGTTTTTTTTTTTTTTTTAGGGATTTTTTAGGTGCTGAGATATTAAAAACACAATTTGTTAAAAAAAATTATACATTTTAATAGACAAACATAGGTTTGTTCACAATAGAAAAATATTGACGTCAAAACAGCTTGTTCAAGAAATACAAGGTATGGGAGTAGCTTATGCTTATAGTGGTGACAGTAGCAATATTATACCGACACGTTTCTCCGCCCTGGGCTTCCTCAGGGGATAGATTATTTATATATTGTACGATATATGTCACTAGATAAAGAACAGAGAAAACATTTAGAACATAATATTGACAATTAATACTAGATAGATTAAATAATTGAGTCAGACCATTGCCCACCAAGCACAACAAACCCCCGCATACCCCATTCCAGCTCTCAGAGACTCCCGGCACAGACCAGAGCCTAGACAATATACCCAGGGGGCACACACAGAGTGTGGTCTAGAAGGACCGAGCTACAAGATTTAATAAGACTATTTTAATAAGACTAAGTTATTGCTCAAAACATAATAAACATTTAGAAATTAATTTAATATATATAGATTAATGGATTTCTATAGTGGGGTCTGTTAAGGAGCCCAGAATTAAAAAAAAACGTATATAATAATAAACTGAACAATAATGATTGAATAGACCTCTAACAGCTTGTGCAGTAAGTATATCATTGGCTCTTTTTGTTCATTCTTATAGTATTTGGCTCTATATTCTAGTTATACTCATTTATTTTTGATTTCTTACTACCAATATAGGTAGGTGATCATACAATTAACTGTAGTCTTATTAAATCTTGTAGCTCGGTCCTTCTGGACCTGCTTTGGCCACTCTGTGTGTATCCCCTGGGGTCTGTTGCCTAGGCTCGGGCACGTGCCAGGAGTCTCTGGGAGCTAGAGTGTGTTAAGCAGGGGTTTGTCGTGCTTGGCGGGCAATGGTCTGAATCAATTATTTAATCTACCGTATCTAGTATTAATTGTTAATAATATGTTCTAAATGTTTTCTCTGTTCTATATCTAGTGACATATATCGTACAATATATAAGAAAATCTATCCCCTGAGGAAGCGCAAGGCGGAGAAACATGTCAGGATAATATTGCTACTGTCACCACTACTAGCATAAGCTACTCCTATACCTTGTATTTCTTGAACAAGCTGTTTTGATGTCAATGTTTGTCTATTGTGAACAAACTTTTTATCCATTTTGTATGTTTGTCTATTAAAATGTATTTATTTTTCAACAAATTGTGTTTTGAATATAAAAAAAAATTCCCTAAAAAAAAAAAAACATGCATACCTATCGTATATACAATATTCAGCCTAGTTGTTTTAGATACCACCTTCTGATTTTCACTTGCAGAAAAAGGATATCAGTCACAGACAGTATTACCTTCAAATTCTACAGATGATCAGATTGTAATCTAAAGTCAGATTAGTGACCCTAAATAAGGTCACTACATAATATTTTGTCAAGAAGTTATGATAAGACTTGGAAACCACCAGGCTTTTGAGCACTGTGGCTGCAGACCCACGTCAGTTTGGTCTAAAAGAGATGCCCACACATTTTAACACCTTCCCACCCGGCCTATAGCAGACTGATGGAATGGGCGGTGGCTTTACCGTCCTGAGTGCACATCAGAAGGGGCCTCCGGGCAGTAACATGATCTGTCACTGACTGATCAGTGTGCCAGCTCACTGACGGTAACATGTGACCGCTGTGACCAATCACAGCAGGTCACATGACAGTTGTACACAATCGATGGCTTTCTTTCATTTTGTACAATTGCGTAGCTAGCTGTGATTGGTCAATGTGATCACATGGTACAGACAGGGCCAATCACAGCACATCTGTACCATGTGATTAGCTTAGACCAATCACAGCTAATCATAACAAAAATAACTGAATATGTTTCATTCAGTGCTATAAGCAATCATAAAGTGTAAAAAAATAAAAATAAAAAAAATCCTGATCGTTTCCCCACAGTAGTACAATGTTTATATGGTAACATTATATTGCTCTGGTCACAGTGTGTTAACAAAGAATCATTAAAAAAAAGAACAAAAATTTATTAAAAACTTAAAAGAAATTAAAAAAAGTATTAAAATGTTTTGTTCCTTTTTCGTACTGTCACCAGTCAGTGTCCCTGATCACCACCACATCAGTTACAAGATGATGCTGTACTGCACTGGTGACAGAATGTGGAAAAAAAATAGTGAATTCAATTTTTTATTTAAGTTTCTTCATTTTCCAAAAAATCATGATAAAAGATTACTTACAACATCTTATTTAATTAGGGTGTGCACCCTGAAGCTCAAACACACGCGTGTTTGTCTACACATATATAACCCTGGCACATTGATCTCCCTTATAATGACTAGAAAAAACAAGTATGAGACACAGCTAGTTGTTTCCTGTGCAGACTACCAATAAGGTAGTATCATAATAATGTTTTTTCACAGTATTAATCATTATTAATGTTCTATTAATGTTTTGTGTTTTGTTTTTAAATAGGGTTGAAACATCATCTATACACATTTTATGTTATTATCCACCCTATTGAAATCGCACAATGAAGAGTAATTATACCAACAATGTACTACGTGTGTGTTTCATATGGCACTACCTTTTGTAATGAATGCATTAACAGCTTATGATACATTGTATACATTTGCTTTTTTACTATGATCACAATGTAATCGCATTTTTTGCATATTTATTTGCATCTCCACATGTGCTGTTCAGCGAACCTTCTTCAATGATCTAGCTATGTAGCATATGAAGCACAAGCAATCCGTCACGTTTATGCACATATTGATGCACACACATATTCAGTACACACATATACACTGGATCCTTCACTCACATTTTTTAATAGGAGGCGACATAGCCATTCGGATATTTTATTTAATAATCACTGATTATGACACTCGAGTCAGTTTATTCAAGTCAATGTTTATTAATTCACTCCCCTCCTCTCAAGTGTAATTCACACTGCTTACACAATTCACATTTACATTATATAAAACATAACATGTATATCTATACACATATTTTTTCACACAACTTTTTCTCTATTTTTACTTTTTAATGTTTAAACTCATCACAGCTTGATTCGGGTTAAAGTTATACTGTTACAATAAGGATAACAATATAGTCGATA
Source organism: Lithobates sylvaticus (assembly GCA_028564925.1). Lineage (NCBI taxonomy): Eukaryota > Metazoa > Chordata > Amphibia > Anura > Ranidae > Lithobates > Lithobates sylvaticus. The sequence goes on from CM053033.1 coordinate 138,240,123, forward strand.
CATTTTTATATATACATGCATTTATACGCATATTCATATATATAATTTTCTTCACATTTAATTTATGCATTCACGTTCATTCACTATTTTCTATTATCACTGCATACCACACAACTCCTAAACTTTTAATGGTTTGTGCTTGACTGTTTGAGATACATGAGTGCAAGCACACCTGTACACATACAGTGATGCATGCACACATTCCTTTGATCACACTGCACATTATTTATTTGTGTTTGGTTTTTCTAATTGATAACTCTCTGCCTAATAGGTTAGTCCAGCAGCACATGTTGGGATTCAATCAATACTGTGTTTCAGCTGTTTGCAACAGCTCTTTCCAATTATCTCATTATGTGATATATACTTTGGAACTATATATATTTGACACTCATTTGAGAGTTAGTTAGCTATGAGTAAGCACTACGCATAGTGCGAAACGCGTCAGTTTGTAACCCCCTTTTCTGCTTTGCCGTGTTGTGGATTGATGTGATTCCTGCTTTTTAAATAAATTCATTGAATTTTTATTTTCTCCCGGTGTGCGGCTGTCCAGAGTTCTTCCTGATTCTCTTAATCTACCGTGTTATTAACCAGCACCTGGGGCTCCTAAACAGAAGTAGGAGCATTCGCCCTGAGGGATCGTCCTGGAGCGGTGGTTATCTTTTTCCACATTGATCCCCCTGCCGACACATTGAAAGAGAAGTGCATAAACACTTCTCTAATGGCAGAGCCAATGAGAAGGAGATCTTTCCCCCTTTCCTGCTGGAACACAAAGCTATAATACTAATGCGCATGGGGTGATTAGGGTGTTCCCAGGAACAGCTGGAACACCCTGTGCACTTGCTTATCCTTACTAAACTATCTGGACTATCTGCTTTCCAAAAAGAGGTCATTTGGGGGATATTTGTACTATCCTGGCATTTTAGGGCCTCATGAAACATTAGTATCAGGATTGATAAATTTTCAGATATATACCATAGTTTGTGGCCTAACTTTCCTACAGACTAAATAATATACACTGAGTTGGGTTATTTTTACCAAATAAATGTAGCAGAATAAATTTTTGCCAAAATTTATGAGGAACAATTATTTATTTGCAAAATTTTATAACAGAAAAAAATAAAAACTTATTTTTTTTTCTTCAAAACTTTCAGTCTTTTTTCGTTTGTTTAGCAAAAAGTAAAAAACACTGTGGTGATTAAATACCACCAAAAGAAAGCTCTAGTTGTGTGAACAAAATGATAAAAATTGAGTTTGGGTACAGTGTTGCATGACCGCACAATTGTCATTCAAAGTGTGACAGGGCTGAAAGCTGAAAATTTACCTGGGCAGAAAGGGAGTAAAAAAGGCCGGTATTGAAGTGGTTAAAAGGTGATTATTGGAATGCATCAAGCATCAGGGATACTTCAAGCAATAGGCCATCAACTAAAAGACTGAACACACATATACTGCACATATTCTGCAATGAGTTATCAGATTTTTTCATTGACAAAATCGACAACATTCGGAAAAGAATTCATCAGAAAAAAACATCCAACCGCAGTCAACCAGAGCAAAAAGAAGACATTGACACAAACATCCCACAACCATCAAAGTTTTCTTTGATCCCAATCACCACGGACACCACTAAAAACATCATCAAAAACCTCAGAGACAGCACATCTCCTATTGACATCATCCCAACAAAACTCCTGAAAGAATGCTCCGACATCTTGGCTCCCACCATAACTCACCTCATAAATCAATCGTTTAAAGAAGGGATTGTTCCAGGCGCCCTCAAACAAGGCATCATCAAACCCCTGCTAAAGAAACCAAACCTCGACCCTCAGGACCCTAACCACCGCAGACTGATAACAAGCCTTAACAACATCTCCAAGATTATGGAGAAGGCGGTAGTACAACAGATACAACGCCACCTGGACACACACAAACTTCTGGACACTCTACAATCAGGCTTCCGCCCAGGCCATGTCACAGAAACAGCACTCCTGAAGATATGGGACAACGCCCTTGAAGCAGCAGAAGACGGAGAATCATGTCTCCTGTTACTGTTGGACCTCAGTGCAGCGTTTGATACTGTGGACCACAATACTCTACTCATCCGCCTCACAGAAGTAGCAGGAGTCACAGACTCAAATCTACAATGGTTCGCATCCTTCTTAGGAAATCGTTCTCAGACAGTGAAACTAGGAGCCTTCACCTCTGTAACCTGGGCAATCTCATGCGGAGTCCCTCAAGGATCACCCTTGTCGCCAGTACTCTTCAACATATACATCCGCCCACTCCTCAAAATCAGAAGATCAGACCTCTGCTTCCACTCATATGCTGACGACACCCAATTATATTTTTGTATCACCGGACAAAAAGACCATCATCAGCAATTAGAAAAATGCCTCACTCTGATAGACGACTGGATGACCACTAGTTCCCTCAAACTCAACGAATCGAAAACAGAACTTATTATTCTACAAGCAAACCAAAACTCCCAAACCAAGATCCCTTGGACACCACCCACCATCTTTGGACAGACCATCTCCCCAAGGACCAAGGCCAAGAGTCTCGGAGTCATCTTTGACTCAGAAATGTCAATGGATGCACAAATAGGAGCAGTAGTCAGTGGTTCTCACCATCTCCCTTGCCTGCTACGCAGACTCATCCCCTTCATTCCAAAGGAGGACAAAGCAGTGGTAGTTGGAACATTTATTAATTCACGACTTGACTACACAAACTCCCTTTACATAGGATTACCCCAATATCAACTTGCACGCTTACAACTTATCCAAAACACGGCGGCAAGGCTGATAACAGGTAAAAAACCCTGCAAATCCATCTCCCCTTCCCTGAGGAGTCTACATTGGCTAACAGTAAAGAATCGGGTCACATTCAAGACCCTCTGCCTCACCCACAAATGCACCCATGGAGATGCTCCTTAATACCTTCGAGAGAAAATAAAACACTACACACCCAATTGCAGTCTTCGATCGTCTAACCAAAACCTCCTCCTCATTCCCAAATCCCGCTACAAATCAAAGGGGGAACGGAGATTCGCTGTCCAAGGACCACAGCTATGGAATGCTCTACCGAACTACATCCGCATGGAAGAAAACCATCAGGCCTTTAGGAAAAATCTCAAGACCTACCTCTAAAGCCCCATACACACGCGCGGATTATCCGAGGACCAGGTCCGTCGGACCATGTCCGTCATACTTTGTCTGATGTTGGTTTTGCGTACACACGGTCAGACAAAGTTGTCGGAAAATCCGATCATTCTGAACGTGGTGACGTTTGTTGCCTACGACGGGACTACGTAGAGGCTAGTAGCCAATAGCTTTGGTCTTGTAATGTGATCTGAGCATGCGTAGCACTTTGTCCGGTCGGACAACCGTACACACGATCGGATTTGGTGTGATCGGACCGTGTTGACGGCAAAGATTTCCAGCAGGAGATAAGACTTTGTCCGTCGGTCAAACCGACGAACACTGTCCGATGGTGCATACACACGGTCTGATTTTTCAACAACCTTGTCCGATCGGACAGAATCCATGAAAAAGTCCGACCGTGTGTATGGGGCTTAAGAAGCTTGACAACAAAGCACTAATACAGCGCCTTGAGGCGATTCAGTTCGCATTGTAGCACTATACAAATTATTCATTCATTCATTCATATACCAAGTGCAGGAAATGAGCAGTATGCTATACTATCTGTTAATATACTATCGGTTCACGACAAGTTCACTGTATGTAAAGGCATTTTTACTGCATTAAAATGAAGAAAAATGCATTAAAGTGCACTAAGAAAAGCTATTAGCAACAGAATGTAATCAGATATTGCTATACATGTAGTAATCAAGGCATCCATGTACTGTGGAATAACAACCATATCAAAACAGTAATATAAAAGTAATATTCTGCTTTGTGTATAAAGAAATGGTGACAGTATGAAATAGCATATCATTTATGGACAGTAAACAACTTATAAAGAGAACATTTGAAGCCACAGAATCTGGTTTGCAAAAACACTTTTATTTGGTAATTTGTTCATTACATAATGAGCATTACAATCTCAACATTTAATATAGTTATACAAAGCCAATCACCAAATGATTCCTGCTCCTTTCTTGGAGGCTCTGCCCACTTCTTAAAATCCCCTGAATATCTAGAGTACATACAAACTAGTCATGCTGCCTTCCCCTTGACAGTATTTGGCCCTGGCAATAAGAAATAAGTTTCAGATGTGGCCAGTAAACTTGAGCACAATGGAAAAAAAATTTGTTTCGGTTCGTTGTCATTCGTAAAATACATAATTTCGTTCTGTTATATTCGTTATGTTACGTTAATAATTTTTTCGGATAATTCATTATTTCTGTAGATTGTCGATATTTGTTATTCTGAATCTCGAATCATGTCGAATTCATTCATTACATGCACTATAATTTCATTCGTATTGGTTGAAATTCGATATTTATGTATGTATATTGATTCGTGATAATGATTCGTAATTTGGAAAGTCGTTTGTTTATTGAATCTTTTAACACACACAATGACAATATCTCTTCTCCTCTGCTCTAATACAATACAACACCCTTCTCACTCAGTTCTCAGGAATGCACTTTGCCAGTAATCCAACCTCCAGCACAAAATTAATCAGCTGATTGGACTGAAAGATTTACTTTAAGTTGACCTTTTGCTTCATTAGATCTTTAACGAATTACCGAATCATGTCGAATTCATTCGTTAGATCCGCTATAATTTCTTTCATATTAGTTGAAATTCATTATTTTTTTATTCGGACATTCGGATGCATCGGAATGTCCAAAAGATGCAAAATTAGGTTGAATTTTGATTCGTTACCAAATGGATTGCACAAGCCTAGTGGCCAGTTCACCCACTTGAATCTGGTTCTCGCCCATTCAGCAAATCCCAAACAATATGGGGCATTCGTGGCAATTTCGAGAGCTGCAGAATGCCCCATAATGCACTGCAAGATCGCAGTAAATTAATGATGTATGATGCATGCTTTGGCCAATCATAGCGTGCTCTGCTGTGAGAGTCATGATTGGACAAAGGCAGGGTGCCTTTAGCCAATCATGGCTCAGAAGGCTAAGACCATGCCCCCACACTATATAAGGTTGCTTATACGGTAGCCATATATATAGTATTTATGAATGAGAGAAGTTAACTAGAGGCAGGTTAGTTAGTGGCGTGCAGACAGTTTACTATATATATATAGAGTGTAGTCAGTGTAGTGTACACTATATATACAGGGCAGGCAGTGTATTAATATATATATATATATATATATATATATATATATATATATATATATATATATACTCAGCGTTCAGTGTAGACTATATATACAGTGCAGGCAGTATATAATACAGTGTCTTTAAGTGGTCAAGGGGAACCCTATGACAGAATTAAGAAAAAAATGGCATGGGCATGCCCCCCCCCCCCACCCCCGAGTCCATTCAAGGCCCTGGTATAGATTTTAAGGGGAATTCCACACTAAAATTAAAAGAAATGGTGTAGAGTCCCCCCCCCCCCCAAAATCCATACCAGTTCCCCCCAAAGCACCTTGACCCCATTTGTCGGCAATACATTACAGCCAGGAGCAATTTTAAATGACATTTTTTCCTTTAGAAATTTAATTTTGCTGTGGCACAGTAAAACATATGAGACAGATGCACTACTTTACATGCAGACTAAGGGGACCCCCCAAGCATGACATTTAAAGGAATATTTCATTTTTATTGTTTCACTTTAAGCATTATTCAATTCACTGCTCCTGAAAAAACTATTGTTTTAAAAAAATATTTTTGCATACATGTCCCCCAGGGCAGTACCCAGACCCCCATACCCCTTTTATGGTCAATTACTTGCATATAAGCTTTCAAAATGGGCAATGGGGTGTTGCATTGTATTGTTGCATTATTGAAATCATTGCTCCTGAAAAAACGTCAGTTTTAAAAACTTTTTTCTGCATTGATACATGTCCCCTGGGGGAGTACCCGGGTCCTCATACACTTTTTATGGCAATAACTTGCATATAAGCCTTTAAAATTAACACTTTAGATTTTTCACGTTCATGTCCCATAGACTTTAACGGTGTTCGCACAAATTTTTTGTCTGTTCGCACATTCTGGTGCGAACCGGGGGGTGTTCGGCTCATCCCTACACAGCATCACTGGTTACTACGATGTGGGTGGCAACCAGGTTTTTAAGAACCAACGATCCTGCTTCCAGCCAGCTTGTTTTAATTTATAAACAAGTCAGCATGATGAGGTCACTAACAAAATATGGTTAGGAGGATCATATTTATTCAATGATGTTAGCTACTCTAAACTAGAGGAAATGTATTTTGCCCTCACTGACAAAAAGGGACACACATGTAATGAAGAAAGCCAGCTTCTAGATCTTTAACCCTTTGTTAGGACAGACAGTATTCAAATCTGGTTTACAGCTAATAATATTATCTGCCACCACAGTACAGTCAATGTTAATTGTCATAAACATGAACCCCTAGCCCCCCTTCATAGCAGAGGAAAATTTCAGTTTTGGAGATTCCAGAAAAGAGCAAGTAAAATGCAAGCAGCAATTTGTTGTATCCTTTTACCATGAGGATACTGAGAAGCAACATTTTGGCTCATAGCTCTTGATTCATGCAACTACTTTGGGTGCCATTATGGATTGCCCACCCATGTTAAATCTGCTTCCTGTTTGTCCCCTTGAGTCACACATCCACAGCTCCTGGGTGAGACTCTCCTGGCGATCACCATTTGCAAATTATTTCATATCTATTCTTAGCATATTTATAATATACATGCATCTACTCCTCGAGAATGGACAAAGAGTCACAAAACGCGTCAAGTTTGTAATTTTTGTTTTAATCATGTATTGCCAGATGGATTGTATATGGTTAACACTATATTTAATTGTCTATGAAATTAATTATTATGGATTCATTACAAATCAGCTTGTAACCATGTTATCCTCTTTTTGTATGCAATCTATATTAATTTATTAATCACTTGCTTAATGGGCACTTACAGTATACCCCCTTCCTGACGAGGCCAATTTTCAGCTTTCAGCACTCTCACATTTTGAATGACAGTTGCGCAGTCATGCAGCATTGTACCCATATGGAATTGTTATAATTTTTTTAACACAAATAGGGATTTATTTTGGTGGTATTTAAAGTGATTGTAAAGTCTCTTTTTTTTTTCTTTTTTTCTTAAGTAACAAACATGTTATACTTATCTGCTCTGTGCAGCGGATTTGCATAGAGTGGCCTGGATTCTCCTCTTCTCGGGTCCCTCTTCGGCGATCCAGGCCCCTCCCTCCTGTCTATTGCTCCCACAGCAAGCAGCTTGCAATGAGGGCACCCGACCTGAGACACATTTTACTTATATATTCCTTTATCTTTGGACTGGTCTCAGACTTGCGTGCCTTTTTCTTTTTTTCCCTTTTTTTTTTCATACCACCAGGTGCACTTTTTCGTACCTTTAACAAACTGATCATGACAGGTCCATGCAATATGTAGGACCCACATGGGAGAGCTCAAAGGGGAATGCAGTTTTCCCTATTAGTCTTTTACAGGTTGTCATTGGATACAGCAGCAGTTCCCATGCGCAGCAACAAGCAGCGGATTGGAGGGAATTGGCGGGTTGCCAAAGCCTGCAATTCTTGAACAGATAAAAGGGGGAAGTCCGGCCGTTACCTGCAGACCCTTTGGGACAGGTCCGGGACTCGGAAGGATGAAACGCTGCTCGCCTGAGAGAAGAGAGAGCCTCCTCCACCGCCTCATTGAGAGGGCCGAAAGTTTTGGAGGTGAGGAGTGGCTTATACACTGCCTGGAGGAGGGTCAGACCGCGGATCTGCCTGACCTATCTACCATCACAGTTCCTACAAGTATGGAGGAGACAGTGAGTATGCGCAGACCGTGCCAGAAGCCAGGGAGAAAAAAGAAGAGGCAGAGGTTGGATGCTTCTCCAAAGCCTGAGGGCAAGGAGGGAGCTTGCAGTATTCCTCTCAGTTATGCACTCCAATTAAAACAAAGCAGCCCTACTCAGCCAACCTCTGCAGCGGCCAGCAGTGAGCAACCAAGGAGTTCTTCTGTTGTTGAGACACTGTCTAATCTTAATGTCTCTGAGTTACATGTAATTGTCAATTCATTATCTAGTATATTAAAAAATATTGAAGGGCAAACACAGTTGTTGCTTTTGCTAATAAGACTGAAGGAGCACAGGATTCTGGTGCAATGAGTTTTGCTAATACCAGCACTAATTCTATGGGGGCACAGTTAAATGGTGCAATTTTACATTCAAATGATGTCATGTTTCAGCATAATGATATAGATGATATCAGCCCAATCTGGCAAAATTTATCAGATCCTCCCCTCGGTAGGAATTTTAATAGCGGAGCTTGTAGCCTGTCTAATGCCCCGTACACATGATCAGAAATTCCGACGGAAAATGTCCAATCAGACCATGTTGTCGGAAAATCCGCCCGTGTGTGGGCTCCATCTGACTTTTTCCATCTGAATTTCCGACGGACAAAATTTGAGCGCAGGATCTCAAATTTTCCGACAACAAAATCCGATCGGACTTTTTCCGATCGTGTGTCGAGAATTCCTACGAACAAAGTGCCACGCATGCTCAGATCAAATTACGAGACCAAAGCTATTGGCTACTAGCCTCTACGTAGTTCCATCGTACGCAACAAACGTCGCCCCGTTCAGAATGATCAAATTTTCCTACAACTTTGTCTGACCATGTGTATGCAACACCAGTGTCGGACAAAATCCGTCTGAAAAAATCTGACAGATTTTGTGGTCGGAATTTCCGACCGTGTGTACGGGGGCTAAGAAGCCTGTTAATATTCGTAAATATGTTATTCCTTCTCCCCCTTTACGCCCCTCTCACTCTATAGTTGAAGAATCTTCCTTTAAGGAACCTATGCCTTGTCAAATTTGACCTTTGGGCTTCCACTTAGCCAACTCTGTTAAAGAAAAAATTTGGGGGTGGGGGGGGGGTGATTTCATTGATTTGCTGTCATTATTACCTGCTTCCAAAGAATTTCTATCTAAATCTAAAAGAAAAACGGAAGACCGCATGGATCAGGATAGGAGGAGGGCTATCCCCAAAACTTTTTAGAATTGGTTGCAGGCTTTCTGCATTTATGCGGAAGTGCTGGGAGAACAATTTCATGAGAAATTTTCAGCACGTTGATATAGTTTCTGAAGCCTTTCGTCATTTTGGTGGTACAGCATGGTTCACATATGACGAGAATGTCAGGCAGAAATTGGCAGTTCACCCTACCTTACAATGGGGGTCCAAAGATGTAGGCTTAGGCTGGATTCACACCTATGCATTTTTAATGCTTTTTGCATTTTTCAGATTTGCACTACAGAATGTGTTCCATAGGAAACCATGTTAAATGGACTGTAGAGCAAATCTGAAAAATGCAAAAAGCACAAAAAATGCATAAGTGTGAATCCACCCTCATAATTGAATCTCATGCTACCACAGAAGCCACAATTCATGCCAAGAGCAGTGACTATTTCACAGAATGCCTTTCGTAAAGGCTTCTGCTTTGCTTTCAATGAAGGGCAATGCAAATTCTTATGAAACTGCAGATATAGATGTATAGACGCATACCACCGTTGGGTGCTAATAGGTAGAATGTTAGGTGAAATTGCCAGTGCCTTACTGTTTCTTTGTTTAGGCCTGGTTGTTTGATTTGGGTTTGGGGGGGAGCAGTATAATATAGGGGGGTGTGACCACCTGTACTTCACCCTGGAAGACCTCCCTTTCTTCTCCAGGATAATGTTCTGGAAAGGAGGTGGGGCAGGGACTGAAGAGCAGGCAGTGTATATGGCCCTGGCCCAATCATTAATTTGTATGGGCAGGGGCGGGACATACATATATACTGGAAGGCCTGGGGGTTCAGAGACCCCATGCCGAAAAGCAGGAATCTAACCGGAAGGCCTGAGGGTTCAGAGACCTCCGCGCCGGATGGTCCAAGCCCACAAGCTGCACAAGAAATCCTGGGGAAGGAACCAGGCATCCCGGCTGGGATGGATCATTGCACAAGAATCGGGAAGTAGCTGCAAAGCAGAAGGAGTAGACCGGCGTTGACCTGGACTTTCCTGAACTGGCCTGGGGAGGATGGCAAGAGTCGAGAAAGGCAGGTGAGGCCTGGGACTTCTAGCTTTTCAAATTACCAAGATGTCTTTCAGAGGGGCATCGGCCAGTTCGTTAAGGGAAAGGGATTTAGCTACTCAAGGGAAACAAGAAGAAGAGGCAGCTCATACTTTCTTGCAATACTGATGAAACTATGGCCTGCAACAAGAAAATAAACATTCACTGTTCAACTGTTTGACTGTGTCTATTGTGACTTGTGTGGGGTGGAAGAGCTGGGGTTAAACCAGCAGTACTGTAATAAACTACCCAGCAGCTCCCAAGGGAGTAGTGCGCTACATAGACATGAATACTCTTACTGCTATGCAAACCATTCTGCTAGCAGATGTTTTCAGAAAACATCAGCAACCTCTCGCTCATCGCTATCCCAGGATGCTGGTGGAAAAAGCCAAGACAGCAGTGAGCTTAACAAGAATGTTACCTTGGCTAGATCGCTACCCAGATCACTTGATGGCGCATCTACTTATTAATGGCTTCAAGGAAGGTTTCTTGGTCCCCTTCTTCTCAGGGAAGGGATGCACCTTGGTTAAGAATTTTTGTTCTGCTGTGATTAGGGTTGAGCGAACCCGAACTGTAAAGTTCGGGTCCGTACCGGACTTTTGGGTGTTCGGGACCCGGACCCGAACCCGAACTATTGGCTGTAAGTTCGGGTTCGGGTCTGGTGTTCGGCGATGTATTGGCGCCTTTTTAACAGCTGCAGGGCAGCCAATTGACGCTAGTTTCACTAGTGTGCCCTTAGAAGCCATCACAGCCATGCCTACTAATGGCATGGCTGTGATTGGGCAGTGCAGCATGTGACCCTGCCTCTATATATAGTCAAGACACACAGCACACAGCGTCATTCTGCTATAGACAGGTTCCTGTGCTGCTGAGAGAGAGGATTTTAGGAGTTAGGGTGATAAAGTCAGTCAGTCAGTCAGTCCACATTCCTTTAATTTTCTTCAAATTAGTTAGATCAGTGAGCGATCTAGATAGCTAGAGTAGAGTAGGGAGTTTCTTAATTAAGCAAAAGAAAGAGGCAGAGAGAATTATTGAAGAAATTCCTAAATCAATTGTACCCTGGCTGGGGTGCAGTGCACAGTCTTTTAACAGTGCCATGAGGCCAGTGCCAGACAAAATATAAAAGTTTTACCTGCAAGCTGAGTGAACCATTAGGACCAACACTGCATATAGTAAGAGATACACCATAGTCTGTGTGTATTCTGATATTGGAAAAACATTGCAAAAATTTTTTATTTTGCAGTGTTTTTTTTTTCCCAATAGCATTTTCTGTGTTTTCATACATACACGCTGTAGACACTATCCGTGTATTCTGATATTGGAAAAACATTGCAAAAAAAAATTATTTTGCTGCTTTTTTTTTTTTCCCAATAGCATTTTCTGCGTGTTCATACATACACGCTGTGGACACTATCCGTGTATTCTGATATTGGAAAAACATTGCAAAAAAAATTAATTTTGCAGTGTTTTTTTTCCCAACAGCATTTTCTGCGTTTTCATAAACGCTTTAGATACTGTCCGTGTATTCAGATATTGGAAAAACATTGCAAAAAAATTTAATTTTGCTGTGTTTTTTTCTTCCCAATAGCATTTTCTGCGTTTTCATAAACGCTTTAGACACTATTCGTTTATTCTGATATTGGAAAAACATTGCAAAAAAATTGAATTTTGCTGTGGTTTTTTTTTTCCCAATAGCATTTTCTGCGTGTTCATACATACACACTGTAGACACTATCCGTGTATTCTGATATTGGAAAAACATTGCAAAAAATTTTAATTTTGCTGTGTTTTTTTTCTTCTCAATAGCATTTTCTGCGTTTTCATAAACGCTTTAGACACTATCCGTTTATTCTGATATTGGAAAAACATTGTAAAAAAATTTAATTTTGCAGTGTTTTTTTCTTCCCAATAGCATTTTCTGCGTTTTCATAAACGCTTTAGACACTATCCGTTAATTCTGATATTGGAAAAACATTGCAAAAAATTTTAATTTTGCAGTGTTTTTTTTTTCTTCCCAATAGCATTCTCTACGTTTTCATAAACGCTTTAGACACTATCCGTGTATTCTGATATTGGAAAAACATTGCAAAAAAAAATTAATTTTGCAGTGTTTTTTTTTTTCCCAATAGCATTTTCTGCGTTTTCATAAACGCTTCAGAGTATCTGAAGCGTTTATGAAAACGCAGAAAATGCTATTGGGAAAAAAAAACACTGCAAAATTAAATTTTTTTGCAATGTTTTTCCAATATCAGAATACACGGATAGTGTCTAAAGCGTTTATGAAAACGTAGAGAATGCTATTGGGAAGAAAAAAAAAACACTGCAAAATTATTATGTATTCTGATATTCTGATATTGGAAAAACATTGCAAAAAATTTAATTTTGCTGTGTTTTTTTTTTCCCAATAGCATTTTCTGCGTGTTCATACATACATGCTGTAGACACTATCCGTGTATTCTGATATTGGAAAAACATTGCAAAAAAATTTAATTTTGCTGTGTTTTTTTTTCCCCCAATAGCATTTTCTGCGTTTTCATAAATGCTTTAGACACTATCCGTTTATTCTGATATTGGAAAAACATTGCAAAAAATTTAATTTTGCTGTGTTTTTTGTCTTCCCAATAGCATTTTCTGCGTTTTCATAAACGCTTTAGACACTATCCGTTTATTCTGATATTGGAAAAACATTGCAAAAAAATTTAATTTTGCAGTGTTTTTTTTCTCCCCAATAGCATTTTCTACGTTTTCATAAACGCTTTAGACACTATCTGTGTATTCTGATATTGGAAAAACATTGCAAAAAAATTAAATTTTGCAGTGTTTTTTTTTTCCCAATAGCATTTTCTGCGTTTTCATAAACGCTTTAGATACTGTCCGTGTATTCTGATATTGGAAAAACATTGCAAAAAAATTTAATTTTGCTGTGTTTTTTTTCTTCCAATAGCATTTTCTGCGTTTTCATAAACGCTTTAGACACTATACGTTTATTCTGATATTGGAAAAAAATTGCAAAAAAATTTAATTTTGCTGTGTTTTTTTTTCTCCCCAATAGCATTTTCTGCATTTTCATAAACGCTTTAGACACTATACGTTTATTCTGATATTGGAAAAACATTGCAAAAAAATTTACTTTTGCTGTGTTTTTTTTCTTCCCAATAGCAATTTCTGCGTTTTCATAAACGCTTTAGACACTATACGTTTATTCTGATATTGGAAAAACATTGCAAAAAAATTTAATTTTGCAGTGTTTTTTTTCTTCCCAATAGCATTTTCTACATTTTCATAAACGCTTTAGACACTATCCGTGTATTCTGATATTGGAAAAACATTGCAAAAAAATTTAATTTTGCAGTGTATTTTTTTTTCCCAATAGCATTTTCTGCGTTTTCATAAACGCTTTAGATACTGTCCGTTTATTCTGATATTGGAAAAACATTGCAAAAAAATTTACTTTTGCAGTGATTTTTTTTCTTCCCAATAGCATTTTCTACGTTTTCATAAACGCTTTAGCTACTGTCCGTGTATTCTGATATTGGAAAAACATTGCAAAAAAATTTAATTTTGCAGTGTATTTTTTTTTCCCAATAGCATTTTCTGCGTTTTCATAAACGCTTTAGATACGTCCGTGTATTCTGATATTGGAAAAACATTGCAAAAAAATTTAATTTTGCTGTGTTTTTTTTTCTTCCCAATAGCATTTTCTGCGTTTTCATAAACGCTTTAGCTACTGTACGTGTATTCTGATATTGGAAAAACATTGCAAAAAAATTTAATTTTGCAGTGTTTTTTTTCTTCCCAATAGCATTTTCTGCATTTTCATAAACGCTTTAGACACTATCCGTGTATTCTGATATTGGAAAAACATTGCAAAAAAATTTATATTTTGCTGTGTTTTTTTTATGAAAACCAAAAAACATTTTGGGAAGAAAAAAAAACTGCAAAATTAAATGTTTTTCCAATGTTTTTCCAATATCAGAATAAACGGATAGTGTATCCGTTTATTCTGATATTGGAAAAACATTGCACAAAAATTTAATTTTGCGGTGTTTTTTTTCTTCCCAATAGCATTTTCTGTGTTTTCATAAACGCTTTAGACACTATCCGTGCATTCTGATATTGGAAAAACATTGCAAAAAAATTTAATTTTGCAGTGTTTTTTTTTTTCTTCCCAATAGCGTTTTCTGCGTTTTCATAAATGCTTTAGAAACTATCCGTGTATTGGGATATTGGAAAAACATTGCAAAAAAATGTAATTTTGCAGTGTTTTTTTTCTTCCCAATAGCATTTTCTACATTTTCATAAACGCTTTAGACACTATCCGTGTATTCTGATATTGGAAAAACATTGCAAAAAAAAATTAATTTTGCAGTGTTTTTTTTTCTTCCCAATAGCATTTTCCTGACGCACCATGGCAGCACACACATTGGGTTGTGACTCCGCCTCCACAACCTGATAGGACTGGTTAGCTATAAGATTCGAAGAGGAGTCCCCTGCTGCATTCTCCTTTTTTTCCTCACCTGAATAGGACGATCGTTTTGACCAGAAAGATCGGTTAGAACAAAAAGCATGGACCCCCCCTTACCGCTTCGCCCCAGTAGGTTCAGCCTCTCCTAGCTGGAAGCCCTATCTGTACAGTCTCTAAATGAGCTAAATGAAGGGAAGCCCCACTCTGGTGGTCTCAGGGGCTATAAAACATGGAAAATGCCTGACAAGCCTTAAACAGGTTTTAAACGGTATGCAGCGGCCCTCCTATTTTTCCTTTTCTTCTTTCAACTTAGCTGTCTATTTGTTACCTGCGCCTCACCCCCCTTCCTCGGCCACGCTGAGCCTTGTAGTTCCTCGGCCGGCTCACCTCCCCCATCATGGTGGCCGTACAATGCTCTCACAAGCGCCCAGGAAGTGACATAGGCACTATTCCTATGTTTGCCAGCTTCCAAAATGGCGCTGAACGCCGCGGAACGCTATTGCGCATGCGCGGCGGTGACGTCATCACCCCCGCGACGGGGGCAGATCTAAAAGGCGGTCTGAGCCTTTTTTCAGATGCAGGCTGCAAAATAACACTCTCCATCCTGGATTTCTTTGCTGCTAAACACTGCCCTGCCAAAATCCCGCTGCCCTAGTCTCTGGTAAGCCCCAAATGACTTTTTCTCACTATACCAGCACCTGCTGCTCATACTCTGCAATGACACCCAAAAAAAAAAAAAAAAACCTTTTTTTTTTTCCTTTCTTCCTTCCCCCCCCCCCCCCCCCTCTCAGGTACACTTTACACTCTCCTATGGAGGCCGCTGCTTCAGCAGACCAGCCACGAACCACAAGGTAAGGGGGCACCTGGCTAGGTAAGTAAGAAGAGGAGAAAAGAGAGCATTGCCACTAAAGCCTTTCTTTTTCTTTCTGGCAGTTCTGGCAGGTCATCGGGGTCATCACACTCTAAAAGGAAAGAGCGCTCCCCCTCAAGACATTCCCGCTCCCATAGGAGCCGTTCAAGATCCTCTCACCACCACAGAAGCTCGTCTTCCGCCCACCCACATCACGAGGGAGGGCATACACGTCCGGCGCCCAAGACATGCTGGGTGTGTGGAGCTCAAGCCCTACCGGGCAAATTAGCGTGCCAAGCCTGTTTAGAGGAGGCAACCCGTGATAAGGAATCCGATGCAAGAGAGGCATCGAATATAATAAGGGAATCGGTGAAGGAGTCGATCATGCAGGTAGCAGCCTATGACCCGGTTGTACCTTCCAATTTAGCCTCTACCTCCTATTCCCAGCAAGACCAGGAAGACTCACCAGAGGAAGACGAAATATTACCACCCACAGCCTTTGACTTTGCGCTAATAGAGCCATTTGCGAAGTCAGTGAAGGAGGCGATTGGATGGGAGGAACAGACGGAATCCCCTCCAAAATTAAGAAAATATTTTCCAAACCTCAAAAAGGATCCGGAAACATTCCCGTTTATCGAGGAGCTCGACGAACTCATAAGAGACGAATGGCAGAAACCGGATAAGAAGCCAGGGCTGAACAATAGACTAAGCAAGCTTTACCCTCTGAGGGAACCAACGGTTAACCCCCTCATCCTGGCCCCGGTGGTAGACTCTTCGCTCATGCGGCTAGCACGCCACGTAACCCTACCAATAGAAGACGCGGTGACATTTAAAGATGTAATGGATCGCAAGATAGATCTTGACCTCAAAAAGGCATATTCAGCGGCGGGAGGAGCTTGCAGGCCAGCGGTCACTTTGGCAGCAGTAGGCAGAGCTATCTCCTGCTGGACCGCCAATATAGAGAAGCTACTGACGGAAGCGGCAGATCAAGAAAAAATTTTATCCGCCCTGCAGGAGCTCAACTTGGCGGGGGAATTCGTTGCAGAAGCAGCAGTTGACGTGATTAGGTCCTCAGCAAGGGCAATGTTGGCCTCCGTGACCGCATGTAGAGCACTATGGCTAAAACCCTGGGTGGCAGACACAACCTCTAAGTCCAGCTGGTGTAGGATTCCCTATGACGGCGTCAATCTGTTCGGCCCCAAACTGGACGCAGCAATATCCAAAGTCACAGGAGGAAAATCGGGCCTTATTCCGTCGGATAGGAGGCCCAAGCAGAAGAACCCCCCTTTCAGACGCCATTTACCTGAAAGATACCGGGACGCAAGATCATATAAACCGGGCAAAGAGTTCAAGCGGAATTGGAGAAGCACACAGCCATCTTTTGTCAGGTTACAGAAGGCTAAGGGTACGACCCCGGGGGATCAACCGAAGTCCTTTTGATGCCACGCCCGCTCAGCCCGCAATAGTGGGGGCGAGGCTGAGGCTATTCGCTCAAGTATGGATGGATCATATTCAAGACCATTGGACGATTACTACCATTCAAGAGGGCCACAGGTGGAGGTTCAAACACAATCCTCCCCGAAACTACTACAGGTTTACCAGACTTCCATCTTCAACTCAGAAACGCAGTCTTCTAGTCAAGTACATTACGGAACTGCTACAAAAGCAGGCAATCATAGAAGTCCCAAGGGAACAGAAGGGGGTAGGCTTCTACTCTCCTCTTTTCCTGGTCACAAAAAAGACGGGCGATCTGAGACCAGTGTTAGACCTAAAGCGTCTCAATCGATCAATACAAGTCGAATCCTTCAAGATGGAAAGTCTTCAATCCATACTACTGGCAATGGGGGTAGGAGACTGGATGCTGTCAGTCGATTTGTCCGACGCCTATTTACACATACCAGTGCACAAGACCTTCCAAAAATACCTGCGTTTCACTATCAGCAAACAGCATTTTCAATTTCAAAGTCTCCCATTCGGGATTTCAACGGCGCCAAGAACCTTCACAAAGGTATTACTTCCAGTCATAGCACACCTAAGGGAGAAGGGACTCAGAGCCCTACACTACTTAGACGACATCATTCTCCTAGCAGACAGTCGGGAAACACTTATGCAACATCGATTCGTGCTAATCTCCACCCTCCAGCAGTTCGGTTGGCTAATAAACTGGAAGAAAAGCAGCTTGGTACCAACACAAAGAATGATTTTTCTAGGAGCAGAACTAGATACCAGTTCCAACACAGTGAGCCTTCCTCAAGAGAAGCTACTCCCGTTCATCTGCAAAGTAAACAGGCTTCTGGCGGCAGATCACTTATCTGCGAGATCATGCCTAAGTATTCTGGGGTCGATGTCATCCACCTTCCTAATGATCCAGTGGGCTCAGTGGAATTCGAGGACCCTCCAGAATTCGTTCCTGAAACAATGGAATGGACATTCGATGAACCAGCGAATAGTGATTACGCAAGCAGTGAAGAACTCTGCGCGGTGGTGGACCCAAGCCTCCAACTTGACACGTTGCCGTCATATTGTACCCCCACTCCCAGAAATAGTAACAACGGATGCCAGCCTCCATGGGTGGGGAGCACACTATCAACACCAAGGGGCACAAGGCCGTTGGGCCTTCCGACCGCAGGGCACAGTCTCAAACGTCCTAGAGCTCAGGGCCGCATGGCAAGCCCTGCGAACCTTTGCACATCTCCTCACAGGGAAAAGTGTTCTTCTACGAATGGACAACACAGTAGCAGTGAACTACGTCCACAGACAGGGAGGCACCCGAAGCAATACGCTCATGCAGGAGGTCCGGCCCATACTCGAATGGGCACAGGTCCATCTGGCGGATCTAAAGGCAATATATGTACCAGCGGCACACAACCAACTTGCGGACGACCTGAGTCGTGTGTTTGTATCAAACAACGAATGGTCCCTGAGTCACCGGGCCTTCGCTCTGCTTACACGTCGATGGGGAACGCCAGACTTAGACCTAGCAGCAACGCCAGAGAACAGCAAGTGTGCCCGCTTTCTAGCAAGAACAGCATACCCAACAGCAACAGGGATCGACTGCCTACATCACCCTTGGGATTTCCAGTTAGGATACATATTCCCGCCAGTTCCCCTAATAGCCAGGTTCCTGGCCAGATTGAGGAGCTCGACATCCACAGTGGTGGCAGTATTGCCGTTCTGGCCGAGGAGGCCTTGGTTCGCGACTGTGCTGCAACTCAACACCGAAGAGCCACTTCCGCTGCCTCTGTTCCCGGACCTACTATCGCAGGGTCAATTCTTACATCCATCCCCAGAACGCCTTCATCTGACGGCATGGAAATTGAGAGGGAAAGGTTGTTGGATCAAGGGTGCTCGCTTAGAGTAGTATCCACACTTCAGCAAGCCAGGAAAAAATCAACCAACGACATATACAACAAAGTCTGGGAAAAATTCTCCACCTTTTCTCACCAACAATCCTGGGACCCAACATCCCCTTCAGTGTCTCAGATCCTTGAGTTCCTGCAACTAGGCCTAGAAAAGGGGCTAAGCTCTAGCACCTTAAAGGTCCAAGTCTCTGCCCTGTCCGCAATGACAGGAGTCAAATGGGCTTCAAACCCTCTAGTAGTCCAATTCCAGAAAGCATGCTTGAAGATCAAGCCTCCCAGAAAACCAATCTTCCTGACCTGGGATCTGCCAATCGTATTGGAAGCACTCTCAAAAGAACCTTTCTTTCCTTTGAATTCAGTATCCCTTTGGAACCTAACTCTAAAATTATAATTTTTACTAGCAATAACGTCAGCCAAGAGGGTCTCGGAATTACAGGCACTTTTAATTAAAGAACCACACCTAATTCTTTACCCAGACAGAGTCATCCTCAGACCATCGGATCAATTTGTGCCCAAGGTATCATCTAACTTCCATTTTGGATCAGAAATTAGCCTTCCAGTACTACTTACCAGTGAGGGGAACCCTCACCCCTTGGACGTTAAGTCGGCCATCTCTGCCTACCTGGAGATTACCCACACATTTAGGAAAACGGAGCGACTCCTGATCATACCACAGGGCACAAAAAGAGGCCAGGCAGCATCCTCAAGAACGATAGCATCCTGGTTAGTGAAAATCATAAAGAAGGCATACTCCATTCAACTTCTCCAAATACCAGAAGGATTGAGAGCCCACTCGACGAGAGCAGTAGCGACCTCATGGGCAGCATATTGTAAAGTTTCTCCAGAGACTATCTGCAGGGCAGCAACCTGGACCTCAAAAACCACCTTCATGGCTCACTACCGAATAGACCCGGCTCAGTTAACCACAGCCGAGTTCGGAAAGTCAATCATCCAAATGAACACATCCATACCTTGTACTTGAGTTAATAAATCCTTTTTTGCAAGCACCCACCCATGTAGCGAGTTATTTCCCAATGTGTGTGCTGCCATGGTGCGTCAGGAAAATGGAAAATTGTATACTCACCTTTCCGTAATTTTCCTTTCCTGACGCACCCCATGGCAGCACACAGAACCCACCCCTCTAAGGTAATAGTTACTGAGAATGCCGCAGGGGACTCCTCTTCGAATCTTATAGCTAACCAGTCCTATCAGGTTGTGGAGGCGGAGTCACAACCCAATGTGTGTGCTGCCATGGGGTGCGTCAGGAAAGGAAAATTACGGAAAGGTGAGTATACAATTTTCCATTTTCTACATTTTCATAAACGCTTTAGACACTATCCGTGTATTCTGATATTGGAAAAACATTGCAAAAAAATTAATTTTGCAGTGTTTTTTTTTTCCCAATAGCATTTTCTGCGTTTTCATAAACGCTTTAGATACTGTCCGTGTATTCTGATATTGGAAAAACATTGCAAAAAAATTAAATTTTGCTGTGTTTTTTTCTTTACAATAGCATTTTCTGCGTTTTCATAAACGCTTTAGACACTATCCGTTTATTCTGATATTGGAAAAACATTGCAAAAAAATTTAATTTTGCTGTGTTTTTTTTTTCCCAATAGCATTTTCTGCGTTTTCATAAACGCTTTAGATACTGTCCGTGTATTCTGATATTGGAAAAACATTGCAAAAAAAATAAATTTTGCTGTGTTTTTTTTCTTCCCAATAGCATTTTCTGCGTTTTCATAAACGCTTTAGACACTATCAGTTTATTCTGATATTGGAAAAACATTGCAAAAAAATTAAATTTTGCTGTGTTTGTTTTTCCTTCCCAATAGCATTTTCTGCGTTTTCATAAACGCTTTAGCTACTGTCCGTGTATTCTGATATTGGAAAAACATTGCAAAAAAATTAAATTTTGCTGTGTTTTTTTTCTTCCCAATAGCATTTTCTGCGTTTTCATAAACGCTTTAGAGTGTCTAAAGCGTTTATGAAAATGCAGAAAATGCTATTGGGAAGAAAAAAAACATCGCAAAATTAAATGTTTTTGCAATGTTTTTCCAATATCAGAATAAACGGATAGTGTATCCGTTTATTCTGATATTGGAAAAACATTGCAAAAAAATTTAATTTTGCGGTGTTTTTTTTCTTCCCAATAGCATTTTCTGTGTTTCCATAAACGCTTTAGACACTATCCGTGCATTCTGATATTGGAAAAACATTGCAAAAAAATTTAATTTTGCAGTGTTTTTTTTTCCCCAATAGCATTTTCTGCGTTTTCATAAACGCTTTAGATACTGTCCGTGTATTCTGATATTGGAAAAACATTGCAAAAAAATTAAATTTTGCTGTGTTTTTTTCTTTACAATAGCATTTTCTGCGTTTTCATAAACGCTTTAGACACTATCCGTTTATTCTGATATTGGAAAAACATTGCAAAAAAATTTAATTTTGCTGTGTTTTTTTTTTCCCAATAGCATTTTCTGCGTTTTCATAAACGCTTTAGATACTGTCCGTGTATTCTGATATTGGAAAAACATTGCAAAAAAAATAAATTTTGCTGTGTTTTTTTTCTTCCCAATAGCATTTTCTGCGTTTTCATAAACGCTTTAGACACTATCAGTTTATTCTGATATTGGAAAAACATTGCAAAAAAATTAAATTTTGCTGTGTTTTTTTTTTTTCCCAATAGCATTTTCTGCGTTTTCATAAACGCTTTAGCTACTGTCCGTGTATTCTGATATTGGAAAAACATTGCAAAAAAATTAAATTTTGCTGTGTTTTTTTTCTTCCCAATAGCATTTTCTGCGTTTTCATAAACGCTTTAGAGTGTCTAAAGCGTTTATGAAAATGCAGAAAATGCTATTGGGAAGAAAAAAAACATCGCAAAATTAAATGTTTTTGCAATGTTTTTCCAATATCAGAATAAACGGATAGTGTATCCGTTTATTCTGATATTGGAAAAACATTGCAAAAAAATTTAATTTTGCGGTGTTTTTTTTCTTCCCAATAGCATTTTCTGTGTTTCCATAAACGCTTTAGACACTATCCGTGCATTCTGATATTGGAAAAACATTGCAAAAAAATTAAATTTTGCAGTGTTTTTTTTCTTCCCAATAGCATTTTCTGCGTTTTCATAAATGCTTTAGACACTATCCGTGTATTCTGATATTGGAAAAATATTGCAAAAAAATTTAATTTTGCAGTGTTTTTTTTCTTCCCAATAGCATTTTCTGTGTTTTTATAAACGCTTTAGACACTATCCGTGTATTCTGATATTGGAAAAACATTGCAAAAAAATTTAATTTTGCAGTGTTTTTTTTTCCCAATAGCATTTTCTGCATCTTCATAAACGCTTTAGACACTGTACGTGTATTCTGCTATAGACAAAAACACCCATTTAGGGCGAGATCATAAATTTTGAAAATATGAGGAGATCATCAAAAAGGGGATGTGGCCCGGGTCGTGGTGCTGCTGGTGGCGCTCCCATTGCAGGGACAGGACATGGTCGATCTGTGCCAGCTACACGCACTAGTGAAACACCTTCCTCAGGTGCGAGTAGGCGACAGAGCCTGCAGCGGTATTTTGGCGCGCCTAATGAGGCTGTACGAATGTTGAGGCCAGGACAAGTACAGGCGATAGTAGATTGGGTTGCTGACAGTGCCTCCGGTTCCTTCACATTGTCTCCCACCCAGTCTCCTGATGAAAGTTCAGAGTTGGCACCTGCAGCCGATGTCCATCAGTCTTTCACCTCACCCCCTTGCAAATCAGCCAATCAGTCTGAGCCCCAAATCATGCAGCAGTCTCTTCTGCTTTTTGATGACTCTGTTAGCAGGGTTTCCCAGGGCCATCCACCTAGCCCTGCCCCAGAAGTGGAAGAGATTGTGTGCACCGATGCCCAACCACTTATGTTTCATGATGAGTACATGGGAGGACCATCGCAGCACGTCTCGGATGATGACAAATTACAGGTGCCAACTGCTGCTGCTTTCGCCATTGTGCAGACCGACAAGGAGGGTAGGGGTGAAGACTGGGTGGAAGATGATGTGGAGGACGATGAGGTCCTTGACCCCACATGGAATCAACGTCATACAGGTGACCAGTGTAGTTCAGAGGAAGAGGTGGTGGTCGCACAGAGCCAACAGCACAGCAGAAGAGGGAGCAGGGTGCAAAAGCGGAGCGTCCGTCCCCTAGACAGTACGTCTGCTACTGCCCAACGCAGCAAGGGACCGAGCACACCAAAGCCAGGTCCAAGGAGTTCCCTAGCATGACAGTTCTTCAGACAATGTGCTGATGACAAGACACGAGTGGTTTGCACGCTGTGCAATCAGAGCTTGAGGCATAAACGTTCTCAACCTGAGCACAACCTGCATGACCAGGCATCTAAGTGCAAAGCACAAGATGCAGTGGAGTAGACACCGCAAAAAAACAAGAAAGGTCTCTGGCTCCTCCTGCTTCCTCTTCTGCTGCAGTCTCGGCCTCTTAATCCACCTCTGTAGTGACAGTGACACCTGCCAACCCGCAAACAGAGGATCTGCCAGCAACACTACCACCTGGGTCACCAACCATATCCACAATGTCCCATGGAAGTTTTCAGCTCTCTATTTCCCAAACACTGGAGCGGAAGAGGAAGTACCCCCCTAGCCACCCGCAATCCCTGGCCCTGAATGCCAGCATTTCAAAATTCCTCGCCTTTGAAATGCTGTCATTCCGTCTGGTGGAGACGCAGAGTTTTCAAAGGCTGATGTCATTGGCTGTCCCACAGTAGGTCGTGCCCAGCCGCCACTACTTTTCCAGACGAGCTATCCCTTCCCTGCACAACCAAGTGGGGGACAAAATCAGGTTTGCACTGCGCAACGCCATCTGTGGCAAGGTCCACCTAACTACGGATGCGTGGACTAGTAAGCACGGTCAGGGACGTTATATCTCCCTAACAGCACACTGGGTAAATGTAGTGGCGGCTGGGCCTGAGGCGGATGGCACTTTGGCGCATGTCCTTCCACCACCGAGGATTGCAGGGCACTTCAGTTTGCCTTCTGTTGCTAACTCCTCCTACTCTGCCTCCTCATCCTCTACCACCTCCTCATCTGGTCAGCGTAACACCTTCACCACCAACTTCAGCACAGCCAGGGCTAAACGACAGCAGGCAGTTTTAAAACTTTCCTGTTTGGGGGAAAAAACCCACACGGCGCAGGAGTTGTGGAGGGACATGGAACAACAGACCGATGAGTAGTTGGTGGCAGTGAGCCTCAAGCCCGGCGTGGTACTGTGCGATAATGGGCGAAATCTCGTAGCAGCTCTGGGCCTTGCCGGTTTGACGCACATCCCTTGCCTGGCACATGTGCTGAACTTGGTGGTCCAGAGGTTCCTTAAGAATTACCCCGATATGCCAGAGCTGCTGCAGAAAGTGTGGGCCGTCTGTGCGCACTTTCGGCATTCTCACCCTGCTGCTGCTCGCCTGTCAGCGCTGCAGCGTAACTTCAGCCTTCCCGCTCACCGTCTCATATGTGACGTGCCCACAAGGTGGAACTCCACCTTGCACATGCTTGCCAGACTGTGCGAGCAGCAGCAGGCGATAGTGGAGTTTCAGCTGCAGCACGCACGCGTGAGTCGCTCTGCGGAACAGCACCACTTCACCGCCAATAACTGGGCCTCCATGCGAGACCTGTGTGCCTTGTTGCGCTGTTTCGAGTACTCCACCAACATGGCCAGTGCCGATGACGGCGTTCTCAGCGTTACTATCCCAGTTCTATGCCTCCTTGAAAAAACTCTTCAGGCGATGATGGAAGAGGATGTGGCACAGGATGAGGAGGAGGAGGAGGAGGAGGAAGAGGGTTCATTTCCAAGGCTTTCATTTACAAGTGGCTACAAGGGTGGGTTCCTGCACCAACAAGCGCCAGGTACACAATTGTCTGGCAGCAAGGGCACAGTTCTGGAGGATGATGAGGTGGAGGATGAGGAGGAGATGGAGGAGGAGGAACCATGTTCACAGCAGGGTGACACCCAGACCAGCTCATGTCCATCACTGGTGCGTGGCTGGGGGGATACAGAGGACACAGACGATACACCTCCCACAGAGGACAGCTTTTCCTTGCCTCTGGGCAGCCTGGCACACATGAGCAATTACATGCTGCAGTGTCTCCGCAACGACCGCCGAGTTGCCCACATTTTAACTGGTGCTGATTATTGGGTGGCCACCCTGCTGGATCCCCGTTACAAGAACAACATGCCGTCCTTAATTACCTCACTGGAGCGTGATCGTAAGATGCACGAGTACAAGCGCACGCTGGTAGACGCACTGCTGGTGGCATTCCCACTTGGAAGCGGGGGTACGGTGGAAGCACAAGGCGAAGGAGGAAGAGGTCGCCAACGCAGCCGTGGCACCGCCAGCACCTCGCAAGGCAGGGTTAGCATGGCCGGAATGTGGAAAAGCTTTGTCAGCACGCCACAACAACCAGCACCACCAGCTGAGATGGAACGTTCTAGCAGGAGGCAGCATTTCACCAACATGGTGGAGCAGTATGTGTGCACACGCCTACACGTACTGCATGACAGGTCTGCCCCCTTCAACTTCTGGGTCTCCAAATTGGGCACCTGGTCTGAGCTTGCCCTTTACGCCTTGGAGGTGCTGGCCTGCCCTGCCGCCAGTGTATTATCTGAACGTGTATTTAGCATGGCAGGGGGCGTTATCACAGACAAGCGCAGCCGCCTGTCCAGAGCCAATGTGGACAAGCTCACGTTCATTAAAATGAACCAGGCATGGATCCCACAGGACTTGGCCGTACCTTGTGCAGAATAGATACATATACCGGTGTTCTGACGAAAACTGTCTTGCTATCGGATAGTGTCCGGCCACTTACTGCGCAGGTGCAGTGCTTGCGCAGTACGGAGGACAAGGAGATTCACAAAATCTCCAAAGATGAACGTCGCCTGAGCAGTGAGTGCAAGTTCAAGCCCGACCATCCAAGTGGACATACGGTAGCACATAGTAACAGGGCCCCTCATGGGCTCGCTTGGCTAGGCTTCAACCTCGAATGATGTGGCTTGAACCTGGAGTCTCCGCGCATCGTCTTCGGAGAGTTTCAAAATCCCCTTGTCCTACGTACTGAGCAAGCGCAGTACAGGGCGGACACTATGCGACGGGGGACAGAATTCGACACATCATTCACCACTAGCCTTACCCAGCCATTGTTGTATTTTTGAACCAGTGTTGGCTACCTCGTCCTCCTCCACCGCCGCTTCCACCTACACCGCCACATCCACTGCCACCTCAACCTCCTACTCCATTTGAATTTCGTCCTCCTAGGTCAAGATTATAATTTTTTCATTTTTTTTAATTTCCAAGTATTTTATTTTCCCACTATCTTATCCATTAAATTGAATAATTTTTTTCCAGAAAGTGCGTATTCTGGGGTATTCCCACCATATGTGCGGCATCGTGCCGTTGAGTTTCTGAGGTTCTTAATGACTTCCTGTACCTCTTCTGCTGAGAAGGGGGCCTCCAGCATTTTATTTTAATTTTTTTATGTTATTTTAAGTTATTTCCCTATCACATTTGTTTGCAGATCCCTTGCCATGCTCTTAACAACATTTTGTTGCCATTTGCAGCCCTCTAGCCCTTGCCATGATTTTTTTACAGCCATTTTAGTGTTCAAAAGTCCGGGTCCCATTGACTTCAATGGGGTTCAGAGTTCGGGGTCAAGTTCGGGTCAAGTTTGGTCCCGAACCCAGACTTTTTTCCAAAGTTCGGCCGAACCCGCCGAACCCGAACATCCAGGTGTCCGCTCAACTCTAGCTGTGATTCATCCTGAAATTGTTTGGGATAAGATCTCTAAAGAAGTTGTGGAAGGAAGAGTAGCTGGTCCTTTCCTTTGCCCACCATTTCCAAATTTCCGGCTCTCCCCCTTGGGAATTGTTCCCAAAAAGGAGCAAGGTAACTTTAGGCTGATTCACCATCTGTCCTATCCAGAGGACGGTTCACTCAATGATGAGGTTTTGGATGTTTAAAGCTCCTGTTTCATATTCATCTTTTGATGAAGCACTTGTGTTGTTAGGATGCATTGGGCAGGGTGCATCGTTAGCAAAGGCAGACATCAAATCTGCCTTTCGCCTGTTACCCGTGCATCCATAAGGTTTTGATTCACTTGGTTTCCACTCTCTGAACGTTTTTTTTTATTTCAATAAATGTATGCCCATGGGCTTTTCGTTATCATGTTTTTATTTTGAGGCCTTCTCTAAGTTTTTACTTTGGGTTCTGATGATACATTCCCCTTTGGGGGGTTTTCTACATTATTTAGATTACATTTTGTTCGTTGATTTAGCGGACTCTCCCATATGTCTTGAGTCGCTGAATGAATTCTTTCAAGTCTTTGAATCCTTCGGAGTTTCACTTGCACATGAAAAGACGGTTTTTCCTATGACTACTATTGACTTTTTGGGACTCACTATCGACTCATGGTTAATGGAGTTCAGATTGCCCATAGAAAAGTTACATCATATGAGAACAGTTTCATAGTTTCATAGTTAGTAAGGTTGAATAAAGACATCAGTCCATCCAGTTCAACCTGAGTGAATGTCTACAATTGTCCCTATCCCTGTACATTGCACATTCACATCGGTCCCTACCCTCAAGGAGCCCACAATCTAAGGTCCCCATGCATATACTAGGGCCAATTTTTGGACAGAAGCCAATTAACCTACCTGCATGTCTTTGGATTGTGGGAGGAAACCGGAGTACCCGGAGGAAACCCACGCAGGCACAGGGAGAACATGCAAACTCCAGGCAGGTAGTGTCGTGGTTGGGATTCGAACCAGTGACCCTTCTTACTGCTAGGTGAGAGTGCTAACCGCTACACCACTGTGCCACCACTGTGCCACAGTGATCTCATTATTTTTGTCTAAGGGCAAGGTGTTGTTAAAGGAAGCCCAATCTTTATTGGATCGCTTTGCATTCGCAGCTAGAGTTATCAAAAATAGCCAGAATCGTTTCTAGACGATTTGCCTTGGCCACCAAAGGTTTAAAAAAAAAAACGTATTCATGTGTTCCCATCTCTAAAAGTGTCAAAGAAGACTTAAAAGTTTGGGATTCTTTTCTTTGCAACTTTAATGGGTCAACCAACTGGCAACAATCTTTTACACAGGATTTTCAGTTGAATTTCTTTACTGATGCAGCGGGTTCATCGGGCTTTGAAGCCTTTATGGATGGCCATTTGTGTGCCTCTGAATGGCACTCAAGTTGGTTGCATGAATACATTTTGCATAACATAGTCCTCCTTGAGTTATTTCCAGTTGTAGTTTCAATAATGATCTGGAAGGAAAAGTTTATGAACCATAGAGTAATTTTGCATACGGATAACAAAGGTGTACTCTTTGCTATCAATATGCTATCATCTAAATCTGAACTGGTTATTAAACTGTTACGTTTCTTATTGTTACATTGAATGAGATTCAATATCTGGTTGAAAGCAAGACACATATCTGGAATACATAATAACATAGCTGAAGCTTTATCTCATTTGCAGGTCAAGAGATTCTGGGAATTGGCTCCATCGGCGCATTCGTGGAAGCTCCCCTTGCCCAGACTTCCTCTGGGGCTTGATTTGGGATTGATATCTGCTAATCTCAGGAATTCGGTATCACAGAAGACATGGCGGGAATATAGGCTGGCCTGGTACAGATGGTGTTCTTTTTGCTTTAACATGCTTTTAGATGTTATGGAAGTGAATGCATATGTCTCGTTAGCGTTTGTGTCCTTTCTAATTCAATCAAAGCTTAGTTCTGCCTTAGTAAGTAAGGTATTGGTAGGTGCTTTGTTTTTTCTTAAATTTGCAGGCCTGCCAGCTTTGACTTTCTCTTTCAGGTCAGCCAGATCCTCAAAAAAAAACAGGAAATCATGCCCTACTCTGGATTCAAGACATCCGATTTCGGTTAATTTGTTGATTAAACTACTTTCGGTATTGGAAGCCATTTGCTTTTCTCAATATGAGCTCTTACTTTTTAGAGAGCCCTTTTCAGTAATCCTTTTTGGTGCTCTAAGAGTTGGGGAGTTTACAGCTCACAAAAACGTATCTTCGTCCTTTCTACTGTTTTCGCATGTATCTCTGGAAGCGGAGTGTTTGCATATATTTATCTGTAGGTGAAAAACTTTTGGTTTGGGTAATGGTCAGTGGATCTCTCTGGGTAAATCTCCCAATCCTCTAGTGTGCTCGGTGTCCCATGTTGCCAGGTATATGTCAGTCAGACCCTCATCCAATAGTTCATTTTTTATCCATCAGGACTTGTTCCCTTTGACTAGATATCAGTTTTCTGCTGTGCTATCTTCATGCCTTAAGCGCCTTAACCTCTCAGGTTTCCAATTTTCATCACATTCCTTTAGGATTGGAGCTGCTACTACAGCTAATTCATTGGGTTTCTCTCCAGATGGTCTAAAAAGGGTTGGCCATTGGCCAAGTAGTAGATACAAAATATATGTCCACCCGAGTTGTTAATTGTATGATTTTCTCTTTCAGATTCATCCACACAATGTATAGTAGGCCATTCCTACGTTTTCTGGGCTGAGAAGCAAGCGGAATCCAGGATTTATTCAAGCAATTTAGGTCTGGATGTTAATAACTTTATAATTTTATGGTCAAGCATTAGGGGCCTAAGATGGCGCAATCTTAGGGACCACATAATTCATTTTTCCAGCATTTGGCCTTCTCCTCAGGTTCTAGTTATTCACGTCGGAGCAAATGACATTGGTAAAATTAAAACCTGGGAACAGTTATGCAAAATGAAAAGGGCTCTTTATGCCATTAAGCTTTTGTTTCCACATACTATTTTGGCTTTCTCTGACATGGTTCCAAGGCTCCTTTGGTCTCCTTCTGGTAATTTATTTTATGTAGATAGAATTAGGAGATGGCTGAATAGGACTATCCATAATTTTTTAGTATCTTCTGGTGGTTTGTCATTCCGCCACATAGAGCCAGAAGGTTTTGTGCCTGGGTTATTCAGGAATGATTTTGTACACTCAGAAATTGGTGTGGACATATTCAATATGGGCCTGCAAAGTTTAATTGAAAGTGCCACAGTGCTGGGGGGACCTCAGCCAGCAGTTTCCCTTGCGGCCTCGGTCGGTGGGGAATAGTCATCCAACATTGTCTGGATGGACACCGTGTAATTTTTGTGTTGATGTATTATAGCCAGGATGGCCTCATATTTTATTTGAATTTATCGTTAATACGTTATCAGGTTACCCCTTGAACAACACCTAAAATTTTGCCAACAAATAAATATTTATAAAAGAAAAGAAATGGTTGTTGGTCTCTTATTTGAATTAAATAATCCCTTTGTGCTAGCCCATGACAGGTCCATGTAATATGCAGGACCCACATGGGAGAGCTCAAAGGGGAATGCAGTTTTCCCTATTAGTCTTTTATAGGTTGCAATTGGATACAGCAGCAGTTCCCCTGTGCAGCAACAAGCAGTGGATTGGAGGAAATTGGCGGGTTGCCAAAGCCCGCGATTCTGGAAAGGATAAAAGGGGGAAGTCCAACCGTTACCTGTAGACCCTTTGGGACAGGTCTGGGACTCCCACCCCCCTCCCTGTTTCTTAAATCAGTCATGGTGTTGTTTAGTGGGGGAATAGTCATCCAGCATTGTCTGGATGGACACCGTGCAATTTTTGTGTTGATGTATTATAGCCAGGATGGCTTTATATTTTATTTGAATTTATTGTTAATACTTTATCAGGTTACCCCTTGAAAATAAATGGTTGTTGTTCTCTTATTTGAATTAAATAATCCCTTTATGCTAGACCATGTGTTTTCTCTAATTACTGCTAGATTGCAGCCAGTGCTGCACTTTATTTTTGTTTATTGCTTATTCTTACTTTAATACTTATTTAAAGTGATACTAAAGTCTAGGTTTTTTTTTAGTTAAAAATAACAAACATGTTATACTTACCTGCTCTGTGCAGTAGTTTTGCACAGAGCAGCCCAGATCCTCCTTTTCTCTGGTCCCTCTTCAGCACTTCTGGCCCCTCCCTTCTGTTGAGTGCCCCCATAGCAAGCAGCTTGCTATGGGGGCACCGAGCCGCAGGTCCTTGTGTCCATTCAGACATAGAGCCGTGACCCGGCCCCACCCCCTCTCTCTTCTGATTGGCTAACTGACTTTGATTGCCAGCAGCAGGAGCCAATGGCACTGCTGCTATGTCTCAGCCAATCAGGGGGGAGAGTCTCAAATGGCCGAGGGACTC
Source organism: Lithobates sylvaticus (assembly GCA_028564925.1). Classification (NCBI taxonomy): domain Eukaryota; kingdom Metazoa; phylum Chordata; class Amphibia; order Anura; family Ranidae; genus Lithobates; species Lithobates sylvaticus. The sequence continues at coordinate 138,271,230 of CM053033.1, forward strand.
ATGGACATCACTGGATAGAGATGGGGCTCAAGTAGGTATTAGGGCAGCTGCTGCACACACAGAAGGTTTTTAATCTTAATGCATAGAATGCATAAAAGGGTTTGTAAACCCTCGTTTTTTTGTTTTTTTAAATAACAAACATATCATATTTACCTCCACTGTGCAGTTCATTTTGCACAGTGTGGCCCCAAACCTCATCTTCTGGGGTCACCCAGTGGCTCTCGCGGCTCCTCCTTGCATCGGTTAACCCCCTGGGAGAAGCGCTCTCCCAGGGGGTTACCTTGGGGGCACCCTCCCAAGTTCAGCATTTGCGTCTATAGACACAGAATACCGTATTCGGCACCCGCCCCCTAACACCCACGTAATTGGATTTTATTGACAGCAATGGCTGCGCTGCTATCAATCTATCCAATCAAGAGCCGAGAACCTTGGGCAGAGAGCTAGAACACGTCTTCGTCGAGGGATCAAAGGGCTCAGGTTAGTAAAACGGGGGGGGGGGGGGGTTGGCGTACACTGTCAGAAGTTTTTTCACCTTAATGCAAAGGGTTTACAACCCCTTTAAGACAGAAAAAAAATCTTCTCCCTTTACAACCCCTTTAATCACAACTGTTTTTTTTTTTTTGCAAAACAAACAAAAAAGACTGAAAATTGAAATTGAAAAAGATATAAAACGGTTTTCATATTTTGTCAAAAAATTTGCATACAGGTAATTTTGTTCCTTCACTGATGGGCACTGATTAGGTGACATTAATGGGCACTGATAGGCTGCACTAATGGGCAGGCACTGGGTGGCACTGATCAGGAGGCACTGATGAGGCTGCACTGATGGAAAGCATTGATGGGCACTGATAGGTGGCACTGATGAGGACTGATAGGCAGCACTGATAGGTGGCACTGATAGGCACTGATATGTGGCACTGATATGTGGCACTGATAGGCGGTACTGATAGGAAGCTGATAAGTGGCACTGATAGGCATTGATAGGTGGCACTGATGGGCACTGATAGGCGGTACTGATAGGCAGCACTGATTGGTAACACTGATGGGCACTCATAGGTGGCACTGGTGGGCACTGATTAGCAGTACTGATGGGCACTGATAGGTGGCACTGGTGGGCACTGATTAGCAGCACTGGTGGGCACTGATTAGCAGCACTGGTGGGCACTGAGAGGACCGATGTTCCTCTAACTGAAGCCGGTTAATGACTTTCTTTTCTTCACGCTGACAGCGTAAGAGGGAATAAAAGTAGATAACTGGCTTTTGTTTACTTTGAGATTAGCTGCCATTGGCTGACAGCTGATCACGCGGTAAAAGGCCCACTGTGATTGGCCCTTTACCCTGTTCAGTGATCAGCCGATTCCAAGGACTTGGTGATCACAGAGCACGAGAATGGGAGGACGACCGTGTACACCCTGCCAGCATGTTAAACAATAATGTTGGTACTAGTTATTCATTGGTCGTATGTGCTGTGACTTAAAGTCCTAGGACAAAAAAATTGGTTGTATGGAGATATTAAAGAAGGGATGGAGGCACATCAATGGGTGCACCAGGCCACATTCTATGTTGTTACATTAATTTGAGTGGAAGACACCCTGGTCCATAGTGGCCTCTTGAATCATATGGATGTATAATAATGACGTAGTGATATATTGATTTGATTTTATTGTATTACTATACAGATTATATTAACTACCTTAAAATTACATTTCTGTTTTGGGATTGATGGCTTCATCCTGGGAGCTGCAATGCATTAAGGAGGCTTATACCTCTTTTCGCTGCCCATGTGAAAAACAAAAAGTAAGTCCCAGTGCAAACATCAATGGAAGCATATGTCATTTATTTAAAACAATAAATATAGGGGGGATAATACAATGCTTTTTAGAGGCCCTGCCTGCTTTGTCAAGTATACCCAATGGTAGATCAGAGGTGTCTTTTATACCAGCGGCTGGAAGCCAGTAAAACAAGTGGGAAAATGAATTCAGTTATGACAGATATGAGTGAGCCAATTAGCTGGTGGGGGCCGGATCAATGCATGACAGGTTTGCGCTGCATTGGCACTATGTTTGCACTCTATGAGTTGTCAGTGCATTGCGGCGTCATCAGACTGGTGTGCCCTGTTTCCATCCTGTGCAGACTGGAGGGGCTTTGTTCTCGTGGCGCCATGATGCCTGTGGATGCTGACCTGTTGACGAGCGCTTCCCCTCTTTGACTGCACACACATGGTGTTGGGAGGAACTTGGCGATTGGCATCTGGGGATAAATAGTGGAAGTAGATTGGGGTGTTTTTTTTTTCTTTCTTTCTTTTTTCATACCACCAGGTGCAGCTTTTTGTACCTTTCACAAGCTAATCATGCATTTCTGCCAATTACTGCTGCATTTTATTTTTGTTGTTGTCGCCCATTCTGACTTTAATATTTAATTGTATAATGAAAGCTCCCCCCCCCCCCTTGATTGCACACACATGGTGTTGGCAAACTGGCAATTGGCCCCTGGGGATAAATAGTGGAAGCAAATGGGAGTGGTTATTTCCATGAGGATACTGAGAAGCAACATTTTGGCTCAGAGCTCTTGATTCATGGTGGGTTATGTTTTGGCTACCTATCAGGGCTGCCTTAATGAGTCGGCACCCCAGGGGCCCCAGCTGTAGCTCTCATTTAATCATGATAGACTATCCCTTGGAGATCTTCAATATATCCCGAGTTAGTGGGCGGCGCCGGGGGTGTGGCTGCTTCCTTCACTCCTCCCAAACACTTGTTCACACAGGCTGAGGAGGAGAGACTAGAGCAACCCCGGGAGTGTCCATATCCAGGAATGCAGTAAGTGACTGAGCACATGTCACTGCATACAGCACTAAGCTGACACTATTTTACCCTACCTAACCCTGTCACTATAGCTCCCTATACTATCCAATCCTGTCACTATACCTCCCTATGGCATCCAATCCTGTCAATATACCTCCATATGTTATCCAATCCTGTCACTATACCTCCCTATACTATCCAATCCTGTCACTATACTTCCCTATGCCATCCAATCATGTCAGTAACATGACAAAATGTGGAAAATTTCAAGGGGTATGAATACTTTTTCAAGGTGCTGTAACAAATATTTATAAGAACAGATACAGAAAGAAAGAAAGAGATCTGTGGTTAACAATGAAGTCCATTCAGTATGTTCTCCTGAAAAATAAGCATCCCTACTAGCACTAACACAATATTGTGCTCAACATGTTATTTGAAATAGATAGGGATACCAGAAAAATCTGGAAAATAATTAACTGTGTCAAGATATGGGTAATACATCTGCTTCAGATGCCCAATTGCTGATTCAAGAATGTGTCACTAAATGTGGGAGTATGACGCTACTCTGCCAAGTTTAGTCAAATGAACTTCCCCTTTGTGTCTTCGTTCCCAAGGTGGGGGTAGGTTGATCGGATAGAGGGAGGATTGGAGAATCTATTCTAGTGCAGCCACACAGGAAGAGGACTGACCACTGAGCAAAGGAAGCCTATTTCATAACATTTATGCTGCCATAAAAATGAAAGAAGACATTCACTGGCACTTCGAGCAGATCACACAAATGGAAATCTGCTTCACGTCCTTTCATCTTCACAACATATCATAAAGCAAGCTCTGCAAAGCACTGTTATACATAAAAATTGCTGCTGTACTTATTCCTCACTTTAAAATCAAACTGTATCTGCTCATAAGTTGACTTGGTAAGTATTAGGAATGTTTTGATTAATTTGAAAGTCCTTAAAGCGATATTAAACCAAAAACCAAAAGTCCATTATATTGCTGCTTACTAATTATTAGATGTGGTGGCTGCATTCGTTTTCTATTCTTTGGCTTATTCCCTCTGTGTTCACCTGGTGATGTGTCCAGTAACACACACCTTAGTGAGACACAACTCTGGAGGAATGAGAAAAGGAGGCACAGCAGACAGCAACATTGTCAGCCTGGGGGGCATGGAAGTGTTAAATGTATTAGCATATTTAGATACACTAATGCGGCGTACACACGAAGGGACTATCCCGCGGGATTATCCTCTGGACTCAAGTCCAGCGGACAATCCCCTCGTGTGTGGGCGCCGGCGGACTTTTTGGCGCCAAAGTCCGGCGGACCAAAGTTTTAAGTTTGGTTTTAAAATTATCCGCTGGACTTGGCAGTCCGGCGGACAATCCCGCCGTTAGTAGGCTAGTCCGCCGGACTTTTGAAAATGAACGGACTTGCCGCTCATCGGCAAGTCCGTTCATTTAGCATGTGACTTCAGGTTACGTAGCTAGCGTAGGCAGTAAATGCCGCCGCGCTACCTCCGTGACCTGGCATGGATTTAAAGGGACTCCCCACGCCGAAAAACGGCGTGGGGGTTCCCCCCAAATCCATGTCAGACCCTTATCCGAGCACGCAGCCTGGCCGGCCAGGAAAGGGGTGGGGACGAACGAGCGGCCCCCCCCTCCTGAGTCGTACCAGGCCGCGTGCCCTCAACATGGGGGGTGCCCTGAGGAAAGGGGGGCCGTGCGGCCCCCCCACCCCAAAGCACCTTGTCCCCATGTTGATGAGGACAAGGGCCTCTTCCCGACAACCCTGGCCGTTGGTTGTCGGGGTCTGCGGGCGGGGGCTTATCGGAATCTGGGAGCCCCCTTTTATAAGGGGGCCCTCAGATCCCAGCCCCCCACCCTATGTGAATGAGTATGGGGTACGATGTACCCCTACCCATTCACCTAAGGTGTAAAATGTAAAGTAAAAAAACACCCACACTTTTGAAAAAATAGTTTATTGCACTGCTCCGGGGGTCTTCTTCTGTCTTGGGGGTCTTCTCGCCGGACTCCTCCGCCATTTACCAAGCTCTTTTACCGAGCGGAGAAGTCCGGCTACCTTCTTCGTCGTCGCCGCCGTCGTCTGGGGGTCTCGATACGCCTTCGGGGGTCTTCCGGGGGTCTCTTCTGTTCTTGCGGCGGTCGTCGTTTTCCGCGCCGCCTTCTTGTTCTTGTTCTTGTTCTTGTTCTTCTTCTTCCGATGTTGACACGTCGCTCGCTCTGGCCGGAATGCCAGAGCCGCGCTGTGCATCCTCCGGGAATGTGACATCACAAGGGGGCGGGGTCACCATGTGACATGAGCATGTGACCCTGTCCCCTTGTCCCTATATAAGTCCCAGCACAGCGCGGCTCTGGCATTCCAGCCAGAGGGAGCGACGTGTCAACATCGAAAGAAGAAGAAGAAGAACAAGAACAAGAACAAGAAGAAGAAGGCGGCGCCGGCGGCGTGGAAAACGACGACCGCCGCAAGAACAGAAGAGACCCCCGGAAGACCCCCGAAGGCGGATCGAGACCCCCAGACGACGGCGGCGACGACGAAGAAGGTAGCCGGACTTCTCCGCTCGGTAAAAGAGCTTGGTAAATGGCGGAGGAGACCCCCAAGATGGAAGAATAAAAGGGGGCTCCCAGATTCCGATAAGCCCCCACCCGCAGACCCCGACAACCAACGGCCAGGGTTGTCGGGAAGAGGCCCTTGTCCTCATCAACATGGGGACAAGGTGCTTTGGGGTGGGGGGCACCCCCCATGTTGAGGGCACGCGGCCTGGTACGGCTCAGGAGGGGGGGCGCTCGTTCGTCCCCACCCCTTTCCTGGCCGGCCAGGCTGCGTGCTCGGATAAGGGTCTGACATGGATTTGGGGGGAATCCCCACGCCGTTTTTCGGCGTAGGGAGTCCCTTTAAATCCATGCCAGGTTACGGAGCTAGCGCGGCGGCATTTACTGCCTACGCTAGCTACGTAACCTGAAGTTACGTTCTAAATGAACGGACTGCTCCGTGTGTGGGCAAGTCCGTTCATTTTCAAAAGTCCCGCGGACTTTGGCCGGCGGATTGTCCGCCGGAGAAGTCTGCGCGTGTGTGGGCAAGTCCGCGCGTGTGTGGGCAAGTCCACACGCTCGGAAAGTCCGGCGAAGCCAGCTGGAAAGTTCGGCGGATTGTCTGCTGGACTAGGTCCGCCGGGAAAAGTCTGCACGTGTGTACGCGGCATATCAAATTAAAGCCAAACTCCAGCTCGCACTTTATAATCAGTTACAGCAAACAGTTCGGACCCGAACCACAAACCCGATTGAAGTCAATGGGACCCGAACTTGAAAAAATCAAAAGTCCCCAATTTGAAGGCTTATATGCAAGTTATTAGTCATAAAAAGGGTATGGAGGCCTGGGTACTGCCCTGGGGGACACGTACCAATGCAAAAAAAATGTTTGGTGATTCCACAAATGTTTGTAAAACAGTATCGTTCATATAGTGCAATCAGTGGATAGACAAATGTCCTTATAATTGCACAAATGCCTGTTTTTTCACAGCGCAACATACTATCTGCTGCCATACACTCTGCGTTCCTCTTCTGCACATATTACCCGCTGTCATACACTCCGCACTCCTCTCCTGCACATACTACCTGCCGCCATACGCTACGGACTCCTCTCCTGCACATAACTGCCATCATATACTATTAGACATGTGCGGTTCGTTTAGTTCCGAATTAAAATTGAAACAAAATTTTAATTGTTTGGATGTATCCGAATTTCCACATTACAATAATAATGAATTTAAACGAATCCGAAATAACGAAGCAAAATTCGTCTGAAATCAAATTTGAGAAAAAATAGAATAGAATAAAAAATAAAGGAATAGAACATAAAAGAATAGAAGAGAAAATTAAGTAAGGTAATAGAATAGAATAGAAAAGAGAGTAAAACAGAACAGAATAGAAAATAAGGGCACAGAATAGAATAGAAAATAATAGAAGAGAATAAAACAGAAAATAAATGAATAGAATAGAAAAACAATAGACGAAAAAAGAATAAAATAAAAAGAATATAACCGGCTTCCAAAACTTGAATTTCGAGTAGAATGAATTCAAATTTGAATAGAATAGAATAGAAAAAAACAATACAATTCAGTAGTATAGATTAGAATAAAACAGAAAGAATATAAACATCTTGCAAAATGTGAAATTTGAATAGAATAAATTTGAATTTGAATAGAATAGATTAAAATAGAATAGATTAAAATAGAATAGAAAAGAATGAAATAGAAAAGAATAAAAAAGAAAATTTGAGAATATAATAGAATAGAATAGAATAGAATAGAATATAAAAAAGCAATAGAATAGAATAAATTAGAAAGAATATAACCATCTTCCGAAGATTGAATTTAGAATAGAACAAAATTAAATAGATTAGAATAGAATAGAATAATATAGAAATAATATGGCAATCTTTTGAAATTCTAATTTCAACTAGAAAAGAAAATAATAGAATAGAAAAAAACAATTGAATAGAATACATTAGAAAGAATATAACCATCTTCCGAAATTCATTTATTGGATAAAATAATTTGAATTTGAATAGAATAGATTAGCGTGGAATGGAAAAGAAAACAATAGAAAATAATAGGATAGAAAAGAAAACAATAGAATAGAAAAAACAATAGAATAGAATAGAATAAGCTAGAAAGAATATATATGTTCTGAAATTCATATTTCAAATAGAATAACTTAGAATTTGAATTCCAATTTATTCTAATAAAGATTAGAATTTTGAAAGATGGCTATATTCTAATTTATACTATTCTATTATTTTCTATTCTCTTATTTACGATTCTTTTCTATTTTATTCTAATCTATTCTATCCGAATTTGGATTTATTTTATTAGAAATTTGAATTAAAAAGACGGTTATATTCTTTCTAATTTATTCTATTCTATTGTTTTTTTCTATTCTATTGATTATTCTATAATACTCTTTTCTATTCTCTTATTTACAATTCTATTATTTTCTATTCTATTCCATTTTAAATTCAAATTTATTCTTCTGAAATTCGAATTTCAAATAAAATAAATTCAAATTTGAATGCCAATATTTTTTAAATTCGAAAAATTTGAAAACAAATAAATGACACGAAAAGAAATTAAACAAATTTGAATTAACAAAATTATTTAAATAACAAATCGAAAACAAAACAAATTTTTTCTATATACTATCTATTCCTCTCCTGTACATACTAACCACCACCATACCCCCCACACTCCACTCATATGCGTATACTGGCCACCATTGCATCCTAATCACTCCTCTGCTATATATACTATCTGCTGTCATACACTTCGTTTTTCTTTTCTACACATACCATTATACCCAGGGACACCGTTAGAAATCATGGGACCCGTACAGCTTACCTGACAGGGCCATGGCCTGAGCTCGCCCCCCAGCTCAGCAGCCAGCCAGCATGGTGTGCACTATGAAGAAAGTAGGGTGTGACAAATTTTTGCTAACAATGGTAGGGGTTTAATACTTGTACAGTGCACAGGGATCAAATTTGTGTATATACAGTAATGTACAAATTGCAGGTGTCGAGAAAATGGTTGCAGTTCAGTGGCTTTTAGGGGTTAAAACAGGTGGTTGGGCGGCAACATAACGCTTCCTCACCACCTGTCAAACATCTCTAAAAAAAGATCCAGTATGGATCACTCTTCAGAGGACAACACTAGTGTAAAAATTTTTATTTTACTGCAACCCAACCGTTTCCTTTAAGCTGCAATGGCAGCCCCTTTCTTTCTCTCACCCCTTTACATGCAATTGTCCTTTTAAAAAAAATGTAATTCTCATCTGCACCCAGCTTGAATACTGCCACACATGTTGAACAAAGTTGAATTCAAGCACTTTTCCCTGTAAAATAAATTTTTCCTAACTCAAAGCAGATGAAAATAGCAAAAAGGGCAGTGTCAATTGTAATACATTATTAAAGGGGTGTTTCAGCTGAAATTTTTTTTTTAAAAGTCAGCAGCTAAAAAAAAAGTAGCTGCTGACTTTTAATAAGTACACTTACCCTCCCAGGGTGCCCGCGATGTCGGCCGTGGAGGCCGAGATGTCCGTCGGCGCTCCAGTCCCAGCCCTGCCATCCTCAGTAAGGAAAACAGGCAGTGGAGACTACGGCTTCACTGCCCGTTTCCTAGTGCGCATGTGCATGCGCGAGTCGCGCAGCGCTTTGTGAATGGGACGCGCTGTGTTAGGGAACACACAGTTGCCATAACACAGCGTGCCCCATTACCCAGAAGACAACGCTGCGAAATATAGAAGAACGAAAATCACCGCGGAGTAGGAAGGAGGCAGATTAGGAAGACTGCATAGCAACATGTTTTTTTTTTCCAAAATATTAATGCTCTTTTTTTTTTTTAGGTGGCCCTCCACTTTAATTAAGAATCCAGATTCAAAATTCTGATAAAGTAAGCCCATACATGTGGGTGGCATTAAATGAACAAAGATTTCCTTAGATTATGCCCCGTGTCCCCAAAAACCTTAATAGTCTCATTCCTTCCCCACCCCCAGCTGAGCAAGAGTACCTGGAAATATTACTATGTATTATTATATTGTTATTATGTAGTCTGACACTGTAAAATAAAATATGCTGTCATTTGGGGAAACACCAACAAAGGACAACATATTTTATTTTATAGTGTCAGACTACACAGTAATATTTCCAGGTACTCTTGCTCAGCTGGGGGTGGGGAAGGAATGAGACTGTTAAGGTTTTTGGGGACACGGGGCATAATCTTTGTGTTGCAGACCTGACAATTAAATTAAAGTCCAGGTCCCTTATTCTATATCAATCCGCCGAGCATGAGGATTACTCCGCTGGGGACTATTTTCTGTTTTTCAGGCACAAGTGGAGTAATCCTCATGCTGTGGTTCCCAGAAAATTACATGCCTCAGCGGATTGATGTAGAAGAAGGGGCTGGGACTTTAATTTAATTTTCGGGACCGAAGCACAAGGATTATATCACCTGTGCCTGAAAAACATTAAATAGTCCCCAGCGGAGTAATCCTCATAACGCAGAATATATCATTGCGTTACTGCACGTTTAACACAGTACATATCAGTGTGTTACTGTACGTTTAATGGAGTATGTATCAGTGCGTTACTGCGTGTTTAATGCAGTATATTTGAGTGCGTTACTGCACGTTTAATACAGTAAATATCAGTGTGTTACTGTACGTTTAATGCAGTATATATCAGTGTGTTACTGCATATTTATTGCAATATATTTGAGTGTGTTAATACACATTTAACGCAGTATATTTGAGTGCATTACTGCACGTTTAACGCAGTATATATCAGTGTGTTACTGCATGTTTAACGCAGTATATATCAGTGCGTTACTACACGTTTAACGTAGTATAGCACGTTTAACACAGTATAATTGAGTACGTTACTGCCCGTTTAATGCAGTATATATTAGTACATTACTGCACATTTAACGCAGTATATTTGAGTCCGTTACTGCACGTTTAACGCAGTAAATATCAGTGCATTTTTGAACGTTTAAGGCAGTATATTTGAGTGCTTTAGTCCATGTTTAACACAGTATATATCAGTGCGTTACTACACGATAAACGCAGTATATATCAGTGCCGTACTGTACGTTTATTGCAATATATGTGCTGCACATTTAACGCAGTATATATATATATATATATATATTAGTGCGTTACTGCATGTTTAACACAGTATATTTCCTGACGCATCATGGTACCGCACACTGGGTTGTGACTCCGCCCCCACAACCTGACTGGGGGCTTTGCTTAGCCTCCTTATCTGAAGGAGATTTATGAAGGAGAGACACCCCCTTCATTATCTTTTTTATCCTCACCTGACAAGATTGAGATGGATTTCGCACCGCTTACCGCATTCACCCCTCCAGGTTAAGCCTCTCCTGGTTGGAAGTTTCTCCCGTGCAGTCTCAAAAGGAGCCTTTACGGAGAGAAACCCAAACTGGTGGTCTCGGGGGCACATCTTCTGGCATTGACAAGCTTTAAAGAAGCTTATTTTTTCACAGTGACCTCCTACCCTTACCTTCTGCACTCAGGTACTGTCAGATTTTATCCCTTATTCACTTTATCCAGGCCTAGCTGAGCCCTGTAGTTCTTCGAGGGGCAGAGACCTCTCCAGCATGGTGCCCCCCCCCCTCCTCGGCGTTCTGTGCATTCGCCGGAGGAAGTGAAGTAGCACGGCAGGTCATCCTGCCTTCCTCTAAGATGGCGCAGGTGTCGGCGGACCACTTCCGTGCATGCTTGATTGCGTCATTTCCTGGATTACTGTCAGTAAGCACCGATGGTTTGCAGACACCACTACCTTAGGATTTTACTGTCCTTACTGCCACTCAGTCTTAGGTAGGTTCCCTACCACTTACTATTATTGCTTTTAAAAGTTTTTCTCCTCTTGCCTGCACTGCAATATTCCTGTCTGTACTACCTTCTTCCTTTCTATCTCAGATACTATTACCTGCGTAATAAGCCACTGCCCAAGCAGACCACCCTCAGCATGTAAGGTAAAAGGTGTCCCTCATTATGGGTAATTATTGAAGAGGAAAAAGAGAGCCTGACCACTAATGCTGTGATTTTTGGCAGCCCCTCCAGGTCAAGATCAGCGAATTCCAGACATCAAGATTGCTTAAGCCATGCCTCAAGCCATAGGAGGTCTAGGAGAAGCCGCTCAAGGTCCTCATCTCGCCATCGCCACTCGCGTCACAGCCGCTCACGCCATAGCCGCTCACGTCATAGAAGGTCACCATAACCCCGTCACAAAAGGAGCTATCACACCCACCCTGCAGCAGATGCTTGCTGGGTGTGCGGCGCTCCAGTTTTGCCAGACAAATTAGCCTGCCACGCATACTTCAACGAAGCAACCAGGGAGAAGGAGTCAGACGCAAGGGAGGTAACTGATCTCATCAGGGAGTCTGTGCGTGAGTCTATCCTAGAGTCATCAGCCCCTGAACCAGACAGGACAGGCCCAAGCACGTCTTCCATAGCTCCCAATCCTTCTGTAGATCTGGAGTCATATTCTGAGAATGAAGACCCAGAGATCTCTCCAGGTTTCGACTTTACCCTGGTCAAACCCTTTGTAAGATCAGTGAAGGAGACCATAGGGTGGAAAGTAACTAAAGAAGTTCCCCGCAAGATCCGAAAGTATTTTCCCAATCTGAAGAAGGAGTCCTTCCTTTTCATAGAAGAATTGGAAGACCTCATTAAAGATGAGTGGGAAAGTTCAGATAATAGATCCAACTTTAATAATAGACTGGCGAAACTATATCCTCTGAAGGAGCCTAATGTAAATCCACTGATTTACACCCCTGTTGTCGATGCCTCTTTAATGCGTCTCGCAAGACACATTACCTTACCAATAGAGGATGCAGTAACCTTCCGGGATATACTGGACCGTAAAATGTATCTAGACCTGAAGAAAGCATACTGCACAGCAGGAGGTGCTTGTAGGCGCAGCAGCAGCAGTCGGTAAAGCGATCTCTGGATGGTCTATCAATATAGAAAAATCTATATGCGAGGGGGTAGACCAGGAGAAAATAATTAGCTCTCTTCAGGAACTGAAGCTGGCAGGCGATTTTGTTGCAGAAGCCTCAGTGGATGTCATCAGATCTTCCGCAAGAGCTATGCTGGAATCAGTCATAGGGTGGGGTCAAAAAACAATTGGTGCAAAATTAACCTTTTCGGTTCAAAACTGGATTCGGCAATCCCAAAGAGGGAGGGGGTATTATTCCCCCCTATTCTTAGTAAAAAAGAAAACAGGGGATCTCCACCCCGTGCTGGATCTAAAAGGTCTTAACAAAAGAATCCAAATCGAAGCCTTTAAAATGGAGAGCCTCCAGTCAATCCTGTTAGCAATAAATTTAGGAGACTGGATGCTATCCGTAGATTTATTGGACGCCTACCTACACGTACCTATACACCCCGCCTTTCAGAAATATCTTTTTTGTCAACCACCAGCATTTCCAATTTCAGTGCCTCCTATTCGGCATCTCTTCTGCCCCCAGAACCTTTACCAAGACCACCAGTTCAAACAAGATAAATGTTTCCAACATACCATTATAATTATATCTCATAAATAGGGATGAGCCGAACACCCCCGGTTCGGTTCGCACCAGAACCTGCGAACGGACCGAAAGTTTGCGCAAATATTCGAACCCTATTAGTTACAATGGACGCGAACGTTCGAAATCTAAAGTGCTAATTATAACGGCCAATATGCATGTTAATGTCATAAAACAGGTTTGGGGACCCGGGTCCTGCCCCAGGGGACATGTATCAATGCAAAAAGAAGTTTTAAAAACGGACGTTTTTTCGGGAGCAGTCATTTTAATGATGCATAAAGTGAAAAAAAAGTGAAATATTCCTTTAAATATGGTACCTGGGGGTGTCTAAAGTATGCCTGTGAAGTGGCATGTGTTTCCCGTGTTTAGAACTGTCCCTGCAAAAAATGACATTTGTAAAGGAAAAAAATAAGCCATTTAAAACTGCTTGCGGCTTTAATGTCATGTCTTGTCCTGGCAATATGGATGAAAATCTTTGAGAAAAATGGCATGGCTATCCCATCACCCCCCACCCCAGCCCATTACCAGCCCCTTTGGGTCTTGTATGGATATTAAGGGGAACCCTGCACCCAAAACAAAACCCTATACCTACAACCCTATATACTCTGAACAGCAGTATACAGGCGGTGCAAACAAGACAGGGACTGTAGGTTTGTTCTTAAGTAAAATCTGTTTGTAATTTTGGACAGGTAAATTTTTAAGTGTAGCTCCATCCAAACAAATCTATTTTTAAGCTTTTTGGAGAACATAGGGATGGGTTATCACCCCTGTTACATTTGTTTTGCTGTCTGTGCACCTGTTCAGAACATTTCACCTCACTTTCTGTCCCAATGACAAATGTTTTTGGAAAAGTGGGGTTTTTATTGAAACAAGGATTGGTGATAAAGCATCAGTAGAGAGGAGATACATTTTTCCCAAATTAAATCTAACAGGATAGAATTTCCCTTCCTAGGGGTAGATTTCCTCTCACTTCCTGTTTTCTCCTTCCGTTGGCAAGTAGGAGTCGTTTGTAAGTTGGATGTTTGAAAGTAGGGGCCTGCCGTATATACTCTCCAGAAATTTGCCCCATTAGATGTTGGTGTTGCCACAACACTGTAAGCCCTCACAGTTACTCTTGGTGGGCACAGGAATGGGCCCTGCTGTGAATTATTAGATCAAGAATTGTAATTGCATGCACCTGTTGAACAGGGCAGAAAAATTGGGCCTTTGGTGGTGGTGGTGGACGGTGTTGCCACAACACTGTAAGCCCTCACATTTACTCTTGGTGGGCGCAGAAATGGGCCCTGCTGAGAATTATTAGATCAAGATTTGTAATTACACGCTCCTGTTAAACAGGGGCTGAAAAATTGGGCCTTTGGTGGTGGTGGTGGACGGTGTTGCCACAAGACTGTAAGCCCTCACAGTTACTCTTGGTGGGCGCAGGAATGGGCCCTGCTGTGAACTATTAGATCAAGATTTGTAATTACACGCCCCTGTTGAACAGGGGCTGAAAAATTGTGCCTTAGGCACTGGTGCTGGTGCCACAACACTGCAACCCCTCACAGATACTGTACTTGGAGCAAAGCAGTCAGACCTGTTGCAAAGCATTGCATAATAAATTGTAATTACACGCCCCTGTTAAACAGGGGCTGAAAATTGGGCCTTAGGCACTGGTGCTGGTGCCACAACACTGCAAACCCTCACAGATACTGTACTCTGAGCACAGCAATGAGACCTGTTGCAAAGCATTGCATAAAAAATTGTAATTACACGCCCCTGTTAAACAGGGGCTGAAAAATTGGGCCTTAGGCACTGGTGCTAGTGCCACAACACTGCAACCCCTCACAGATACTGTACTCTGAGCACAGCAGTCAGACCTGTTGCAAAGCATTGCTTAAAAAATTGTAATTACAAGCCCCTGTTAAACAGGGGCTGAAAAATTGGGCCTTAGCCACTGGTGGTGGCACCCAGAAACAAAAATGTTCTTCCAAGCTATCATCAGGATCATTGAGGAGGAAGAGGATAGTCAGTCAACATAACAGGACAGTAACTCAGCATCAGCATAGGCAGTCTTGAAGGGATGTGACATTTCAAAATAAATTATTCTGTTATATCAGCTTCAGGTGCCTGGTGGTGATCCAAGACGGATTCATCTTTATGAAGGTCAGTCGATCAACCGAGTTGGTGGACAGGCGCACCCTGTGATCGGTGACAAAGCCTCCAGCAGCACTTAATGTGCGTTCCGAAAGAACGCTGGATGCAGGACAGGCCAGTAGCTCAATTGCATACTGTGCAAGCTCTGGCCAGTGATCCATCCTCAAGACCCAGTTAGCCAGAGGATTTTCGGTGGGAAAGGTGTCCAAGTCTGAACTTGCCCCTAGGTATTCCTGCACCATGTATATCAGACGCTGGCGATGGTTGCTGGAACCGATCATACCTTGGGGCTGCGGACTAAAAAATTGTCTGAACGCATTGGTCAGACGTCCACCTTCCCCACCGCTCCTTCTGCTACTGACCGAAGCCTCAGCAACTCGTCGTCCAGGACCAGGAGTTTGTAACCTCCCAGTCTCTGGGAACGTGTTGCACAGACCTTTCTGCAAGGCCTCCCGAAGATGTCTCATCCTCTGCTCCCTCTGCGACGGCAAGATAAGGTCCGCAACCTTACCCTTGTACCGTGGATCAAGGAGAGTGGCCAGCCAGTAATGGTCCCTCTCCTTGATCCGAAGAATATGAGGATCCTTCCGCAGGCTTTGCAGGATCAGGGAGGCCATGCAACGTAGGTTAGCTGAGGCATTCGTCCGGAGTCTTCTGGGTCACTGAGGACGACATGATCGCCAGCCACCTCCTCCCAGCCACGTACAAGTCCACTGGTTTGTTGGGACTGTAAATCATCCCTAAAAGACTGCTGCTGCTGATGCTGAGTGCCAGGCTCCACCTCCATGCTGACACAATCCTCCTCCTCCTCCTCCTCATCCTCTTCCTGTGTGATGGGTGGGAGAGAAGGAACACTGTCTGGATAAAGGGGGCCTTGAGAGGCAAGGAAGTCCTCCTCTTCCTGCCTCTGTTCTGCCTCAAGTGCCCTGTCCATTATCCCACGCAGCGTATGCTTCAACAGGTGGACAAGAGGTACAGTGTCACTGATGCATGCACTGTCACTGCTCACCATCCTCGTGGCCTCCTCAAATGGTGACAGGACAGTGCATGCATCCCTGATCATGCTCCACTGGCGTGGGGAAAAAAATCCGAGCTCCCCTGACCCTGTCCTGGTGTCGTAGTCACACAGGTACTCATTGATGGTCCTCTGCTGCATGTGCAGTCGCTGCAGCATGGCCAACGTTGAGTTCCACCTGGTGGGCATGTCACATATAAGGTGGTTCTTGGGCAGGGTCAACTCCTTTTGCAGCTCAGCCAGCCGAGCACTGGCATTATATGATCGGCGGAAATGCACACAGACTTTCCTGGCCTGCCTCAGGACATCCTGTAAGCCTGGGTACCTGCCCAAGAACCGCTGCACCACCAGGTTAAGGACGTGAGCCATACAGGGCACATGGGTCAGCTGTCTCTGTCGCAGGGCGGAGAGGAGGTTGGTGCCATTGTCACAAACCACCATTCCTGGCTTAAGCTGGCGTGGCGTCAACCACCTCTCGGCCTGCCCCTGCAGAGCTGACAGAACCTCTGCCCCAGTGTGGCTCCTGTCCCCCAAACAAACCAGCGCAAGCACGGCATGGCATCTTTTTGCCTGCATACTTGCGTAGCCCCTTAGAGGCCTACGGAGCACCGCTGGTTCAGAGGACAGAGCACTCGAAGAGGCCATGGAGGAAGAAGAAGAGGAGGGGTGGAGGAGAGAGGTGTGTCACAACCAGTAGTAGCATTTTGGAGGCGTGGTGGCGGAACAACCTTCAACACTACTGCACCTTGTCCTGCATCCTTCCCAGCTGCCAAAAGAGTGACCCAATGGGCCGTGAAAGACAGGTAACGTCCCTATCCATGCCTGCTGGACCATGAGTCAGAGGTAATATGCACCTTACCGCTGACCGCCCTGTCCAGCGAGGCATGGACATTGCCTTCCACATGCCGGTAGAGAGCCGAAATCGCCTTCCGTGAGAAAAAGTGGCGCTTGGGAACCTGCCACTGAGGAACCGCACACTGAACAAACTCACGGAAGGGGGTCGAGTCTATCAACTGAAAAGGCAGCAGTTGAAGTGCTAGCAATTTAGCCAAGCTAGCATTCAACCACTGGGCATGTGGATGGCTGGGATTAACTTCTTTCGACGGTCCTGCAGCTTGGGCAGGGAAATTTGCCTGGTAGAATCGGACGTCGGTGTACTGCTAGCAGAGTGCCCCACAAGTACTTGGCTGTGGCACACCTAATTTTACACCTTCATTCCTCTCAGTGCAGCTTTCAGAGAGGACTGAAGGTATAGTGGGGTTGGAGATCCCAGCTGATGAGGAGCAAGGAGAGGTCCGCTTTGTTCTTTGTTGTGGATCTTTAATGTGCGCTTGCCAACGAGCTGCATGGCAGGTCGACATATGTCTGGTGATGCTTGTGGTGCCCAAGCGGCTGATGTTTTGGCCACGCGAGATACGCTTGAGACATATGTTGCAAATAGCAGTGGTGCGATCTGATGCACTCGTCTCAAAAAAGGCCCACACCAAAGAACTTTTGTAATAACGTGCAGAGGCAGTGCCCTGCACAGGCGGAGCTCTGCGGTGTGATTCAGTTGGTGTGCTGGCCTCTAGCTGGCCCCCGGAGGGCATCCTGCCTCGTTGGAGATGTGCCGCCTCCTCCTCCTCTCTCCCTTTAGGCACCCACGTGGAGTCAGTGACCTCATCATCCCCTCCCTCTTCACCACTGGAGCAAACCTGGCAGTAAGCTGCAGCTGGTGGAACATGACTGCCAGATTGCTGTCCTTGAGCATCCCCTCTCTCTGCGCTCACGCTACTGCCTCTAGCTGGGTATCATCATCCGAGCCTTCAAAACGCTGGGCATCCTCCTGGAGCATGTACCCAACACTGTGCTAAAACAGTTCGGGGGACTCCTCAGGAGGACATGGTGGGTCTAGGGAAGGGGTGCCTGATGATGCCATTGAGTACGCGTTGGCAGCTGCTTTGCCAGTACCCTGAGACTGGGTGAGAGAGGATGAGGAGGGCTTGGTCATCCACTCTACCAAGCCTTCGGCATGATGCGGCTCAACATGTCCAGCTGCCGAAAAGAAGGACAAGCGTGTCCCATGGCCACGTGCTGATGCACCACGTCCACGACCAGCACTGTTGTCTCTAGACACAGAGCCTGCTTGCCCTGTTTTATTGCCTCGGGACTGTCTGCCTCTCATTGTCCGTCTTCCAGGCATTGTAGTGGGTAGTGTATATTGTGCTGGAGTCACACAGCACACACACTAACTCCTGCAGATGGCTGTCTTAGATGACAATAGGGCCTTAGGGCAGATACAGGCTGAGGTTGTTTATAGTGTGCTGTGCTATACTCACACAGCACACACACACACACATGCTAACTCCTGGAAATGCCTGGCTGGCTGCCTTAGATGACAACAACAGGGCCTTAGGGCAGATAGAGGCTGAGGTGGTTTATTGTGTGCTGTGCTATACTCACACAGCACACACACGTTAACTCCTGGAAATGCCTGGCTGGCTGCCTTAGATGACAACAACAGGGCCTTAGGGCAGATAGAGGCTGAGGTGGTTTATTGTGTGCTGTGCTATACTCACACAGCACACACACACGCTAACTCCTGGAAATGCCTGGCTGGCTGCCTTAGATGACAACAACAGGGCCTTAGGGCAGATAGAGGCTGAGGTGGTTTATTGTGTGCTGTGCTATACTCACACAGCACACACACACGCTAACTCCTGGAAATGCCTGACTGGCTGCCTTAGATGACAACAACAGGGTCTTAGGGCAGATAGAGGCTGAGGTGGTTTATTGTGTGCTGTGCTATACTCACACAGCACACACACACGCTAACTCCTGGAAATGCCTGTCTGGCTGCCTTAGATGACAACAGGGCCTTAGGGCAGATAGAGGCTGAGGTGGTTTATTGTGTGCTGTGCTATACTCACACAACACACACACACACACACGCTAACTCTTGAAAATGCCTGGCTGGCTGCCTTAGATGACAACAACAGGGCCTTAGGGCAGATAGAGGCTGAGGTGGTTTATTGTGTGCTGTGCTATACTCACACAGCACACAGACACACACACGCTAACTCCTGGAAATGCCTGGCTGGCTGCCTTAGATGACAACAACAGGGCCTTAGGGCAGATAGAGGCTAAGGTGGTTTATTGTGTGCTGTGCTATACTCACACAGCACACACACACGCTAACTCCTGGAAATGCCTGGCTGGCTGCCTTAGATGACAACAACAGGGCCTTAAGGCATATAGAGGCTGAGGTGGTTGATTGTGTGCTGTGCTATACTCACACAGCACACACACACACACACACGCTAACTCCTGGAAATGCCTGTCTGGCTGCCTTAGATGACAACAACAGGGCCTTAGGGCAGATAGAGGCCGAGGTGGTTTATTGTGTGCTGTGCTAAACTCACACAGCACACACACACACTAACTCCTGCAAATACCTGGCTGGCTGCCTTAGATGACAGCAGGCCAGAAGGGTAAAGGTGGTTTAATGTGATAATGCGATGCTGTACTAACAGCACGCACACACTAGACTAAACCCCAGAATCACAGCAGATTATTTCAGCACTCAGCAGAATGAATAAAACAGCAGATAATGTCAGCAGCACTCAGCAGCAGAATGAATAACACAGCAGATACTGTCAGACTCAGCACTCAGCAGAATGAATAACACAGCAGATACTGTCTGTCAGCAATGCAGAATGAATCACAGCAGATAATGTGACTGAAACTGTCACTGACTAACGCCGGAACACACTAAACGGCGGCCTTATATAGACACACTAAACTAAACGGCGGCCTTATATAGTGTGGGGCGTGTACTAAACCCCCTAAGCTATAATTGGCCACAGGCATCCTGCCTGTGGCCAATTATTGCTCTCCTCGCCGCTGGCTCTATGATTGGCCAAGCATGCGGGGTCAGAGTGCATGCTTGGCCAATCATCAGCCAGCAATGCACTGCGACTGGCGCAGTGCATTGTGGACCGTTCGCATCACACGAATTTGATGCAGACGGCCCACAAAGTTCTGGGCTCGAAGAGCGGTCGAACGCCCGATGTTCGATTCGAACATGGGTTTGAATCGAACACCGGGCCCATCCCCACTCATGAGACCTGAGACCCATTATATATATAATGCAGATGCTATTATTAGCGCCTGTATGATATATAGATGTAGCATCCTGGTGTTTAGGCAGGGTTGCTAACAAATTTAGTTTGCCGGGCAGTAATTGTCCTGGTTAATTGTTAGTAGATCCACTGATTCCTCTCTAATTATGGAATTGCTGCACCTTTTCTCTTCTGTCACTCGGTGACACTGTAGCTGGTAAAATTAGATTGACAAGGGCTTTGCAAGGTCAGATTATGAATGGATGGGCGTCTCAGCCAATTGGCAGGTTTTATTTTAGAGCTCGGAGAGCCTATTTATTTGGGTGGATTTGGGTGGAGTCTGGTGATCGGGGTTCTGTGCCACCTGGATGGCTGTCTGGGTGGATGTGTGTTATGTAATCCCGGGCTGCTAGGCCGGAAGCCTGAGGGATATCCCGGGGACACCTTGCTGCTAGGCTGCCTGAGGCCTATCCCGGAGCAGGAGAAGCAGTGTAGGGTTGGGACTGCAGGATTGGAGTCTAACCGAGTTGCAATCAGACCTGTGTACAGAGTGCTGGGGTCAGGGATATGTAACATATAGCCCAGCACACAGAGTGCAGCAATAAAGCGTATGTAATATTCAATCCAGCATACAGAGTGTAGGGCTCAGGAGTATGTAATGCAAAACCCATTGTACAGAGTACAGCCTCCAGGAGTACCATCTAGAGGCCTTTAATATGTAAAATACACTATAAAACGTATGTAACATACAGCACAGCATACAGAGTATAGCAGTTCTTGAGTACCGTATGTAATATACTAGGTATGTTACAAAATTCTTACCACTGCACCCTGCATGCTGTGCCATACATTAGATACTCTTTGTCACTGAACTCTGTATGCTTTACTGTCCCCCAGAAAATATCCCTGGTCTTCCACAAGCAAACCCCCCTCCCTTTCCTTAAGTACCCCCCCCAAAGTAACTATTAAATTGTCACCTCTGCACACCTCTCCACAGTTAACCTTAGCACCCTCCATCCACAACTCACCTTTGCCCCCCTTGCACCCCAGCTCTCCTCTCTGCTAAACTCCCCCCCAGCTCCCCTCTCTGCTAAATGCCCCAGCTTTCATTTCTGCACAAATAGCCCGCCCCACCTTTCCTCTCTGCTAAAATCCCCCCCCCCAGCTCTCCTCTCTGCACAAATTACCCCCCGATCTCCTCTCTGGTAAAAATACCCCAGCTCTCCTCGAAAATCCCCCCACCTCTCCTCTCTGCTACCCCCCCATATCTCCTCTCTGCACAAATTACCCCCCCTCAGCTTTCCTCTCTGCACAAATAACCTTCCCCACCTTTCCTCTCTGCTAAAATCCCCCCCCCCCCCCAGCTCTCCTCTCTGCACAAATTACCCCCTACAGTTCTCTATGCTTGAATGTATTCACTTGAAAGCTCTCCCCCCCCCCCTTCACAGCTCCCTTACCTCTCCTGAAAGGCCCCCACTGCTGTATAGTATACGGGCCATGGGCTCTTTTCTTTTAAACTCGGCACAGTACAGAGTGACGATCGCAGAGCTCCGCCTATCATAACTGTCAGAGTAGAAGCATCGGGCAGGGATGCAAGCTGCCTCTCAGATCACCACAAGCAGCTGCAGTGCTGGGACCTGACTCACTAGGGCTTGAGGGCGGGAAGAGAAACCAGTAAAGGAAGTGGGTGGTGCAGAAGACTTCCTCTACTGGCTAATGTGTTACATGACAGGTTGGAGAAGAGAGGGTTGCCATAGGTTCCGGTACAGCGTACTGACACGTTCCATCAGAAAAAAAGCCTTGATTACATAGAAGTATAATGGCGTCTGTTTAGTAAAATTTTCTATTTAAGGCCTCATGCACACTGGACATTTTTACAGCTGCTGTTTTTGGCTTCAGGCATTTTTTTCTGCAGCCAGTAAACTCCCCAACATGTATATCCTATGTGTTCATGCACAAATAGGCTGTTATCTGCGTTTCTGGCTGAAAAAAAACTGAACTAGTGGATTTTGAGAGGTGTTTTTCAGTTGTAAAAACGCTCTAAGGCTGCTTTCACACTGGAGCGGTGGGGGCGCTGGCGGTAAAGCGGCGCTATATTTAGCGCCGCTTTACCGGCGTTTTAGCGGCGCATTTCGGCCGCTCGCGGGGTGGTTTTACCCCCGCGAGCAGCCGAAAAAGGGTCAATACCGCCCGCAAACCGCCGCTGCAGCAGCGTTTTGCGGGCGGGTTCGGCGCGCTCCCCCATTGTTTCCAATGGGACCGGGCGCTATAGGAGCGGTAAATATACCGCTCCTATAGCGAGCCAAAGATGCGGCTTGCAGGACATTTTTGAGCGTCCTGCAAGCGCACCGCTTCAGTGTGAAAGCCCTCGGGCTTTCACACTGAAGGAACAGCAACAGCTGTTACGGGTCGGTTTGCAGGCGCTATTCTTAGCGCAATAACGCCTGCAAACCGCCCCAGTGTGAAAGCAGCCTAACTGATAAAAGCTGAAAAATGCTGAAAAACTTGGCTATTAAGCGTTTATCAGCATTTCTGAGCCATAAGCTTTTGTGGGAGTATAGTTTTTTAAAACAAAGCTAATAAACGCTAAAAATGCTAAAAACGCTACTGCAAAAACTCTGTAAAAAATCATTCTACAGCTATAGCTTTCTACAGCTAACGCTACTGTCTTTTTTATAACGCCCAGTGTGCATAAGTCCTTATAGTTAATATACTGGTTTTTAAGCCCCTGTCACTGGGGGGGCACTGTGGATATGATGTCCCTGCCTTTGGCATGTGATGGTTTGTCTTGTGATTGTGACTCATGATTTTTTCTTTTTTTTCATGTCGTGAGCCCCAGCCTGTTCCTGCCTTCTAAAGGCTAGAATGCAGGGCTGTAACTTCTACCTAGGTCTTCTTTTTATTCTGCACGTGAAAAGATTTTGTTTGCCCAAAAGCCACCACTGCAGCCATGCTAATCCTTTCCTGTAGCACCCTTCCCTTAATATGTGACAGCTAATTCAGTCTCTAATCCTAATCCTAAGTAATATCTAAGTATATTACAGCATTATGCAAGTAGCTGCTACATATGCAACTTTTTAATATTCAGCTTGCTGGAATTTGTGGGACATATGTCTATCTACATTTCCTTTCTATGAATTAGACTAGTAGAATGCATGATATGCCTGTTAGGCTATATCGTTATCTGCTGGGAGTATTACCGCTTGCTGGGATTTGTAATACATATGCTGATTCAACCCATATATCATAGCTCCCAACTGTCCCTGATTTCGAGGGACTGTTCCTGATTTGGAACAAAGTCCCTCTGTCCCTCCTTCCTCCTCATTTGTCCCTCATTTGGTCCTGATCTACATAGTTGTATATAAAATGCACACTTTATCTTTCAAAAAGTGTTTCCCTGAGCTAAACATTTCATCCAATTTCTAAATTGCTGCATTTGTAAATTCCAAAAGCCAGTATAAAGGAATAGTAGTGGTTTAAAAAAAAAAAATGTGGGTTTAACCAATCATTTTAAGGGGGGCATGGCAGGGGGTGTGTCCTATACCTACATACTTTTGCTGATAGGTGTCCCTCATTCCCATCTCAGAAAGTTGGGAGGTATGCATAAATGTTTAAGTTTAAATATTAATATGCAATTGGCTGCTATATAGATAACCGATTTATAATTAGCTTGCTGGGACTCATGAAAACATCTATCTACCTGCATTGTCTTTTGTGAAATTAGCTGGTTGGAATACACGATACACTGGTTTGACTATATTTTTGCCTGTTGCAGTTAAGCTGTTGGGACTGAATATATAGGCTTGCTGAGACTTGTGGTACATTTGCTGATTCATACTTTTGGTACTGCATCAATCTGTTGCAACTTTTCTGACTACAGATTTGGTTTGCTTCAAAAAAGCTATACACAATTGCTGACCTTGACTAAGTATTTATTAGCAGCCATGTGTTTTAAGCAAAGTTGTTTTCTATTGCTTCAACATATGTTTTTTTCTTGCATACAAGTACATCTATTTGCCCATGAGGAGTCTTTTAATTATCAAAATGTGTCCCAATACCATCGGGGGCCTTTATTTCAAGTATATGCCATCATCAATTGATATTATTGTTCCAAAATCGGCCACTTGAATTTTATATATTTTTTTAATTCCATCCAGTATTTTGCAATTTATTACTATATTGAAGTGGTTGGATCAGTGCTTTTAAGAGATTTTACAAGTTATGGAACTGCAAAAATCAATTATCAATGTTGCAACTGGATGATGTTGAGATATTTAAGCACATTTAAGCAAATTATAACAATACCACTATGTAGACAATATTTGCACATACAGTAATACTAAATCCTCCTATATGAGATATATTGCTGAAATATGATCACAATTCATTTTTCTCAACATGGCTTTATATAATTGATTGATATATGTATAATTGATGCTATTTTTATATCTTATCTTGAGGGCTGTGTAGGTTTGGTGTGGGAACTGCATGAATTATTATGTGTCTGTTTTATCCACTTCAGCTGCGGAAGGTTTTACCCCCTTCCTGACCAGGCCCTTTTTTGTGATACCGCACTGCGTTGCTTTAACTGACAATTGTGCTGTACCTAAATAAAATTGATGTTTTCTCTTTCTACAAATAGAGCTTTTATTTTTGTGGCATTTGATCGCTTATTTTTTGCGCTATAAACAAAAAAAGACCGACAAATTTGAAAAAAATAACTATATTTTTTACTTTCTGCTATAAAACATATCCAATAAAAAAAAATTAAATCAAATTTCTTCATCAGTTTAGGCCAATTTGTATTCTGCTACATATTTTTGGTAAAGAAAATTACAAAAACCGTATATTGATTGGTTTGCACAAAAGATAATGGGGGTTATTTACGAAAGAAAAATTCATTTTGCACTACAAGTGCAAACTACAAGGGCAAAGTGCACTTGAAATTGCACTGAAAGTGCACTTGGAAGTGCAGTTGCTGTGAATCCGAGGGGGACATGCAAGGAAAATAAAAAACAGCATTTTAGCTTGCACATGATTGGATGATAAAATCAGCAGAGCTTCCCCTCATTTCAGATCTATTTCTCAGATTTACAGCGACTGCACTTCCAAGTGCACTTGCAGTGCAATTTCAAAGGCACTTTGCACTTGTAGTTTGCACTTGTAGTGCAAAATTAATTAGCCTTTCGTAAATAACCCCCATAGCGTCTACAAACTATTGGATAGATGTATTGATTTAAAAAATATTTTTATTGTTTTTACTCGTAATGGCGGCGATCAGCAATTTTTAGGGGACTGCGACATTTCGGCGGACAAGTGACACTTTGGGGACCAGTGACACCAATACAGTGCTAAAAAAATGCACTATCACTGTATAAATGACAATGGCAGGGAAGGGGTTAACATCAGGGGAAATCAAAGGGTTAAGTGTGCTCCTAGGGAATGCTTTCAAACTGTGTGGGGGATGGACTGACTGGAGGAAGGGAGAGATCTGTGTTCCTGATTAGCAGGAAGACAAGATTTCTCTCTTTCTCTTGTTCTGCCTCTCCTGTGAATGATCGCAGGTGGCCGGCGACCATCGCGGCTGCCGTACCCACTGATTGGCTCCTGCTGTGTCCAATCACATCGGGAGTGGGGCTCCAGCGGCACACCACTTAAAGTGGTTGTAAACCCTTATAAACCACTTTGGCCTACAGGTAAGCCTACATTGAGGCTTACCTGTGGGTCCAAAAAATATCTCCTAAACCTACACGGTTTAGGATATATTTACAAAAAGACAGGCACCGCTGTCTATGGCACATGCGCCGTAGACAGCGGGAGCAGGCGCACTGAGCAATCCACAGATCACGGCGATATGCCACTCTTGACGGCTCCCATGCGCGGGAGTGACGTCATTGCGACTTTGGCGAATCACAGCGCCGGAACAGCGAGACCCAGAAGTCACTCCGGGATTGATGGCGGTGGAGCAAGACGTAGACGAGCGTCGCTTTGTGGGCTTCATTTTCAGGTAAGTTATTCATAATGGACTAGTATGCTATGCATACTAGCTCACTATGCCTTTGCCTTGCAGGTTCCATTAAAAAAAAAAATCTGAGGCTTTACTTCCTCTTTAAGGGCTGCCCTGCCGCAGTATATGTACATGAGACGATCCTTATGTGGCTAAAGTGTAGCTCCACTTTTGTTGAGACACAAACAATACCCTCTCAGGATTCAATGTACATTGAAAGGTTTTTAACAAACATTGTAGCAAAGTCTTACTTGGTTTTCTGGGAAAATTGATGAGTCAATCACACAAGCAGGAACTGGCATTTCTGTGGAAGTTCTGTACACCAGCTGTGTACAGAAGGCCTTCAGGTTGCCTCATTAGATTAAAATTTTAATTCAAATTACAGTGGCTGCAGATTAAAAAGGAAGTGTATTTTTTAAAAACATTAAATTACAGTATGGCTTCTGTAGCAATTGTGCTATTTTTTTATTTGTCATATCCACTTCAAGAAAATGCAGTTATTATTTAATTTTTCAATCAGATCATGGGTATTTTATACAAGTATTCAATAAAGCTGTATAATGTTTTCAAAAAAAGTGGATGGATATATAAGCCTTTTTTTAATTATTCCCTACAAATAATATTTCCAAAAGCATTAGTCTCAGCTCTCCACCATGTTGCAATGATTATATACTTATATATTTGTACCCCATATATTGGGAGTTGTATACACATTCCTTGATAATGTTCTAGATTTTATAATCTGGTAATCATTGTCTTATTTTTTTTTTTTTTAAATACTTAAGATTTGTAATAAAAGAAAGAGCAGTGTGCCTGTAGAAACAGACACATGTGACTGTTTTTGCAATATTTTATAATAAATTATTTCAAATGATCTTTACTGTGTAAACACATTAGGGATTGATGAATTAAACAGATGTTAACTTATAAAAAGCATGTAAGACTTAATTTGCTACAGGAGTATTTATCTGCAGTGTTCAGCAGCATGAAAAAGCGTGTTAAAAGAAGGTGTTTTTTTCAATTGGTATGCTTTAAGATGAACTCACATCAATTGAAATCAGTTTACATCAGTTAACGTGCATTTTAAATTAAATAAACTGCCCCATAATCTACACACTTGTGTTGTACAATGCAGGTAAACATGTTGCACATAGAAGCATGAAGTTAACCAAAAGACTGGCTCCAGTCAATGAAGATGAATGCTACAAATACATATATAATACATATAAGGCTAACGCTTTACCCGTCACAGGTTTTGTAATTCTGTCCATACAGTTCTGATATTTATGGCTCTGCTACTTAGCACGGTTCTGTTTGCCAGGGTAAGATACTTGATTTTTCTCTGGTGCCATAAAAAGGCTAAGATCACCTTTTGAGGCAGAATTTCACTTTTCATAATAAACAGAAGCATTTTCTAATGTCTTTTCTGCCCAAGCCATCCCAATGTGCTTATCTCTCACTTATAGCATACAGCAATAATAAATATGACCCCAAAAGGGGATATACATAGTGCAAAAGGAGTGGGAGCAGGGTACTATCATGTGAAAAAAAAATCAGGGGAGGGGAGAGAAAGCGACACTATGGGGGTTATTTACTAAAGGAAAATCCACTTTGCACTGCAAGTGCACTTGGAAGTAAAGCCGCTGTAGATTCGAGGGGGACATGCAAGGAAAATAAAAAACATAATTTTAGCTTGCACATGATTGGATGATAAAATCAGCAGAGCCTCCACTTATTTCCGATCTACCCCTTAGATTTAGAGCGACTGCACTTCCAAGAGCACTTGCAGTGCAGAGTGGATTTGCCTTTTGTAAATAACCCCCTAAGTGTAGTAGTAGTAGTGGAAGAATCAATAAAAATATGGATGATAAGTATTGCACTCAAATACACGTGGATAGATAAAGCATATCAAGACATCAGCAGATGGCACCTTCTTGAGAACTCTCTGATGGATATGGAATGATAGGAAAAAGGAGAAAGGGGGAATGCACCACTCTATGTATAATAGTATTAAAAGGCAGTGCACAAAAAAAAAGAGATGCATTCACATGAAGAATGCACATGTGATTGGAGGCCAATATGGATAGCAAGTATGTAAAATCCTTAGCCGGGGATTCATAAATACTGCTACACTGAGAGACACCTACTGAGAGACACATACATCTCCACCAGCTGGATACCTTGACTAATGCCTGTGTCCCATAATCTTCCTGTGAGTGCATCTCTTAATTTTTTGTGCACTGCCTTTTATTAATACTATACTGGGAGTGGTGCATTCTCCCTCTCCCTTTTCCTTTAGTTCTGTATCCATCAAAGAAATATGAAGAAGCTGTAATCTGCTGATGTTTTTACAGAACGTATTGATAAGCTGTGTCCATATGTGTGTGAGTGCAATACTTATCATCCATTTTTTTAATGAATTCTCCCACACCTGCTTTTTGTTTTCACATTCTCTCTCACTTACTTAGTCCATGGTCACTTTGAATCTGCACCTCTTTGTTCAAAATTTAAATAATGCATTCTGAGCCCATCACATCCTGTAGCATCATGTAACCATCCAGGAAACTTCATATTCCATCACGCAGTGTCTTACTGCATCACAGAATAGGTTGTGTTTTACCATGCTGGACCACACCTCTCTCATTTATATACCACCTCTTTTCTTTTTTATTTCCACACACTTTTCTACTTCTTTCTTTAAGGTGGTCATACACAGTACAATTTGATTGTACAATCTCCTTTAGATGTACCATCAGCTATGTAGTGCAATGGCCTGTCTGATTTGATACAAATTGAATGAATTGTTCAGGTGGATCTTCCTATTACAAAGTTTTGGTAAATATAGAGAAAATTGTACAATGCACACAGTTGCGAGGTTGTTGGAGTGCAGCCCTATTCCCCTGGGGGTTTACTTACAGCTACAGCCACAGCATGTGTGCACCCCCAGTTGCTGCCTCTGCAGTTAAAGGGGGAGCAGTTGGGGGTGGTAAAAACAGCTCAACCATGTGGTTTTACAACCCTACAACCTCACATGTGAACAAGCCACATGTAAACAAGCCACAAGTTCACATCTGTGTGGCAGCGTGTTGCTTGTAGGGCAGCACATTCATTTCAGTGGGCTGCCCTACCTGCAGAAATTTAGTAAATTAAGTCTACAACCCTTTTTGAAATTTGCTCCACACCAAAAAACACCCCGTTTGCCAATGTGTGGGGTACCATTAAGAATTAATGGCACCCCTAATGAGGAGAGCGTTTGTCTGCGTGTCAGGAACGAGTGCGATTTTTTTTTCAAGGGTGTCCCGACTGGAAAAA
This sequence comes from Lithobates sylvaticus, assembly GCA_028564925.1. Classification (NCBI taxonomy): domain Eukaryota; kingdom Metazoa; phylum Chordata; class Amphibia; order Anura; family Ranidae; genus Lithobates; species Lithobates sylvaticus. Next base: position 138,300,715 of record CM053033.1, read on the forward strand.
GGAAAAAGGTTGAGAAACACTGACATAGAGGGATGGAAGCAATCTCCTGGAGGTAGAGGAGACACTGGCGGGCTGCTTATAACACGTTACTCAAGTTGGTGTGCTGCATTGCAATAAATAGAGACTGGTGCTCCATCACACCTGCATTGCAGCATACTGCAACATGCGCTAACACACTATGGTATGCTATGATCAAACCTAGTGCATTCCAATTTTTGGTATGCTGTTTTGGATTGGCTGCCCATTCAAATGAATGGGCTACCTTGGTATAATATGTGTTAATGCCCATGCATTAAATGCATTAAAGCGAACCACCCTGGTATAAATGGGTCCTTACTGATGGTGGTTTATGTTATACCAGAACTGCAAGCTTTGACTCACATAAAATACACTATCAGAATAAAGGGTAAATCTACCCAAAACTAATGTTTCATTTTTTTTCAAAAATGCAAGAAAACGAATCCTTTTTTCTCTCTGGGACATTTTTTTATGAGGTAGCTGCACTTATGCCCTTGGGTGTTTACATATTCTGTAGTCATTATATGAAGTTCTACAATCCCTGTTGAATATCAAAATTAATATATATTATTAAGAGTGCAGCAGGAGGTACTGAAAAATGATAAAGTCAGTGTGAACACCGAAAACCTCAAGGGGGAAGAAAAAGTTGAAAATAATGGTACTGAAGTTTTGGCGTATCTAAGGCAAAGCCTATAACCAAATTAATCCTTTTGGATCAATTGGACTTTAAAGAGCTGACTGCCTTTTTAGTCTTTCAAGTAACCTGATCTGGCAATTGTAGTGAACACACGCTTCCTTATGTGCAATGGGGTTGATTTACTAAAACTGGAGAGTGCAAAATCTGGTGTAGCTATGTACAACAATCAGCTTCCATTTTTTTTTTTTATTGTGAACAATCTGAAGTGTAACTATTTAGTAAGTTCTCTACCCTGGTTGCTGTAATATTATACCAAAACTACAAGAATACAGCATTACAATTTAGAACCCAAAAATTTACAGTTTAGGATTATTGAAAAATAAGATAGAACAACAATAATAATAATAATAATAATAATAGTAATGTATTAGTTTGAAACTTTGTAAATTGTAAAAAAAAATCTTCTTACCTTCCAACCTCATGCCTACATTGAGACACTTTTGGAAACGACAGTACGGACACCTTTTCCTTTGTGTTTTGTCTATTTTACAGCTCTGGTTCTCTGTGCAGGTATATCGCTTGTTATTTTGGACTGTCCTCTTGAAGAAGCCCTATTTTGTGTATAAAACAGATGCATTGAAAGGTTAATGATCAGACAAGTAGATATCAATAAAGATATTCATGAATGAAATGGCTATGACTTATTTTGAACCACCATGATGCACAAAGGCCCATACTGAAAACTATTTACTGTAGCTTTGAAGCATCTGACAATATCTTTCTACCAGTAAAAGATATTGGAGTTGATTTACTAAAAGAAAAAAGCATATTTACATTGTAACATACAGGTTCCCTTAGCATTGTAAAGAGGTGTAGTTGCATTTGCATCAATCATCCAATCATATGCAAGCAAAAAGCATACAGTGTTTCATTCCCCTTGCTCATAATCAAAGCTACATATTATTTAGTAAGCTAAGTGAACACATTTAATGAATCAACCCTATTTGATTATTCCAGCACCTAATACTGTTTCTGGCATAACACAAGGTACAAAACTTTTCTTGTGTGGCTCCTATAGTGAAATTCTCACTGAGCAACAAGTCCATTAACTTGGTGAATAGTCTGAAACAATGTGGAAAAACATAGTATGTGTCATCTCTTTGTTTCCCCAAACTTTACAATAAAACTTATATTCAGGACAATAAAATTAACTATATATCACGCAGATGGAATTTCAAGTTTCTCCTTTCTTTTTTTTTTTCTACAGACTGTACATACTAAGTTCTTAAAATGTTTTATCTCTAGGACCTTTCACCATTTGTGTGTAACATTTTAGGCAGGCATGAAAAAATGCTGTAAATTAAGAATGCTTTCAGAAATAGAAGTATTAATAGTTTATTTTTATCAGTTAAATGAACAGAAGAGAAGTCCAATTCAAATCAATATTTGGTGTGACCACCCTTTGCCTTCAAAACAGCATCAATTCTTATAGGTTTTTTGAAGGAACTTGGCAGGTAGGTCAACATCTTAGAGAACTAACCACAGATCTTTGGTGGAAGTAGGCTGCCTCAAATACTCCTGTCTCTTCATGCAATCCCTTGGAGACTCAATGTTGAAATCAAGGATCTGTGGGGGCCAAACCATCACTTCCAGGACTCTCTCTTCTTCTTTACACTGAAGATAGTTTTTAATGACATTGGCTGCATGTTTGTGATCATAGCCCTGATGCAGAATACATTTGGGGCCTATCAAATGCCTCCCTGATGGATGGCATGATGGATAAGAGCCTGCCTGTATTTCTCAGCACTGAGGACACCATTGATCTTGACTAAATATCCAAATCTATTTGCAGAAATGCAGCTGCAAAGTTGCAAAGAACCTTTACCATGCTTCACTGTTGCCTGCAGACACTCATTATTGTACTGCTCTCCAGACCTTCAGCAAAAAACTGCCTCCTGCTACAGTCAAATTTTTTAAATTTTGACTCATCTGTCCAGAGCACCTACTACAATTGTCTGCATCCCAGTTGCTATATTTTTATGTATAGTTGTGTCACTTAGCCTTGTTTCCGCATCTGAGGTATGGCCTTTTTGGTGGAATTATTCCATGAAGACCACTTGTGGCCAGACTTTTCTGGACAGTAGGTGAATGTACCTGGGTCCTATTTGTTTCCACCAGTTATGTGCTGATGGTACTGCTGGAATCATAATGTGTCTTTCATCTTCTGCATTAAGTTTTTATTGGCTGACCACTGCGTCTATGGTCCTCAACCTTGCTGGTTTCTTTGTGCTTCTTCAAAAAAAACTTAAAAAGCACATCTTGAAACCCCAGTCTGCTTTGAAATCTTTTCCTGGAAGAGACCTTGCTGATGCACCTTGTGTCTTGTTGTTGTGTTCAGCCCTGCAATGGTGTATGACCTGTGACATGAAACTGTCTTCCACAACCTCTCCTTCATTTGGCTGTTCCTCACTCGATTTTTAGCCTCCTAAACAAATGTTTCTGTTCAGATAATGACAGTGTTTAAACCTATATATGAAATTGATGATTATTAGCACCTGCTTGGCATAATTGGTTAATCATACACTTGACTCTATTCCTACAAAATCCCTGACTTTGTGCAAGTGTACAAAGTGTAAGAATTGATGCTGATTTGAAGCCAAAAGTTAGTCACACCAAATATTGATTTGATTTAGATTTTTCTTCTGTTCACTCAATTTGCATTTTGTAAATTGATAAAAATAAACAATAAAATATATATTTTTAAAAGCATTCTTACTTCACAGCATTTCTTTACACCTGCCTAAAACATTTGCAAAGTAATGTATAAATATCACACACATGCAGTATATTATAACAACGCCATCAAAATTGTTTGGCGCCTTGATGGTACGGTACTTTGAAGATTTGTTTTAATAACCTGCAAAGATTTTTTTTACAAAATGCTCACATTCCCTACCTTAACCTAGCAGACATTTTCCTGGTGAAATACACCCCCCCCCCCCCTTCACCCCCTTGCCGATCAAATTTGCCTTGATTTTGCTTCATTTTCATTAAAAAAGATACTGTAACTTAAAGAAAAATAACTCAAAGAAAGAAACACAACACAACAATGAAATGTCTAAAACAGCTTTGAATACCAAGGACAATGAAATGCATTCAAGCCTCAAAGTTTACAATTGAGAAAGGTAATTAGTAAATGCACCCAATCTAAAAGCTTTCCACGAAAGTCAAACTAATGTTGAAAACAATTCCACACTACGTAATGTCTATCTCATTAAGGTAACAGTAATATAATAAGGTATGCATTTTGATTCAATAAAGATGGCAATAAATATTTTAAAAGAAGCACAATAATAATTTCATTACTTCAGGATCGGCATGTCATATTTCATTGCATTAAGGAAATTAATTTAGGAGTTTGTACAGCATGATAATTATATGAGCCCGTCTATTTTGATTTATAATGTAAATGTCATAAGAAGAAAAAATGGAGGAACACATTTTCAAGATGTAACTTCAAATAAATCTCTTTAAGAAATTAAAACATTAAAGTGGATGTAAACCTGTGAGTGACAGGTGATTTACATATCTCATGCACTAGCCTGAGACAGGCACAGACCACAGATCCACAGACCAGAGTGAAAGAAAATGTATTCTCGAGTGAACAGCAAGAAGAATATAGGGGAGATGTATGTAGTCAGAGTTGGTCAGAACATCCAGTGATCTGATGATTGTTATAGTGCAGTGTGTGTGTCTGAGGTCACCTGATCACAGATAACATTCCTTTTCATCACCAGGCTTTGTTATGCGGGGGAGGGGTGGATTTCTCACTTTTTATAATTACACAGGATGTGCCTGTCTCAGGCTAGTGCATGAGATATGTAAATCACCAGTCACTCACAGCAAGGGGGCATTTTTGACAAAGTTTTCAGCACTTTGTCAAGATATTTCTAACTGAACAATAAAAGAAGATTTCTCAGGGCTGGAGTAAATCTGTGTGGCAAGACTGGGCTCAAATGAAAGAACCCCTTTTATCTCTACATTTTGACATCAAAATCTTTTTTTTGGGTTTACATCCACTTTAAATAAAACTAAAATTGAAATTATACCAATTTTCGGTAAACAACTATGATATGAAACTTGCATTGGAATCAATTGAAAGTCAGTTGAAATACATTGGCTTCAAATGCTGTTTCTGGGATCTCAACTAATTATTAAATACCTTTAATACAGTATTATACTACAGGATTTACTGTCACATGAGCATCTACTGTTTGTGTCTATAGCTCTTCCTGAACTGAATATCACATCATGCATTTAGTTACCTAACTGATCCAATGTAAAAAAAAAAAAAAAAGCATTACATATTTTCTGATTAAAATCATCTCCTTGTCATACATACTCTTGTGCATCTAGGATAGATTAATACCTACTGAAATTAAAACTGGTTGAAGCAGCTCAGCAAGTGGTATTACTAGTGTACTGCTGAAGTCTAAAGGTGATGCTAAGGATCAAACAAATGTCCGTAGTCCTATAGGCACTGACCAAAGTTATAGATTGGGAATTATGATTCAGGGAAGGACTTTTTGACAGAGACCTGCATTTATCTAATTAACATGAACCATACACAACCAGAACACAAAGACAACTTCAATACTCAATGCTCAATGCTCAATACTCAAATTTAATACCAAAAATTAAGAAATGCTATTACCTTACTTTACAATAACATTGCAGCATACCTAGTCACTGTTATGTAGTCATTCTCAATGTGAGCCCACAAACATCTGCAGATTGAGCCTTTTGTAGGAACCTTCAAGTAACTGACCTTCATTAGATCAAAATGTTATATTAACTATTAATATTAGAGGCTAACCCCTGAAAATATACAACACTGACATAAAATCCCTCAGTGAAACTTATCACATAAGCAAGAAAAGTAAACAACCTCTAGTAGATGAATATAAAATTCAGTAAATAAACATGTATATATATTTAATATTGTGAAAAATTCAAATATCCAGCCCACATTTAAAAGTCCAACACCAATGTGAATATATATAATCTCCCTTATCCACTCATGCACAAGCTGACAAATGTTTATTTTTTTCCCACTAGAATGAGTAAAACCAACCAAATGTAGCCCACCATCATCTATATGGACCTACACTCACTATTTCTTGTCAGACTTGCCACTCTCTCAAGTATGGCAAAACAGGCTTAAACCATCCCAAGGACAAGCTCAACCCCACAGCTGTTAGATCCTCCTTGCAGCTTTTGTTTACATTACTGGTAAAATAAATCAAGCTCCCAGAAAGTATTCAAATAAAGCAGAAAATTATACACAGTGTAACACCATCAAAATAACTTGGTTTATTAAAACAAATAAATATACTCACAAGGACACATTAAAAAAGAAAGAAAAAAAGCTTCCCGATTGCCCAGAGCGGTGATTCGCTCAGCCTCCCAGTGCTCCAGCTCTAATCTCCCGTGTTGTATGTAAAGCGCCTTTGACAGATCACCAGCTTACTGGAAGTTTCACACATTCTGTCTAGTTCCTCCAGAGGGTATATGGGGTTAAATGATATATTAAAAGCAAACTGCATTTTGCTTAATGCGAATCCAAATACATATTTTACTTTAATATAAATTGATAGTCTAATTATGGTCCAGCCTTCAGCCTATAAGCAAGCAAACTAGTGTAGCACCCTGGTATTAGGAAGGGTTGCTAACAAATTTAGTTATGCTAGGCCGTAATTAACCTGGTTAATTAGTATTTGTATCGATTTCGGAGAGGAAGCCTGAGAAACGGCTATCATTCCCCCATCTACATCACCAAACTCATCTGCAGATATCACCCAAATCATCCCATCTGCTCCTCTCAGGACCTCCTGCTCTCTAGCTCCCTTGTTACCTCCTCCCATGCTCGCCTTCAGGACTTTTCCAGAGCCTTTCCCATCCTCTGGAACTCCCTGCCCAGTATGTCCGATCAGCCCCTACCCTGTCCACCTTTAGGAGATCCCTGAAAACTCATTTATTCAGGGAAGCCTATCCCACACCCACCTAACAACTGTCCCCAAGCCACCCCCATCAAATCATTCTCTGCAGCTATTACCTTTTGTACCACCACCCCCTCCCTTTAGAATGTAAGCTCTACGAGCAGGGCCCTCCTGTACCTTTTGTATTGAACTGTGCTGCAATTGTTTTTTCCCCCTAATACATTGTAAAGCGCTGCATAAACTGTTGGTACTATATAAATCACGTATAATAGTAATAGTTGTATCCACTGACTTTCTGCCCTAAGCCTGAATATGGTGCATTTCTCTCTTCTGTCAATAGGCGGCACTGCGGCCTTTGGCATTAGAATGACAAGACAACAGTGAGTTCAGGTTGTGAATAGACATAATTTCTCAGCCAATCATATTTGTGGCTAAGCATGTTGGGGGAGTCTATTTAAGGGGAATGAGTCAGGGGACCAGTGTTCTTTAAGCCCCAGGCTGAGGCCTTGGGTCTGTATGTGAAGCAGCAGCTGAAAGTTAGGTCTAAGCCTGAGGCCTAGCTCAGCCCAAAGGGGGCCTGATCGTTGCAGAGGTTCAGCCAGATGGTAAACCGAGTGTTGCCAGAGGTGAAGGAGAAGCAGTTGCCACATGGGACGACCACTCCTGTTACCAGAGGCAAGTGAGAACCAGAGGTCGGAGATAAAGATGACACCGTCGCCAGTAAAGGACAACTACTCCTGTTATCAGAGGCCAGGTTTGTGAAGTCTGAAGAAGTACCAGAGTAGCCTTTTTCACTAGCCGGGGATGGTGAACAAGCTGGGAAAGCTTCAGCGTTCAAGTCAGGGACCCAGCGGGTGAGCGTGGGTGACACTTGAAGACGATTCAGCGGGTTAGCTGAGAGCCAAGCATGGGACCCATCAGGTAGTGTGGGTGATGCTTGGAGTGTACAGTGGAATAGCTGTGGAAGAGCTCAGGGGATCCAGCGGGCAGCTGGGATCTGAAGGTCTGGTGAGAAGACTGGAAGCTCAGTGAGAGAAAATCTACAGTAAGGGTCTGTGACATGTGAGTGAAGATCTGCAAATGGGGACACTGTGAGTTAAGTGTGCTGATCTACATTGAAGTTGGAGAGTTCAGTTGCCATAGGAGACAGCAGTTCTACAAATACAGTGCTGCAACCAGCTCAAAGGCCCTCAACCTGTATAGCTGTTTGCCTATTTTGTCTCGGAGTCTGCCAATTGCTATTGCATCTGCCTAAGAGTGTTCAGACCCTAACCCTCTCTCCCCCAGTTTTTGTTAAGAGACAATAAATCTCTTTTATTCGCATTAAAAAAGTGACTGGCGTCCAATCCTTCCATCATGCATTACACCCACTCTACAAAGAAGGATGTCGGCTCTCCCTGACTCTGGAGGTCACCATTAGGCTCTAGGGGTCAGGGCCATTGCTACACTAGCAAACTAAAAAAATAGCATTCACCGGTAAGGTTTGCTAGTGCAAATTGCTGCAAAGCTGTGTGGCCATAAAGATCTATGACTTTTACTGTATATGGACCAACTGAGTTGCTGAAGTCTGTTATTTTACCTGATTCCCTAACTGCACAAGCTTTTTTTTTTTTAGCCTTTTCAAATTCTTTACTTATACAAGAGCACATATAAATCAGTAGAAGTTGGCATAATTAATGTGATATACGAAATACAATAAACATGTTCATTCAGATCAACAAAGCTTTGGTTTTGCAGTAAACAGAGGTCCTAGAGAGATGCAGTCATAATAAGTAAATATTATGTGTGATGTTACAAAGTGAACAGTGTTGCATATTTGTAAAAAATAATATTCTCCTCAAACAATGGGGATATTTGTCTAAAAGGTGGCAGTGCCTTGTATTCCTCTGCATATTTGTCAAGACTTAAATGCCATTCCTAATAAAATGGACTTTATATGATAATAATTCAGATGACATAAAGCCAGTACTATACAATGCAATCAGATCGTTGTGGTTTATTTATTAATTGAGCCAATTTATGTGTAAAAATCCTACTAACCAGGACTGAATCAATACATCTGTTTACCCACTGACTTGGATGACCTTAAAAGAAAACCTTTCTTGTGATGTAGGTTGCCATTGCTACTTCTCAAATAATTATTTCTTTGCTGTCATCTTTACCCACTTGCTTTAATACTTTGGGATTGATTTACTAAAGACAAATAGACTATGCACTTTTCAAAGTGCAGTTGCACTCTGCCAGTGCAGTTGCCCCAGAGCTTAGTAAATGAGGTAAGGCTTCACTTTTGTATACCCAATCACGTGCAAGGAAAATAAAAAGAAATGCATTTTTGCTTGCACATGATTGGATGATGGAAGTTAACAGAGCTTCTGCTCATTTACTAATCTCTGGGGCAACTGCTCGTGCAAAGTGCACAGTCTATTTGCCTTTAGTAAATCAACCCCTTTGCGTTTTTTTCTTGAAACAAGCTTGCAAATAAAATGACTGACTTTACGAATATACATCGTTTAGCATTATTGTTCCTAGTCAGTTACTCAAAAACCTTACCGATCTCAGTTTGTCAACCTGCATTGACTGCCTCCAGGCATTCCTGTCCTTAATTTATCTATTGCTATATATGCTCCAGTTTGGAGGCTCTCGGTTTCTAATGTAAATTATTAGACAGTGTTTTTTTTAGTGACTAGCTGGTTGGTGTGCAGAGAAATACAATTTGTACACCTTACTCTAAAAAGCTAGTTATACATTGGAGTAGTTCCCATCTTTGATTAGCATGCAGGTAAGGGTGCCTAACTTTACAGGTATGCATGTTGCATAATTGTTTCAGGTCATTGGCTAAAACCTTATTGAACCCAGTTTTAGACATGGGATCCGTCAAAAAATACGTTTCGTTTCGTTCCGTTTTATTTCGTATCCAAAAAAATTCGTAATTCGGGTTTCGTATACGGAATTTAATTCGGATTCGTACGAAATACGGATTTCGTACGAATCGTAAGAATCGTTAATTTGGTTAACGAATAGCGACACTCTACGAATAATATCCGAAAACGTATTAAGGTTGCATAACAACAGTCTATTGTGTGTGTGTGTACTGTGTAGACAATAGCTCTGCCTATGCCTAACGTTATTCTAATGGATTTGTAAATTCGTTACTTTTTTTGGTTTGTTGATTGGTCATTTTACATGTCTCTCTTTCTCTTACAATGGCGCTGTCTAACGTGCTTCGAATGTATTCGTACATTCGTAACTTTTTTTTTGGTTTGTTGATTCGTAATTTTCCGTGTCTCTTAAAATGGCGCTGCTTATTCTTAACGTGCTTCGAATGGATTCTTAAATTCGTTACTTTTTATTGTTTGTTGATTTGTCATTTTACGTGTCTCTCTCACAATGGCCCTGTCTAACGTGCCTCGAATGGATTCGTACATTCTTAACTTTTTTTGTTTTTGTTTGTTCAGTCGTCATTTTTCGTGTCTCTACAATGGTGCTGCCTAACGTGCTTCGAATGGATTCTTAAATTCGTTACTTTTCTTTGTTTGTTGATCTGTCATTTTACGTGTCTCTCTCTCACAATTGCGCTGTGACTGTCTAACGTCCTTCGAATGGATTCGTAACTTTTTTTATTTGTTTGTTGATTCGTCATTTTACGTGTCTCTCTGACTCTCTCACAATGGCGCTGTCTAACGTGCTTCGAATGGATTCTCAAATTCGTTATTTTTTTTGGTTTGTTGATTTGTCATTTTACGCGTCTCTCTCTCACAATAGCGATGTCTAACGTGCTTCGAATGGATTCGTAACTTTTTTTTTTTTTGGTTTACTGATTCGTCATTTTACGTGTCTCTCACTCTCTCACAATGGCGCTGGCTAACGCGCTTCGAATGGATTCGTACATTCGTAACTTTTTTCTTTTTGGTCGTTGATTCGTAAATTTACATGTCTGACACAGTGGCGCTGCGGCGCTGCATGCGTCGAATGGATTCGTACTTTTCTAATACATCGCTGTTATTCGTAACTATTCGAAATCTCGTTTATTCTTTACTTTCGTTTTTGACATGTGCCTATAGTCTCCGCCCCTGGATGTAGTTTTGAGAGGCCGGCCCCTGGATGTAATTTAGAGAGACCGTGTGACTCCGTGTGACTGTAGTGTAGTGAGGGAGGAACAGAGAGAGAGCAGAGCAGAGACTGAGAGCAGAGAGAGTGGTATTGTTGGAGTTGTGGTTGTTGTTTTTGTGTGGACTGAATTTGTGATTTGTGTGGAATTAGAATGTCTGGGAGTGAGAATGTATGTGTGAGTGAGAGTGTTGGTTTGAAAGTTGTTGTTGTGAGTGAGAGTGGAGAGGACTCAGGGGATCGGATGAGTGGAGGGGAGCGCCGGATGAGTGGAGGGGATCGGATGAGTGGAGGGGAGCGCCGGATGAGTGGAGGGGATCGGATGAGTGGAGGGGATCGGATGAGTGGAGGGGAGCGCCGGATGAGTGGAGGGGATTGGATGAGTGGAGGGGAGCGCCGGATGAGTGGAGGGGATCGGATGAGTGGAGGGGAGAAGAGTGGAGGAGAGAGGAGTGGAGGGTCAGGGGGTGGAGGGGAGCACAGGAGTGGAGGGGACTGGAGTGGGGGTGAGAGGAGGATCAGTGGGGGGTTGAGGAGAGAGGAGGGAAGAGTAGAGAAGAGGAAGCATAGTAGAGAGGACAGGGAGAGGAAGCGTAGTAGGGGGGACAGGGAGAGGAAGCGCGGAGGGGACAGGGAGAGGAAGCGCGGAGGGGACAGGGAGAGGAAGCGCGGAGGGGAGAGGAGGCGTGAAGAGGAGATGAAGAGTGGAAGGGAGCATGGCCATGGAAGTGGAGTGGAGCGGGAGCGGGAGCATGGCCAAAAAAAGAGGCGTATGCCCCCCCCCATATCAGAAGATGAAATGTCTGACACCGGCGACCACCAGCGAACCAAACGCAAGCAGCAGCAGAAGACGATGACGTCATCAACAAGGGGGCCAGTCTTTACCCCCCAGGAAAACGCTGCTCTGGTGGCTGCTGTTAGGAGGGACAAGGCCACATTGTTCAGCCTCAACGTCCCTACTGCCCAGAAGACAGCAGCCTGGGATCGAGTCCGGGACTCTGTGAATGCCCTGTCCAAGGTTCGCAGGACCACCGCTGGTGTCAGGCACAGGTAATAATTATTCAAATTTTATATCACTCTTAGAACACACCCCATATTTGTGAAAAACACACACAGTAGGCTTTGAGTAATAAACTGATTTGAACGTAACACAAATATATTTAATATATTTATTTGACACAGACAGACACAGAAAAGTAACATGTAAAATAAAAATAATATTAACGTGTGTATATTTACTAAATATACTATTTTCATTTGCAGATTTTATGATTGTCGGGCCTCTGTCCATAAAAAAATTGAGAGGCAGGCCACTGGAGGAGGCAAGACTGTCTTATTTAGACAGTGGGAGGCAGAGCTTAAGGATGGCCTCCTACTTCACGAAGATGCCCCGCCCCCTGGAGTGAGCACTGCCAGTGCCAGATCCGCCGCCAAGCACCAGAGACTGAGAGCTGGTGAGTAAAATAAAATCTATCATTATATATTGCAGTTATATGGTTGTTGTTTGCAGCTCACTATATTTTTTATGACTGCGGCATGTGAGACTTACGTTTTGCTTTACATTCATGTTTTCCAGATCGATCAATGTCATCATCCGTGGAGGAGGGAACAGGAACAGCTGCTTCTGCTTCATGCCCCCCTCAATATTCTGGCAGTGGTGAGTACCTACTACCTACCTAACCAACACAAAGCAAACATAATAACAAACATCTATTTATTGTATTTAACCACTTCAGCCCCCGATGATTTTCCCCCCTTCCTTACCAGAGCACTTTTTGCGATTCGGCACTGCGTCGCTTTAAGTGACAATTGCGCGGTCGTGCGACGTGGCTCCCAAACAAAATTGGCGTATTTTTTTGAACAGAAATAGGGTGGTATTTGGTGGTATTTATTTGATCACCTTTGCGGTTTTTATTTTTTGTGCTATAAACAAAAAAAGAGCAACAATTTTTAAAAAAAAATCAATATTTTTTACTTTGTCATAAAAATTATCCCCCAAAAATATAAAAATAAATATTTTTTTTCCTCAGTTTAGGCCGATACGTAAAATTACGTATTCTTCTACATATTTTTGGTCAAAAAAATTACGTTAAGTGTATATTAATAATTGGTTCGCGTGATCACGGACATATGTACGCAAATGATCATGTACAGATGACTGTGTGCAGGTGATCACGGACATATGTGTGCAGATAATCATTGACACATGTTATTTTACCGGGACATATGTGAGGGACATGTGTTTTTATTATTTTGGGACATGTGTTTTTATTAGGGGACATGTGTGTTTTGGGGACATGTGTGGGGACATGTGTGTTTACACTGTGGGGACACTACACTGGTGATCAGTGAGTAAAAAGCTGTAAAAACAGCTAATACTCACTGATCACCAGCCGGCTGGAGTGATCCGCTCTCCTCTCCTCACCAACGACTTCCGTGTGAGGAGAGGAGAGCCGATTGCCTAGCAAACGGCTGTTTGTTTACATCACATGACGGCTGTGATTCGACACGGCCGTCATGTGATCAGGAGGGCCAATCACCGACCCCTCCTGCCGATCCGAGATGCGCCGTGTCCGGGTGACACGGCCGCATCGGGATCGCGCCACTGCGCTGGCACGCGCGCGATCCCTCTACTTCAGAAGGACGTTCCAGAACGTCAGATCAGAAGTAGACGGCTCCCACCCGGCCGTCTATGTACAGTGGCCGGGTGGGAAGTAGTTAAGTACCGTAGTTTATCGCGATTCCAAGAGCGTTTGCAATTTTAAACCATAACATGTTCGATATCTATCTATTTTACTTGGAGTAACATCGACTATCGCAATATCCCCAAAAATTGGGCTAAATACATTTACTGTAAAAAAAAAATGTTTTTAATTCAGTTAATTTCTCACCTAAAATTGCTTTTGAAAGGCCGCTGTGCAAATACACACACAGTGCACATATATATATATATATAATTATAATGTTTGTGGTTCTCAGTAATTTTCTAGAAAAAAGTTTTGATTTTAAATTGTAAACAATAACTGTCATAAATAGGCTTGGTCCAGAAGTGGTTACCATAACTCTTTATTCTATCTTAACAGAAAGCCTGAGCTGCCATATCCCAGACCCTCCAGCATCAGCTCCTTCTGCCAGGAAGCAACGCCCCATTTCTCCTCGACGTAAGTACTAGAATACGCAAGCTGCCAATATAAAGAAAAAAGGACACAAGGCACCATCATCCACACTAAGTTCACAAACACATAAAAAAAGCTACAACCATCCATTTTTAAGTTCATACACACAGCACACACCCCAAACTAGGGGTCTACCGATTAATGGTGGCCCCTTTTTTTGTAATTATCGTTGACAAACTTACCAATATAGTGCTTCAAGGTGTTGTACTCGGGTGATGCTTGCAGCGGCAGACATCACCCGTCCGGTGCTGTTTTTTAACAACCAATGTGGCTAAGCACTAGCAGCCGCTTGTCTGTTATTACAAACAGCTGGAGGGGAAGTCCTCCCCAGAAGTGCAGTCGCTGTAAATCTGAGGAGAAACTCTGAATTGAGGGGAAGCTCTGCTGATTTTATCTTCCAATCGTGTACAAACAAACATTCTTTTTTTTTTTTCCCTTGCATGACTGTCCCCCTCAGATCTACAGCGACTGCACTTCCAAGTGCACTTGTAGTGGAGTGGAAAGTGTATTTTCCTTTAGTAAATAGACCCCACTGTTAGTATTGTAACCTATAATTGTTTATTCTATTACTACAATATTTGGAAATGCATCTGATCTTAGTATCTGAACGCCACTACAATCAGACAGCCACCAGTAACAGTAAGTTAGTAACTAGGGTGGAACTTAGAAGAGTAGTGAAAATAAATTCTTTGCTATATATTATAAAGAGAAAAACAAACCTATTTTTATTGAAAGCGTTTGTTTTAAAAAAAAAAAAGAAAACTGTTCCCTTAAAAACTTAAGGAAGGACCACCCGCCGCAGTTATATGTCGGCTGTTTGAAGAGGACCACCATTGTTATGGCAGCAGATAGCTGCCATAACCCCGGTATCTTCTTCAGCGGGCGGTCCTCTTTCAGATAAAATTGGTTACTGCGGCGGACTTGCCGCAAGTTCACTTTTATCAGGGGCCAAAGAGGCGGTGGAGACGATCAGGTCCACTTCTGCCCTCCAATCTTAAAGGGTTTTTTTTTTGGGTGGGGGAGAAGAATATGACATTTCTTTTTATATTAATTTTTTATTGTATTTTTGTGTAGATAATATATGAGATCTGAGGTCTTTTTGACCCCAGATTTCACATTAAAGAGGACCTGTCATTGTTTTTTTCTATTACAAAGGATGTTTACAATACATTCCTTGTAATAGGAATATATGTATATGTTACACAAATAGTATTTATTTTTTAAAGGACAATGTCAAAATAAAAAGGAATAAAATATGTTTTTATTATAATCTCTAGAAATCAATTTCTTTGAATGCTAGCATCAACATTGGCTATCTCGTCTATTTCAGATCAACAAGAAGACCTGTCAGACGGGATTTCGCTCCGGGATGAGACCGAGCTGACCCCTTTGGCCCAGAAGCAGACTCTAGGGCCACAGGAAGCTGCCCCCCCTGTACGTCCTCCACTGCCTCACCCTCCAGAGGAGCAGCCAGTGCCGCAGTTGCCACCACCAACACCGAGTCAGACAACTGTCCTGCTGACAGAGATGCGGAGGCTGGCCAAAGCCAACAAAAAAATGCAGAGGGAGAATCGTAGGTTGAACCGGACCCTCCACCGTGCCATCAGAAACCACACTGATGATATGGAAAGGATGTGGGTCCGGTTCAACCTACAACAGAACCAGGCAATGGAGCATTGCAAATTATGTTTGCTGGAAGCAATTTCCAGACACAATGCTCCATTGCCTGGTACTAGCTCTACCACCACCATGAGCAGCCGAGAAGCCTCTCCATCATGATGAAACCAGCATCCACTGCGTGCTCCAGGACCATAGCTATTTTGTTTGTTTGTTCAAATCTAATATATTATTTTATACTTTTATTTTGTGTGTAAAAATAAAGTTGTTTTGAAGTAATAAAACCAGCAGTCTTTAGTGCTTGATTTTGTTGAGGGAGGTGTTTATGTTTACAGCACACTAGACACATAGACACACTGTGATAAGCCACATTGACACAGAAATAAAAAGTTCCCTCCTCCGCCTGCTCCGCAACTCAAAAGGAGTGTTGCAAAGCGAGCTATACATTCTGTCCCCCACCCCATCCCATTCCCCATCCAAGGTAGCCAGGCAGACATATAGGACAGAATAAGGTGACAGACACTACTGTACAACTGAACATAGAAATGTTTATTAGGTCTCTCTAAAGCATAAAGCAACTCCAACAATAAATTATTAATAACTTAACTTAATAACAGTAGTTAGTTCCCTTCTGCAATGGCAGAAAACAAAAACACTCCCCTTCCCCCACCCAAACATATTGGGGCACATCAGGGCATATTGGGGCACATCAGGGCATACTGGGGCACATGGCATATTATTGGGGCACATTGGGGAACATCAGGCCACAGCGTTTACCAGCTTGTGGATTAGTATAATTACATTTGGCACATCGAACAACAATTGAATGGGTATAAATATTTTTTGGGCATTTAAGAAACTTTGATTGTGGGGAGGGACAGGGTCCAACTAAAGAGTCTAAGACCAAGAGGCCATCTCTGCTGCAGAGTGCAGACAGTCAGTCAGTGAGTTCAAGGAATGTCCAGAGTAAGGGAGGGGTACCCCAGCTTTGGCAAATTTATTTTCAAAAATGCTAACTGCTCCATTAGCTGGGGGGACAACTGTGATCTTTGGGGTGACAGGATGTTTCCCGTCACAGAAAACACCCGCTCACTCTGGACACTTGTTGGAGGGCAGGACAGTAGCTCCTTGGCAATATCTGCGAGGGCAGGCCACTCCTCGCTCTTCTCCTGCCAAAAAGACATAGGATCTGTGGTGGGGTGCACTGGTGGGGATGACAAATATGTCATGACAACCTCCTTTGATGAAATGCGTTTCCTGGGGCGCACTATGCTGCTGGAGGTTCCCATTAGGGTGTCAAATGCCTCAGTCAAGACGGAAGAAGATGCTCGGCGACCGCTGGCAGGAGCTCTGCTGCTCACTTCAGAATCAGTAGATGCTGTTGCATGGGAGAGGGGGTTTTCAATATCTTCTTCCTCCTCTTCCTCCTCTCCCAGCTCTTGCGGCCTTACCATCTGCCTTTCCCTCTGACGCACCCTGTCAATCAGTCTGTCCCGCCATGTTGTGAGAGCACTGCACTGCACAGCCATTTTGCCCTTGCAACGAGGGTCACACATGGCAGCCAGCATCAGTTCTGGGCAAGAGGCGGTCAAATCCTGCGTGCGCCTGCCCAATTCCAAGAGAAATGTCTTGAGCAGAGCCAACACATCAGGTTGAGGGACACCACCAGGCAAAGGTTCCTGAGCTGACATGAACCGCTCCAATTTAGTCTGAAGATGGTTAAAAAGCGGCAGCACATTAGCAATGCTGGCATCCTCGCGGCTCAGATGTTCTGTCACAGAGAGGAATGGTTTGAGGACTGCCACAATCTGCCCAATTATGGCCCAGTCCTCCCTGCCTAAAGGTCTCTCTATGCCGATATTATGTTCGCAGGCCATGGCATGGAGAGCCTTCTGCTGCTCAAGGATGCGTTCCAGCATTGCTAGGGTTGAATTCCACCTAGTCCCCACATCCTGTTTTAGGCAGTGTTCTGGAAGGCCTGCCTTCCTCTGTTCCAACCTGAGGAGGTGGCTGTCCCTCACACTTCGATGGAAGTGGCCAGCCATCTTCCGGCAAGAGTCCACCACTTTGGACAGCCTTCCATCGCCGCCAGAATTAGCCTCCACCAATCGGAAGCTTTCGGTTACCACCTGGTGGAGAAGGTGGGCTGAGCAGCGCACACCCACAAATCTGCCATCCCTTACAGCCTTCACCATGTTGCTGCCTCCGTCTGTCACAATATAGCCAATCCTGTAGCTGTTGCTGTCAGTGTCTGCCTGAAACCACTGCAACAACATTTTCTGCAGGGCTTGCAGGATATTTTGCGCTGTATGCTTCTCATCAAGCACCTCAGCGTGCAGCAGAAAAGAACGGTGCCCCTCTTTGACAAGTGCTGATGACGAGGATCCAGATGACACCTTGCCCTGCCACCAATGTGCCGTCAGGGACAGGAAGGCGTGTCGGGCACTAGATGCACTCCACAGGTCAGTGGTCAGGTGCACTGCCTGTCCACCTGCCTTTCTAATCTCGTCCTTCAGCACCCCAACACAAGACCTGTATAAGGCTGGCACCACAGTTTGGCTAAAGGTCTTTCGTGATGGCACACGGTACTGTGGTGCAACAGCCTGCATCAACTGCCTGAAGGGCTCACCTTCTACCATATTGAATGGTGCTCCTCCAACTGCAATAAGCTGGCCGATCAGGCGTGTAATCTTCCTAACCTGTGCCTGAGACATTCCTTTTGCACTGTGAAAGCCACCAAAATCTTCCAGGGTGGCCTGGTGGCTGGTATGGGTTGGATGTGGGGTGGTGGTGCTGGTACTTATGGTGGTGGCTGTGGTGGTGCCACTATTGGTATTGGTTCCTCTTTTGGTGTTTGGAGGGGACACAATTTTCTCCCCTAACAGCACAGCCTGGTGGTGCACACGCATGTGCTGGTTCATCCCGCTGTTGCTGAGATGCCCTATGTCTCGGCCCCGGCTGATGTCCTTGCCACAATGCTTGCATTTGGCCTTCTGACCAACGCCAATTTTGGTGAAATGCAGCCAAACGCTGGAACGGCAGCCAGCACCAATGACACTGCCCGCAGTGCCTGGTGATGGACTCACATCCACTGCAGTGGTTGGACTGTCTTTCTGAGGTTCAGCAGGAGGAGCAGGATGAAGAAGAGAATGAGATCGGAACATCACGGGTATTTTGGGTGCTGTTGCTGTGGTTGCATTGGCCGATGATGCTGGAGGCTTTGAAATAACGGCAGGGGACTTAGAAGGGGAGAAAAGTAGTGGGGAGTCAGGGGAGATATATTCTCCTGGGCTGTCGCTGGGGCCAACATGGGTAGATGCCGATGGTTGGTAATCAAAGTTCTCCATGTGAAAACTTGTTTCCATCTCTTTCTCTTCTTCTACATTGCCAGGGGAAGACTGATGATCTTTACAATGTGTTGTAAGCTGACTCTCCTCAGGCTCCTGCTTGCTTATCTCGAAGCTCCCTGGAGTGCTGATAGTGATAACATCATCATGATGAGCTTGTTCAGCCTGGGCCTTCTCACATGTTTCATGCAGCATGCTGTCCAAGATCTCCATCTTTGGCTGCACAAAGGTGTGTGCACTGGGAAGTTTCCCTTTGGTCTGCCCTCGTCCTCTTCCATAAAAGGTACGAGTGGGCATGCTAGTGCTACCAGCAGCAGTGCTTGTACAAGGTAAGTCCTCCTGGAACAGCTGGCGACGTGATGTCTGCGGTTTGGCAGGCTCTTTCACTCCTCCTGGTCGCCTCAACTTCATGGGAGGTGAGCTGAGCTCAGGGGCCGCAGAGACAGAACGTCCCACCTGCTGCTGTTCTACTTGACGCCGGCTCGAAGCTCTCCCTCTCCCAGCAGCAGCACTCTTTCTGCCTCGATCTCCTTGTTTGCTGCTCATTTTGCCTTCCAAGTCAAAAAAAGACAAAAAAAAAAGATGAGCAGACTAAAACAAAAATCTGGAGCAAAAGAAGAAATCCAATAGCAAAATAAGCTATCAAGGATAATACTCTTGCAGACTCGAACAGATATCAGGGCAAATGAATATCAAAAATCCAAGGATCGCAACGATATTTGAGCAGATGCACTGGCACAAATAGTTGACTGTATGATCAGCTCCACAAAGAGAAGTCATATGATCAGGGTGTGCCCTCTGCCCTGCCCTGTAGGCCTCAGCATCACAAGAAAACCTCTGATGTGATTGGTCAACCAACAGTCACATGTTTCTGTAGTAAAGAAATTTGGACCAACAAAGAATTCGTTAGTATTCGTACACTGTCGATATTCGTTATACTGAATATCGAATCCATTCAAATCATTCGTTATATCCGCTATAATAATTTATTTTGTATTAGTTGAAATTAGATATTATTTGGTAGTTGGAGCCGAAATTCTAATCATTCGTTATATCCGCTATAATAATTTCTTTCGTATTAGTTGAAAATTAGAAATTCGATATATTTGGTAGTTGAATTCGAATAGTTTGGAGCCGAATTTCGAATCACTCGTTATATCCGCTATAATAATTTCTTTAGTATTAGTTGAAATTGAAATTTGATATATTTGGTAGTTGAATTCGATTAGTTTGGAGCCGAATTTTGAATCACTCGTTATATCCGCTATAATAATTTCTTTAGTATTAGTTGAAATTGAAATTCGATATATTTGGTAGTTGAATTCGAATAGTTTGGAGCCGAATTTCGAATCACTCGTTATATCCGCTATAATAATTTCTTTAGTATTAGTTGAAATTGAAATTCGATATATTTGGTAGTTGCCGGATTCGAATAAATTTAGAATAATTTGGATCCGAAATTCGTAAACGGAATTTCGTATTCCGTACAGAATTCGTATCCAAAAAAATTCGTAATTCGGTTCCGTACGAATGTACGAATTTAGAAAAATTCGTACGAATTTACGATTCGTACGAAACTAACCGCACATGTCTACCCAGTTTGGCAGGGTCCTAGTCAGACAACCAGCATCTTTAGAAGGGTATTGGCAATGAAAGCATCCATATGCCTCTCACGAATGGTTTGCTTTAAAGCAAATCTGTCACTAGAAAAAAAAAAACAGCTGTCATGTATAAGGTGAAAAGTTCTGTATTATATTCCTTTTTCCAGGGGAACAACTGTCCTTCACAAAAACAATGATAGTAGGCTGTATATGTATGTCAATTAACCAAGGCTGCCCTTTATTTCATCCTCATAGTTCAATAAAGCTACATGTACACAAAAGAGAAAAGGCGCTCATTGGAGTATCGAATTGAAAATAGGTAGTATTAAACATACTTACTAGTAGCATATGGTTAGACAATAGAATATGAACTATTGTGGCTTAAAATCAATCCCTCTGTATACCCATTGGATAATGTTCTCATCATTGCAGGTCACCGTCACTATTTTAAGATCTCACATAGAGTTCATCCCAGTGAGTAGAATTTATAGACATACAGAATGCTCTTCTAAGACTATCTGCAAAATCTCAGTGTATGTGGTGCCCAGGCTGTACATATACCAAAGCAAACCAGCTCTGTGTTTTAAGCCCATGTGGCTATCACTTGATCTCTTGAACTCAATGTTTTTTGTAAGGGAGATGTTGGGTTTCTGATGAGTAAATGAAGGTCCATTCTGAAACACATTAAACCTTTTTCAATAAATGTAATGTTTTATACTGCAAGTCCATGTATTATTTTTGTGGTGTCCTTTTGCACCAATAACATTGATCTTAAGAGACTTAGTGATAAGCACAAAGCTATTTTGTCATGGTGTGTATAAATGCAGCCCAACCACCACATATGGCAAGCTCTTCTGCTGCTAGTGAATCCTATGATATCGGAAGATACTCTTGGGGGATCACATTTTTATGCATGTAGATGAACCCTATTGGGTTGATTTATTAAAACTGGAGAGTACAAAATCTGGTGCAACAGTGTTATGGTAGCCAATTAGCCTCTAACTTCAGCTTGTTAAATCAGGCTTTAAAGGATAAGCTAACCTTTGGAAACCTGTTACATGTTCCACCTATTTTTAGGTGGAACATGTAGCATGTTCCCACTGTTGCAGCCTTTCCCTTGCCCACCACCTCTAGTGTGCATATATTGAAGGAGCACCAGACTAAAAAATAAGAGTCCAAATTTATTTATTTATGTTGTGTTAAAAGACAACCAACACCTTTAGGGGGTTAAAGGAACTCCCCCTTTATTAGGGCGACAATAAAACACAATATAATATAAAAATAATTGTGACTGATAAAATCATGAGCCTAACATTTGCAAAACATCATGGATAACATACATATATATGTGTGTACAGATACGTGAATCAAAAAATACCCACATATACATGCAAGGAAATTAAGAGAATATCAGATAATAAGTGATAAGGTGCAATGGGTTCATTTTCAAAATGAATATCCGATTCTACATGGTTATTTGGAACATAAGTAAGCACATCACTGTTTTTTGAAAAGTCTTTTAGGGTCTTCAAAATGGTAGCAACTTCTTTCTCCCTGAGCTTATAGCATTGTCTTGTCCACATATTGTATTTATGGCATTTCTTTGCCTTTATATGCCTTTTTTCGCCATAGCTTCCATATGCAGCATTTTTAGTTTACCAGTTTAATCAGTTTTAGACATGCACATATATATGTATAATTTCTTTTTTTTTTTACATAGTTTTTTTTAACCCGTCATTTTTTTTCTTCTTTAATTATTATATTGTATTGTTTGATTTCATTTGTATTATTTCAGTTACATATATAATGGTGCAATGGCATCTACTAACCATATAGAATTGGATATCATTAATTTTGCAAATGAACCTATTGCACCCCATCACATAATATCTGATATTCCATCACTTCTTTATCTTCATGTATGCATTTTTGTGAATATGCTGGTATTTTTGGATGCATGTATGTGCACGCACATGTATATGTATGTTATCCATGATGTTTTACGATTGTTAGGCTCATGATTTTATCAGTCACAAATATTTTTACATTATATTATGTTTTCCTGTAGCCTTGACAAAGGGGAAGTTCCTTTGACCCCCGAAACGTGTTGACTGTCTTCTAACACAACATCAAAAAATGTATTTGGACTCTTATTTTTGTGGTCTGGCGCTCCTTCCATATATGCACATTTTTTACCTGCTGGAGTACCCACAGTAGGGTAACCTTGCCTGTTGTGAGCAGCCTAACCTGAGCCAGTGGGCTCTTCAAATGGTTCTTGCCCTCTAACTACCTTGTTTAAACTCATATCAAAGTCCCAGTGCTTCTTTGAGATCCTTTTTTTTTATTGCCACCACCTCTTGGGGCACCTTCTCCCCAAACATGCTGTCACAATATAAAAAGAAATGAGGCCATGTGGGGCTCCACCCACCCAACCGCGTCATTCATTCACAGAGTTCTGTGAATGGGAGAATTACAAGTACCGACAGCTTTTGCGGCTGTTGACTTGGAAATCTCAATGAACTACTAGGTCGCTGCTGAGTGCCCTAGATAGTTAATTATTTCTTCCTGTCATTGTGTAACTGCTTGCTCATGGGTGCAATGCTTTGCAGGCTTCTAGGAAAAAAATGTTTACAAAGAACTTATCCTTTAACAAAAAAATACGTGGAAGATAATTGGATGCTATATACCAGATTTTGGACTCCAGTTTTAGGAAATCAACCCCTGTGTGAGATTAAGATGCTTTCATTTCAATACACAATGATGGTTGCGCACACAGTGATCTCTGAACCTGGCTGAATCTGGATGATTGTATAGTGATGCTCAATGTATGCAGTGCACTCCTAGTGTTCTGTGAGTAATGAACATCCAAAAAATATTGGTTTTGGGCTTTTTGGTTCACTGGAGAATGTGCAAGTTAACATTTCTCAGAAAAATGTATTGAAAATAAATATTGTGGTTGTCTCACTTTCTGCAATGACTTGCGACAATGGTATATAAAAAAAAAATTGTACACAACATTGCTGTGTGGAAAATGCAAAACACTTTATGTATGAGCATAAATCATTGAAATATCTGTTCCAAGCCATAGCATACAAAGCCTTGTACACCGGCTAGTGCATAAACATAAACATAAACCATGCATTTGCACACAAACAATCTGCGTAACCCCAGGACTATACTCTTCTGCATGCAGTTTACTGAGAGCTGTTCCAAATAAAGGGTTTTCAAGTGTCCATTATTGTAGTCCTGTGCACATGATGTAGTTTCATTCCTACGTAGTATGCATATTTAAAAATGCTAACAGCAATTAGATAGACCAAAAAAGACTAAAACAGAACACGTTTATTTTATGCATGACAAAAGTGAGGCTTGTGTTTGAATGCTGTAAAGAACATATCATAGCAAACCACACTCAGAAATATATATATATATATATATATATATATATATATATATATATATATATATATATATATATATATCCTGTAATTTGTGCCTGATTTCAAGTAGACGGGTTGCTTGCTTGTGCATGATTAATGTGCTGGTGTATGTACATATCCTTAAGTAAATCAGGCCCATTATATAAGCACTAAATAAAGATTTAATCAGAATATTTAGGCATTCTTTAACATAATGCACTGAAATATGCTATATGACAGGCTGTTGTAGGACATTGTGGGGTTTATTTAGAAAACTAAACATACAGGGGTTTATTTCCTAAAGCTGTAGAGTGCAAAGTTATAGGCTCACTTCTACATAGAAACCAATCAGCTTACAGGTTTTTTTTTTGCCAAAGCTTAATTGAACAAGCTGGGGTTAGAAGCTTATTGGTTTCTATGCAGAAGTGCACTCTCCAGCTTTAGTAAATAAAACCCTTGTATGTTTAGTTTTCTTATTTTGTCTTTTTTATTTTTCCAGAGGTAAAGGCTGAAGAAAAAGCTATGCATTTGTGGAAACAATTTATCAAATATTTTTTTTTAACCTAAGCCTATGTTTCCTAAAAAAAAAACAAATAAAGAGTGAGTTATAAACATGGTCTTTGCAGTGAACATAGGACAAGATTAAAACTGCTAGTTTAGTTATCAGGACAATTATTAATAGTAAAAATTAAATCTTTAAAAAGTCTCAAAAACAGCAAAGCCAACTGACAGCAAAATTAAACTGGGAAGATAGATGTGTTCACTGCCAATATGTAATCAAAATGGAATTATAAAAAACTATAAGATTACCCTTCAGTTATCACTTCCAATCTATTCATGGCCATTATTAGTGTAAAAACAATAAAATCATAAAAAGTACCAGAATAAAAGATAACATTTATTAATTTAATCAACATAAGATAGCAGTATTAGAAATAGATGGATTGATTAATGAGAAAAATTATATTGACAAATATCTAGATAGTAGATGCATGGTTGGGAGGAGATTAACATAATATATATATATATATATATATATATATATATATATATAAAACAGACAGCAGGTGCACTGTGGACTTACAATTTCCCAGCGTAGTTTAATAAATCTCAACATTTCGATTGGGTGCAGTATATATATATAATGGCATAGTTGGGGCTTTTATACTTTGTATATGACACAATGCACTATATGTGCTTTTTATCTAATATGGAGTTTGGCAGCCTGTTATTATTATTATTTAAGGTACTTATATAGCACCGTCAATTTATGCAGCGCTTTACATGTACATTGTACATTCACATCTCAAGGAGCACAATCTATGATCCCTAATTTACATTCATATACAGGGGCCAATTTAGACAGAAGCCAATTAACCTACCAGTATGACTTTGGAGTGTGGGAGAGGAAACCGGAGTACCCAGAGGAAACCCACACAGGCACAGGGAGAACATGTAAACTCCAGGCAGGTAGTGTCGTGGTTGGGATTTGAACCAGCGACCCTTTTTACTGCTAGGTAAGAGTGCTACGCACTACACCACTGTGCTTCCTCTGTATGCTCTAATCAACCCACTGGGTTATTTATATATATTTATATTTTATTTCTTTAAATTTGTTGAATGGGGCTCATTCACATCTCTATGTCTTACTGAGAATGTCATACCTCAGAGAAACACTAACACATATTATAATTTAACCTGTTCCCCTTAACGCCTAACCTAACCCTAAAATTAACACTTAATCTACATGCTACTCTACATGCTACGCTACACTGAAATGTAAGCCCTAACCTATTCATGAAATTTCTTAACCAAACCTCTGCTTAAACTTTAGCGTAAAAAAAGCACCTAACCAAACTTTAGAACTGACGCTTAAACGTATAGCTCCCCATAATCTTAACCCCCCTAATCCCTGACTCAGAACCTAATTGTACTTATCTTTTAACCTACACAACGCCAAAATGTAAATATCCCCTAAATCGGGCTGATAACTTACCAAGCTGATATATACTTTTGTAACAGCTTGGATATGAACTGAAATAACAGCACCTATAAAGTCCAAGTCCCCCAACTTGGACACCTTATCACCACAATGACACTGGCACTTTGGTGACTCTTTTTGCCTGCAGTTTTTAGAGTAAAAATCAGAACAAAGAGCTTGCAATCCAAGGACAATACTTGGGAATGTAGGCTAACACTATGTTTAGGAATCTATAATAAAAATTTCTGTTTGACTTTACTACCCAATGGAATATTATTTCCTATAACAATGCACACCATGATTTATAAGCGCTGCGCAAATTGTTGGCGCTATATAATACACATATAATAATTATAATAATAATACAGCTACAAAAATATTTATTATAAATATACATTTTCTTCACTCAGTGAGGTTTTAGTAAATAAAAGGGGCCTATACAATAATACATTTTTTTAATATTCCTTTATATTTCATTACCTTAGCATGAAGTGTGATAAATCTTAAGTAAATAATCGTTTGTTACAATAAAACACACCCCTTATTATTTTAATAATGTGTAATGTCACTGTTGAGCAGTAATTTACTGCTTTACAAGTACAATAACCCACTGAGCATATATATATACAAAGCCCTTTTACCTGGACTTTAATTGTGCCCTGCTTCCACTGGGATGGAAGAAAGGAAGAAAGAAAGAAAGAAAGAAAGAAAGAAAGAAAGAAAGAAAGAAAGAAAAGAAAGAAAGAAAGAAAAGAAAGAAAGATGGATGTTAGTTTAATACTAGCTGAATTAATGGATTTCTTTTAGTAGTCATTATTTTTCAATCCAACCTAATAGTTTGACCGTATGTTCTTGTTCAATATTTTTATCAATATAACAAAACATTGTAATAACAAATATCCCCAACCGGGAGGTTTGACCGTATGTTCTAATCCTTTTTTTGCCTGGCTGTTAACCTGTATATATGTTATTACAATTTAGTCAAAAAGTCAAGAAAGAAAAGAGTGAGATGCTACAGATTGCCATTCATTCGACTTTAAATATGAATGGAAAATAAAACGATTGCACCACATAAAAGAAAAATTGAATAAACCACACAGACAGGAAATTTCCTGACTAGCTTGGTTGTTTTCCTTGGTCACCAGTAAGAAAAGTTAGAGTTTGGAGGTTCTATTCCCCACTTGCTTTGCCAACATGAATTTAGATTCTGCCATTAAAGACTTTTTTTTTAACATTACTATGCTTAGATAACTTTTGAACATGATTTTCCATCATACTGGAAAATATCTAACATCAAGCATACTCAGAGGATTTGTTGTTTGTGTTAATTGTGTGCTTATAGAATTTACATAATTTTCCTTTATAAAAAAATATGTAAATCCTTCAAGCATACAATCAACAATTAGTGTGTGGAATATTCCTTTTGGTAAAATAGATCTTTCTTTTTAGCCATACACCAAAAGGAATTTTTTATTTGTAGGGCAGACTGAAACGTTGCAGAAAACACTTTTTTTTTTATTTTATTATTTATCCTAATCATATATTGTAATCTGCAGTGCAAAAATCAGCTGATTTGGAGGATCATATTGAATACTGGAACATTTTTGCAAAGCTGCCTGCCAGCTGCATGAAAAACGCTCAGTCTACAGAGCATGATTTAAAATGCCAAAACTAGAGTGACCTTATAATATTGTAACTTTAGTCTCCAATAGAGCTCTCATAAATATATTGCTTTAGGTTGAATTCACAGAGCTTCACAAGAAGATTCAGGTCTTCATTTTCAGTAATGTGACTGTAATATTCAAATCTCGGTGGATGCAGCTGAAAATAAATGTCACTTTTTAAAATAGTGATTATTCTGGGATTTTAGCTTTGCAAAACCTTGTTTAATTCTTGTCATGTGAGCCTGTTGTCTAATTAGTGAATGAAGATGACATATTTTATTTGCTATAGTATTCGGTGTGCCTCCATTAGTAATTTTTATTTAAGTTGTACATAAGCATATGCTCATTTGCACTTACTGTAAAGCACTAAAAGATAAAAAAGATCTGTACGAATACAAAATAATAACAGTACTACTACTACTAATCATCATCATTGAATATTATTATTATTATTATTTATGCAACTGAAGACTGGGCATCAGAGTTCAGTAGAAAATAGGTGGAAAAATCCAACCCAAACCACAGACAGATATGCAATCTGATCCCACTGAACCTGCAGATTGTCTCATAATCATTGGCTGTATTAGTAACCTTAATAACTTAGCTATATTACCATTTAAATATAATTTATCTATGAATGATGCATTCTCTAAACAGACAAATTTATAATTTAAGTATTTTTACATACAATAAACAGGTAATTACTACTACACAGTATTAAAAAACAATAACTTGTACCAGCATTAAAAAGTAATATACCAGCAAAAATAACAGCAGCAATACACATTATGTATAAATGCAGACAAATGAAAAGAGTTTCAAAAAGAAAAAGCTGAATAATAATAATATGATGTTGATGATGATGACTGCTGATGATAACAATAATCTTAATATTAGTAGTAATATTATTGTTAATAATAATAATAATAATAATAAAAAAAAAAGTTGAGTGGGATATGCTCTGTGCCTGTCATCATTATGATCACCATTGTCACACAACCCATACACATACCTTGCAACTTTCACAGGTGAGGAGCCCATAGTGATAACCAGATACCTTGTCCCCGCAGACTGGGCACATTTCATCCAGTTCTTCATCGTAGCTATAATCCATCACTTTGCTGTGACTTCCTGCGAAAGAAAGACAGGAGAGAAAGCCAAGAGCTCGATCACAACTGGCATCAATCACATCGGTGGCTGGAACAGAGCTGCCACCTCCGTGTCACCCAATCACTGTTGGAATGT